>CM051708.1:18836719-19064219 GCA_028022725.1 Lycodopsis pacificus
ATTTTAACCAAGCATAAATAATCCTCACTTTAGATGAGGTCACACAAAACACTTAATAAATGCTTTATAAGGCATAAAGACACAGGGTCCTTCTTCCATTGCTCCCGTAGCCGTGCTACGGTGTGTAAATGTGTGTGGATGTTCGTCCCGATTGTCACAAATATTCAGTAAAGGCGTTTCCATTCATCCATTTTGCGCATCAACTATTTTTCAGTCAAGTGAGCGTAAAAATAGTTTCCAGCAGAGACCGGTCCACCGTGGACAGACCCAGATCCTCCAGCAGAGACCGGTCCACCGTGGACAGACCCAGATCCTCCAGCAGAGACCGGTCCACCGTGGACAGACCCAGATCCTCCAGCAGAGACCGGTCCACCGTGGACAGACTCGGATCCTCCAGCAGAGACCGGTCCACCGTGGACAGACCCAGATCCTCCAGCAGAGACCGGTCCACCGTGGACAGACCCAGATCCTCCAGCAGAGACCGGTCCACCGTGGACAGATCCAGATCCTCCAGCAGAGACCGGTCCACCGTGGACAGACCCGGATCCTCCAGCAGAGACCGGTCCACCGTGGACAGACCCGGATCCTCCAGCAGAGACCGGTCCATGTGGACAGACCCAGATCCTCCAGCAGAGACCGGTCCACCGTGGACAGACCCAGATCCTCCAGCAGAGACCGGTCCACCGTGGACAGACCCAGATCCGGCTTCTCTGCAGCCTGGAGACCCGGGACGTATTGCTGGACCCGCTGGAGGGAAGGGAGGCACGGGAGAACCAGGACTGAGAGGAGCAGACTGTCAGACCCTGCTGCAGTAATGAGAGGTTTTCTAAAGAGGCTGGTGCTCAGAGTCACGGCCACTTTAGTCCACAGGGACCAACAGAACCAGCACTAAATAAAAGTTATTTTTATTAGACAACTTCAATTCAGTGATGGAAACAGATGCACCAAGATGATTGAGTGTGGAGGTCTTGATCCTGGAAATACTTACTAAGATTTATAAATGGAGACTTTATGTCTCATTAGAAAGTGACATCAAATTATTAAAAGATTAAAATGAGTTCATGTCCTTTTTCTTTCAATTGCAGCAAAGACATTGCTGAATTTTACTCAAGTAAAAGATCTGAAAACTGACATGAACAGGAAGTTGTCTGCACGAGGATCCCCATGAACTCACCAATGAGTTCACAGTTTATAGATGTTGTCTCTCATCATTTAAAGCTCGTGGCGCCCTCGCGTGGCGGCAGTCGGGTGTCATGGTTTCCTCTGGCAGCAGTGTGCAATGTAACTGAGGCAGTAAAACGCAGTAAAACACGTTAATTGGAGGCAGCTGTGGAATCTGTGCACAGCGATGCACGGGAGGAGCCACGTGAAGCTGCGTTCAAGTGTTGTTGGTAAATCAGAACACAGGCCAAAATAAAGCTCTGAGAAATGATAGCAGATGGAATGAGTCTCTCATCACTGTTTCTTTTGTGTGTGTGCACATTTTAAGTGTTTCACTTTGCTCTTTACCAGAAAATATAATGAACATCTTCCTGCTTTATTGAAACTTTATTATTAATGTTATAAATATGTCCGTTAAGATGCTGAGTGGTGGAGGAAGGCAACTCAGTGCATTTACTCAAGTTCTGCGCTTAAGTCGTACAATTGGAGGTACTTGTACTTTACTTGAGTATTTTCAGACGGATATATTGTACTTTCTACTGACTTCATGTACCTGACAGCTGGAGTTACTGTCACTTTCATAAAAACTCATTGTTAAAGATTAAACCAGTGACCCTTGACCTTTCTCGTGAGCAATGTTTACTCTAAACTTCATGCAAAGATGAAAAAAAGAATTTTTTTAAATCAATAAAATAAAGATAGGCAGAACTCTGTTTTTCTTCTTTTATTTTCATCATGTCAACTTTGAGGGAGAAGAGCAAACACCAGATTACACATCCACACACGTGATTCATCAGTTCAATCAGTTTACAGGACTCAGACTTAGAACAAAACACACACACACGTTTATATGACCTCATCTGAAGTCATGAAACGAGACAAAACATATTCATTTGTTAACAGCAGTGAAATGAAAGAAGTGTCTTAAACCCACTCCGCTGCCTCTTTAAAGCCTCCGTGTTACTGGGAGGAGTTAACGGTACGAGTTCCAGCTGCTGCCTCCAGGTCGGATCACAACAGCCGGGCTGCAGCCGGAGGACAGTCTCGGTGTGTGTGCGTGCGTGCGTGCGTGATGAATGAAGACAAGGTCCCGGATGATGGGACTCTGTCGCTGTCTCGACCATGAAATCAGTGGATGCGGAGGAGCTCAGACGAGCAGCGACGCGATGCAACTTTTCCTCGAGTTTGGAGGAGCTGCGATGAGGAGGAGAGCCTGAAGCTGCTTCCAGCGGGACACACGAGAGGTGCGCTGCCGGTCCTCCTGTCGTCACGGTAGTCTGGGAGAGTTGCGCGTAGAGCATGCACGGGCAACGACTTCTGCAGGGGAAGTAACGGAGCACAGGAAAAGGGAAGTCGTCGCTTTGTGGTTGTAAAATGTAGTTTTTCTGAGTTGCGTTGTTTTTAAGTAGACTTGAAGTACACATCTCTTTTGTCCTGATGGTCTGATTTAAAGTTATTCAAGGAACACACTGCAGAGAAGAAACAGACTGTGAACATTTTTATAATCAATGACATGGTTTGAATGGTTCTCACAGTTTGTGTATATTTCGTGGGTATTTATTTCTTGTGAATGGGATTTACAGGATTTTATGGATCAATAGATTAATCCATGAACAACTAAATATTTATATATATATATATGTATATTTATATTTATACCTGAGTAGGCAGGTATAGGACCAGCATGCACCTGGGCCTATGTTGTTGTTGTTGTTGTTGTTGTAGCAGCGCAGGAGAGGCAGCAATAGGAATGATCTCTGTGTTGTTTTGTTTGTTGCGTGCTTGTCTTCAGAAACAGACATGTTGCGTGGACATATGGACTCCTCTGCCTGCGTAAACCACATACCCATGATGCATCAGTGGCCCTTTGGTTTGAGTTACATCCAGTATCACTACAACGAGCATCATTAGAACTGACGATGAAACTGGTTGTTGCTGAATCAGTCAACCAGGTGATCCTGTGCTGCAGTTCTTCTGGTGGTTCTGGTGCCGACGGCCGCGGTCCTGCAGGTGTTTGATGCTGTTTGTTCCCCTCCAGGTGGCCGTCATGTCTCTGTGGATGGTCCTTCCCATCAGCCTGCCCGTCTTCACCATCACTGGGATCTGGGTCGTGTGAGTAGCTCAGCGGTTGCTCTCCAGCTGTCCGTACGTTAACAGGGAGGCTGATTGTGATCGCCATGACCTCCGCCGGCTGTACAAAGTTTGTGAAAGTAAAACAGTCTCCTTTTTTGGGAAGGGGGAGAGTAACGGCTCGCTGTTTATTCTACGATTGCGCCGGAGGAGATTCATCCTTGAAATTCCTTCTGGGTCTGTCTGGTCTGCGTGTCCCTGCATCTGTTCGACTCACATCTGCAGCACATGAACAGCAGTCCACCGTCAGAGCTGCTGTTCGTGGTGGAAGCGATGATGCAGCGTGTAGCAGCGAGTGCTTTTCACAGAATTCTAGTCAAATCATCGACTGAAAGAAAGGTAAAGGAAAGGTTCCCTGTGACTTGAAGTTCTGTCATTTTAAAACTCCACTATGTTTAAAAATGGTGGTTCACTCACAACAAAGAGGTCGTGCAGGGAATTCATTCTCAGGGCTCCAAAAACAACACACGTCTGTGGTCCAATGTTTATTGGTAATGAGTGACGCCACACAGCCTTCACACACACTTCTACAGCAGATTGATTCTTTTATTTGCTCGTCAGTCACTTCTTAAAAATCAAAAAGCTGTGATGTCCTCGAGCACAGTTTGTTCAAGTCTCCTGACCGGATCTTGTTATCAGCGATCAATAGACGCACTCCAACCTCCACATGTCTCCTGTTCGGTTCCCACTGAGACGTTTGTGAGCAGCTTGTTGTGTTGATTTGTCTGCGTATCGTGTTTCAGTGATTTAATCGCTGCTATCTCTTCTCTTGACATGATTAAGCCTCAGAGAACATTGTTGACATGCGACTACAGAGAGAAGATGAATCAAAGAACTACAGCCACGCCAGCGGCCCGGCACACTGAAGTTGCTCAAAACTGACTTTTTGACTGAATTTCTGCCCTTATGTCTCTTTAACAATAGAATCTCCAAAGTTAGTAGGATTCATCCTCTGGGGACCGTGACTGTCCGTACAAAATGTCACGGAAATCCGTTCGATGGTTGTTGCGATGTTTCCGGCTGGACCGGAACACGTGCTTCGTCTGCACGGCTCTCGGCCCGAGGCCTGAACGGGCTTTCATGTGTCGAATGAATTATCTCAGGGTTGTGGAGGTGGTTATTGTGTAGCGGACACATTTAGGAGGTTTAAGACGCTCTGTTGTCAGAGCGCTGGTTAAAATGCAGCCAGCAGCTTCTGCGTACACGTATGACGAACACAGACGGCCTCAGTCTGTGACGTCAACACTGAGGTTCTTCATGCGACGCGTGTTTTGCTCGTGAAAAAGTAAAGTTGTACTTTAGAGGCTGGAACAGCATCAACATGTCCACATGTGACGTGGTTTTAAGTACTTTTGTAGCTTATCTATTCTTTGTTTAACTGACCGCCATGTTGTAGGAGTGCAGCTGTTGTCGCATGAAAGATAATATCATGAATAACTATATATCAAAGTCATTTATCTCATGTCTTCAGCTTTTTGACCGATTCTTCTTCTCTCCTTTAACTTACAGATACGCGATGTCCCTGTACAACCAGCATGTCTGCCCTGTGCATAACTGGTACAGCACACACGCACACACACACACACACACACACACACACACACACACACACTCATCTAAGTGGGAGAAAAGCTCCGTTTCTGGGTCTAATAAAACACCGGCTCAGTGTGGACGGAGAGGGAAAATGCTTTTTATGAAGTAGGGAGGAGTTAACGTGCCACACGAACGTGTAAAGAAAGACGTGGGCGTAGGAAGGGAGTTCCAGTAAACTGAGCTCTCAGAATGCAAACGGGTTCAAAAGGAACGAGGAGGAAACTCGCGTCGGACCTGCAGCTGCATTCGTCTCTTTACATCAGGCCACTTCTGTGGAATGTGTGTTTAATAAAAGAACCGTCAGCTGGTACAGAAAACACATCAACACGCCAAAGAACATCAATAACAGATATATTATAATCTGTGTGAATAATAACTGCAGGTTAACGTCATCAAAAGGACTGTTGCTGTTGGGATTTAGCAACACACAAGAATATAATATTATGAACCCCATGTTGTATTTGTAGGCTGTCATTTGAAAAGTATTTGGTTTTACAATCAAGGTCACTTTTATTGTCTCCAGTGGTGGAAAGTTACTCAGCAGATTTTCTCAAGTACTGTAATTAAGTACAATATTGAGGTACTTGTACATGTTATGCTACTTTATACTTCAACTCTACGAGATCTCAGAGGGACTACTTTTAGTGAAGTAAAATCAGATGAAAAAGGAAATGGTTGCATTCAGACGAACATGTGACATTCTGTATTTTAAATGCATGAGGTCACTCCTGTGTGCTCTCACAGCGTTTCTAATAAAACATACAGTTCCATAGATTGTGATGTCTTTTAAATGGCGCTTTCTTAATCGTGTGTCCTTTTATTCAAACTCATAAACCGTCCGAACCTCTCCGGCTGCAACATGAATGTGTTCCAGTGTTGTCGTGCGATCAGTTCAACGTTCTGAAGTGTGTTATTGAAGAGACGTCTGAGCCGAGTACGTTGTCAGTTAATCGTCTACAGGCGTCTGCGTATCAGAAGTCATGATGCTCCAAATGTGCTCAAACATTGACAGAGTTTTAACACATTTACTTACTTTAGATTCTCGATGCACCATTCAGGCATGGATGGAATATTGAATGAGCCGACAGTGTGCACGCCAGGGGCCCGAAGTGTCCGGGGCCGTCCTGGCCTTCAGCTGTGAAATGTCACTCGCAGAGACACAAATAAACCAGGAAGAGACTCAAAATGACCACAAAGAGACTCAAAAAGACTACAGATACAGCGAAACAAGTACGAAACGATGCAAAACAACTACAAAGAGATGCAACACAACTTTAGAAACAAAATGGCCGCAAAGAGACAACAAATGACTACGACTAGCTTAAAACAACTACAACGAGATGCAAAAACGCCGCGAAGAGACACGATGACGCCGCGAAGGGACAACTAAAAAGCGCTGAACAACTCTAGATCTGTGTCTTGCTCCTCTGGAGGAGAGGTTATGGGGCCTTTTGCATGTGTCCAGAGGCCCGTTGTCTCATAAAGGTGCATTAAGGTGATTCAAATATAAAATAATAATCTAATACGGAGATTCAATTTAGAATTTTGAACTTTAGGAAGACTTCAAAGATTCCAGATGGGCCCATTCTTGAATTAACAACCTATGTACTTTTAAATCTCTTTCTCTGCAGACTGAGTGTTTGCATGAATGAATTAGTCTTCATAAAACAGCTGCACCGCTCCGTAGAAATGTATTCCTGTGTCGTCGTACTCTGTTGAGCATTCTGAAGTGTGTTATTTTAGAGATCTTTCACCGAAAAACATTTGGGGCTAATGTTCTCCAGTTGTTTGCACATCAGACGTTGTTTGCATGTCCGTGTGTGTGTTTGCAGGCTTTATAATGAGTCGTGTGAGGAGCAGCTTCCACTACAGAGGGGTCCGGTTCTGTGCTGCACCCTGGACAACATACCGCTCATCAGGTCAGTGGCCAAACCTCCGCAGGTCCTGCAGGACTCTTTCACTCGTTCTGCTGGGAAACGCCTCTTATTGTGAAACTCCTCTTATGTAACACTCGGCCGTCTACTTCCTGCATGAGATCTTCAAAGAGCCAAAACAATGGCGCATTGTTGACGTCGAGTCGCGTGGTTTACGAGAAGCCGCAGTAATAAAGCAAAGACGAAACGTTCCCCTCTCACACTAATAACAATATCAGCACACACACACACACACACACACACACACACACACACACACACTGTACACATGATGTGAGCGCCGGTATCGACTGACGGGGAATTTGCTCTTTTATTAAAGCTGCGTTGGAACACTGAACCCAAACAGAACAACAGGAATGCGTCGGTACACCTTGTGTTTTACTTGGCATGCAGTGAAGTTAAAAAAGCGCCTTTAACTGCGTGTGATTCATGGACAACATGTGAAATATCAGACGTTCAAGTGGCTGCAACAGAACATTTCTGAGTCGAGAACTGTTGATGCGCACTGATCTGAAAGACTGCGTGCATGTAGTGAGCAGACATTTCCCAGTGATATACGAACCCTGATGGGAACGTAATGTCTGCAGTCATTTCTCAATGGGATGCCGTCAGATTAACATTAAAGTAAATCATGAGAGAGATGCAGACAACATCTTCTTCCTCACTCTTACAGCTTTTTTTGTCAGATATCCCGCCAGCATTGTGGCTCTTCCCGTAAATGTGCTGTCATGTCTGAATGAAGACATTCATGTAAAACAATCGCCTCCGTCCCGTTCACGGATAGCAGCCTCAACCTCCCAGCAGGACTGTCTGTTTTTATTTCCATTTATAGACGTATTTCTTCCCGTGAAACCGCTTTCCAAGAACACATGTTGGTCCGTCTTTGGTTCCACAGAGTGAGTAAGAACACAAAGAAGGCCACGCTGCCGTTTCATGACTATCTCTGCTGTCTTTCTTCACTGCAGTAAATGTGGAACCCTGCCACCCGAAAGCTGCTTTTTCAGCCTCATCTGCAGCACCGGGTCCTTTATGGGTAAGTGTCAACACGAGTGTGTGTGTGTGTGTGTGTGTGTGTACAGTGAACGTAGCTCAAGTATGCAACACAGTTACCCAACATGCTGCTCTCGGTTGAACGGGTCTCTGTGCACTCAGAACTTCAGGTTTGTTTTCTCAGCTGTGACGCTTCAAGCCAAGTTTTCCCCCCCACACACACACACACACACACACACACACACACGTCCTCCTCTGAAGGAACATTCCCTCTATGCCATGAATGGTGCATTTATATGAGCCAGGAGGGCAACTTCTCTGCTCGGTGGGTTTACTCCGAGGGTGCAGGGCGTCGCTTTAAGATGCTTTTTTTCCGTTCGCTTTCTGAAACTCTCTGAGAATTCACACTCCAGGAGTTCACCGCAGTGAACTTTGCTCGACTGAGGTTCTTTAATTGGAGGCCGACAACGTGGAGGTTTGACGTTGCACAGAGCGAGACTTTTATTTATGAGAGCGGAGCGGCTTCTCCTCTCTCGTTGCAGAGAGGGTGTGATGCCATCCTGTTGGTATAGAGCTGTGGACTGTGATTATCTGAATTACTCTTGTTTTTTCCCTAATGGTCTGAATACGTCGCTGTATCTGTCGTTCCATTTTAGTATTAACATATTTTATTTTGGCTGTTTTACCATGGTCAATGTATTCAGTGTTGTATTTTATTTAATTACTTTTCTGAACCTCATTTAGTTTGCATTAGTCTCTTCATATTTTCTCCATTTTGGTCTTGTTTTGATCTTGTCAATCATTTGTAAAGCACTTTGAGTTGCATTTGATTTGTTTGAAAGGTGCTTAATGAATAGAACTTGATGGATCGTTTGGTGTGTCGGAGCCTTTACTCTGAGGTTTTGCACTCACACACAGTTCAGTTTGTCTGGACTCGGGGTTTGTAAAGGCTGACGATGGTGTACTTATTACATAATCCAGTTGTTTTCACACAGATGTGTTTGTTTGAACAGCACTGTCTTCACTTTGATGTCGTTTTTCCAAGGAACTGGGTTTGGTGGGTGATCACGTAGGCTTGTCTCAGCACGACACGCCGCTGTCTGTAAACTTCCATCACTACAAACACAAAGGGAGCGAAACGCTGAACAACAGCGTAGACCGTAAGCTGAGGAGAATATTACTCACAAGAGACGTTCTCTGTGGCCAACGTTTTATATTCCAGAAGAGACGAAGATTATATTTCTAAGATTCATGAATTGTCTTGGTAGTTTTATGGTCACATCTGTAATAACTCTGTTATAAACTGACTCTTCCTCGTGCGTGTTAATATTGGATGTTGTCTCAATCTTCCTGGTTTTTCTAAGAAAATGCTGGAATTTACAGACGTTTAAAAAGCCCATGAACCTGTCTCAGCCCAGGTTATTTACGGTAGATTGCTAACTTGGTTAGAGAGGAATTCTACTTTATCTCATGTTTGTTTAAGAGCGTTTTACGTTTCTGTCAGTTTGTGCAGTTTTCACCTCATTACTCACGTTTGGAGGGTTATTTGGCCGCGTTTTGCAGAATTCTGTCAAAATGTTGACATTCTTTTAACGCCACGTAAACGAGAGCTGTGTGGCGCCGTTAACTCCTGCGAGACCTGCTGGGAACCCACAAAGGTCGGGTCAGACAGGAAACACTCACATTTGGGCTGCAGGGTCACGATTATGTTCATTCAACAGGACAAAACCAAAATATATTCAGTTTGGAATTTATTTCCTTTTAGTTTATTTTTTATAAATGTATTTTTAGTTTATTTTTGTGAGAGTATGATGTCTCAATATGTTTACAACAACTATTCTATGGATCGGCGTAAGATTTAGTACACACATTCATGATCCCCTCGGGATGATTTTCAATCACTTTGGTGATCCTCTGACTTTTCCTTTAGCGTCATCATCGGGTCAAACGTGTGATTTAATGTCCAAATACTCGCAGAACTGAAGACGTCAGCGTTAGCCTCACCTGTACTTTGTAAATAGCGCCAATTAGAAAATGTTAGCATGCTAACACGCTAAGCTAAGTTGGGGAACATGGTAAACAGCAGCATGTTAGCGTTGTGAGCATGCTGCCATGCTAGCATTAGCATTTAGCTCAAAATACGGCTGCACAGAGCTGCAAACAAAGTCGTCGAATTAATTATCCTGTTCGTCTATTAATCGACAAATGGTTCCAGCTCTCAGTGAGCGCTAGCGCGTGGCAGCTCTCGCTCTGTGCATTTCCCCGACATCAAAAGCTGTTTTTACTCCGCTCTCATCAAGAGTTTATGTTTGTGAGGCGTCCTGTTTAACTTGTCGCTGCTGGTTCACTGCTGGACTAACATGAACATCACAACTGTACTTTTTCGGCGTGACGAGCACCAGATGTGAGCTGCTGCGACGCTTTGATGGAGCGGTTTAATAAACAGACATCAGGAATCTGCTCGCACACTGAGATCCGCAGAGTCGTCGTTTTTTAACGTTTCGGATGAAGCGCCGTGAACTCGCTGTTCCGTTCATGCTGCATCCTGGTTTTAAAAGGGCAGTCGAGCTCTCTCATTGGCTCTTAGGTTGTTTATTTTCTGTGGTACGTTTGCTCAAAAGATTTGTGCTTTGTCTCGTAGCTGCGCTTCACATTACCGCTTTTAATAATCACCAGAGTCTCTGAACATATGAGACACACTGGTTATGAACTGCCCAGAGAAGAATTAACATTTAAGAGTCATGTGAAATAACTTCTCTAACTACTCGGTCTCTGGTCCTTCGTCTCCGAGTGAAAGTGTGAAGGTACAACAGGAGAATTTGAAAAGTAAAGTAAATAAGAAGAGTACCATCAACTCTGTAATAATCAATGCTTGTTAAAGATGGTGGACGGTGTTTTAAAGTAACTCCTGAATCTACATGTGTGTGTTTTTAGATGCAGAAAGTTTTTCTTTCTTTTTTTTTTTTTTAACGAGCAGAAAAGAAGGAATCTGAAAACCCTTTGTTCCGTAGTTCGGGCTCATTTCCTGGAGGATTGGTGTGATTCCCAAACCGAATGATGAAATGTGTCGTCCTTATTGCCGTCTCTCTCTCTCCATCTGTAGTGATGCTGATCGGTCTGCTGCGTTACGCTCGCGTCATAGAGAAACACCAGAACTGTGTCCTCAACACCGCCGGCCTCTCCACGGCTTGGATCTGTGCCGCCGGTCTCATCATGGTGGGAAACTTCCAGGTAATCGCGATCTGACCGACGTCTTTGAAAAAGCTGCAGGACCGAGTGAGCCGAAGTACCGCGAGCGGCCACTGGGACAGATTGTCAGCGAGGCTGAGTGGCGGCGCTGATCGGATTTCTTTAACGTTAGCATGCTGATGTTAGCATTTACTCACAGCTGCTAGTATGTCTGTAATATCTAATCCAGTGGTCATCTCTTTTATTATTTCAGTGTATGTTGGGCTCATATGTTTTATCAAATGTCCACAAACTGGGATCAAGTAGCGTCAAACAGATGAAAACAGCATCTCTGCATCTCGTGCATGTGGCGCTCCTGCTGGACTTCAGACTGAGCCGCTCTGATGTGCGACTCTCCCGCTCTTTTTGTGCTGACCTGCAACTGCTGGGTTTGAATTGGCTGCTGAGATAAAGACACAGATTTACTGGAGAGAAGAAGAGCTGCAGAACATGTGCGTGCATGTTTGGGACACGCTGCACGTACAGGAGTTATCATCGCCTCGGGTGATCGCGTTAAATCTGCTGCTGAGCATGTGATAACTGTGAGTTACTGCAGGCAGTTCATCAGAGATGTGTGCGTGTGTGTTCACACCGCTGCATGTAGTTGCTTGCTGTACTGCTCTGAGATCACCAAACGTAATGAACAAGCATCTCTACATGTGTCCAATTCAGGCAATCCGCCATGTTTCTACAGTAGCCCAGAGCGGACAAACCAAAGACTGACATTTGCGTTTTCAGGCTTCTGTATCATCCATCCTCTGGGGACCATGAATGGATATCCATCCAACAGTCATATAAGCATATGTTGGTCTTCACCAACAGGCTGAGGCTAAAAGCAGAAGACAGTTGGTAAAAGAAGTGAGACGAGTCTAGTGAGACCTGAATGATGATCCACGATGCCGCTGCTGCTCCCTGAGGTGAAACAGAACCTGTGCACGATTCTAAAGGCTTTTTGTTTATTTCTCAGGTGGATTTGGCCAAAGTCCTCCACTATGTCGGAGCCGGCGTGGCCTTCCCCTCCAGCATGCTGTTTGTGTGTCTTCAGTCGGCTCTGACCTACAGACTGGCCAAGACCCAAGAGGAATACCGAGTGGGTCACCTCCGGGTGGGGATGGCCCTGCTGGCTCTGGTCGCCCTGGTGCTCAGTATCCTGACAGCATGAAGACAATTCTGTGTTTATCTTACAAAAAAAAGTTCAAAACGTTATCGATATTTTCGTTTCACGATTCACTTCAAATCACATTCATGAGACAATTTGTCTAATTTCAGATTAGATTTTAGAGGAAATGGTGCAAAGTTACAAAATCATTTCACGACGGGTCAATAGCGGAACACCTCAAAGCGTCGCTCAGACGGAACCAGGACATTCTGATGGAGCGTTTCATAATTAAAGCCCGTCTTGATAAGTGAGTTTTTAGCTGTTCGATCAGTTGTGAAAAGAAAAATTCTTTAAATATGTCCGTTAATACAAGTATTGCAATACTTCAGTGTAAAAATACTCAGTTACAAGTAAAAGGTTCTGCATTCAAAGTCTTCGTACAAAAGGATTAGTATCAAAATGTACTTTATATACTTCAGGGTATCTTCACCTATAACAATAAATCATTTATGATTTTTATTTTTATATTTAATAATCAGAATCTTATATTTAATTAGAAACTAAAAAGCCCAAAATAAATGCAGTGGAGTGAAAAGAATAAAGTAACATGTAGCATTAATACTCGAGTAAAGTAAAGTACTTCAGGACAGTACTTGACTGGATGTACTTAGTTGTGTTACGTGGCCCCCTGCTGGAGTAAAACACGCTTACATCCATTTCCTGAATCCAAATGTCCTTCCTCTGGACCTCTTTAGTGTGTGAAGTCTCCCTGCATGAATAAACGTACACATCAGAAGTAAGAAAACAGATGTTCTGGATAACACACCCATAAAGACAACGAGGTGTGCGTGTTTGGATGCGGGAGCCTCCTGCTGTGCAGCCTCATTGTCCTTAACCGTGAACTCACCAGGCGGAGTTTTCTTTTGCCAGGAGAGCTTCGCCCTGCAGCATGCCTCCGCCATCTTCGAGTGGATCTACTGCATGCTCATCATGCTCTTCTACGGGACGTTTGCCTTCGAGTTTGGGGGCATGTCGGGCGACACCCTGATGGTTCTGTCCAGAGGAGGACGAGGAGGAGAAGGGCTGCAGAGCTTCTCCACCTCCGGACGCAAGATGGAGGCGGGCGGCGGCTCCAACCACCACCAGCCGGACAACTTATCGATGCTGTAATCAAGCTGCAGACGTCCGTGGAGGTCAATGGGCGACGCGAGTGGAGAGGCTGGACGCTGCATCTCCTCACGCTCACTGCTGCACACGGACACGCTGCTCTGCAGTGACCAAAGACTAGAGGACCTTCACCTGCTGTGCATTGCACAATATTGCAAGTGCCTTTCTGAACACTGAAAGAGATGCGCACACACACACACACACACACACACACACACACTTCGCTGTTTGTTTGAATCCTCAGTGTAACGATCACTCTCTGCATTCCTGGCCTGTTCTCAGACTGAGCCTCCGATGCAGCGGCGTCAGTTAGTTTGAATGTTCCGACGTTCAGACATCGAGCTCTGTTGGTTGTTTTCACTCAGGACGTTTTGTTACGTAACCAGCTGTTTGCTCTTCACCTCACTACAGTAAGGTGAAGATTTACAAATGTGTCCTTACGTTGAACAGTTGTTATACACAGAAACATTTTGTGCAACTCTTAATGGCAACATCGCCATAAATGGATTACAGAGCGAGTCTAAATGGCTCAGGCCCAGGGGCGTGAATTGTCAAGGCCCCCCCCGGCCTTCCCCTACAAAAGGTCTCTCAAAGAAACACGTACCAACCAGGAAGAGACTCAACATGACCACAGAGAAACATAAACGACCACAAAACAGCTGCCAAGAGACACAAAGAATCTCAAAATAACCACAAAGAAACTCACTGACTATTAAGAGACACAAAGCAACTACAAAGAGACACAAAATGACCACAAAGAAACTACAAAGAGATGCCAGAGATGACAGACGGCTGCAAGAAGACACAAAGAGACAAACGACAGCTTTGAAAAGAGCCAAACAGACACAAAACAACTACAAAGAGACAAAGACTCAAAACAACTATGAAAAGAGACAAAGCAACGACAAAGAGACACAAAACGACCACAAAGATAAATAAAATGACTGAAAAGGGCAAAACAATTACAAAGTGACACAAAACCACGGAGAGAAACGTTACGACGACAATCACAAGACTAGAAGCTGTCTCGCATCTTCTCATGTTGCCTGAAATAAGCTCTGCTGTATATTTTGCTGTATCGGCTCTTTGCCAAAACAAACGTTGCGCTCAGTGACTATTATCGTCACAGTTTGAATGTGACTAAACTATTTGTGTTGTCTGTGTTCGATCATATGCAGAAACACACAAGAACATAAAGTTCCGTGATGTACGCAGAGAAGAAATGAATAAAAGCAAATAGGAGAAAAATAAGAGTTCCTTATTGTCATTCACGTATTCAGCCTGGAAGGAAAATCAAATGTTTTATTGTTCAAATGTTTTATTGTTCAAAAATCATATTTACATTATTTATGAAACAGTATATGCAAAGTTGTTCTTCTGCTTCTGTGACTTTTAAACATTCTGAGATCACATCTTTGTTTAAACAGACATCCAGATGTTTTTATTGTCAAATAATATCAAACTGAAAGTCTGATGTTCAGAAGCAGGTTTGTGCATTGATTTCATAATAAAGCTCTAAAAACAAGTAGCCTGTATGTACTGCGATCATTGAAGATCTTTAGATTAGACTCGAGGACCTGCAGCCGCCCGTCATGTGAAAACAAACGTCAGGAAGCATTCAGTGTTTCTCTTCATTCACAGCTCTTATTTGCTTTGCATGTGTCTCTGCAGGTCTTGTGTTTACGTTTTAAGCACCAAATAATACAAAACTCAAACAGCTGTTCCCCCTCAAACAACCTACCAAGATGATCTGATGTTCAGAATGCAGGTTTGTGCATTGATTTAAAAAAAGAAACTCTAAAAACTATTAAGACTTGCAGCTTATACCAAATAATAATATTAATAATATGTTTTAGATTAGACACTACAACCTGCAGGTATTTATTAAATAAACGTTAGGAAGCATTCAGGATTATTAATGTTATTAGTTGCTGGCATTTGAAACTTCTTCGACAGTAGTCTGTCTCTCTCTCCTTTGCAAGTGTCTGCAGGTCTTGAATTCAAGAGCTCTGAAATCTAAGCACTGAAGCTACTATCAGCCAGCTATCTACTAAATAGAAACACTGACCAACATAAATGTACAGTATATACTGTGCATGTGAGGAACCAAGTTTTTCTCTAATTCTCTCATTTGAAACTTCTTTGGGAGATCTGCTGTATACCTTCTGAGATCGCATCTCGTCTTTGTGTGGATCAAGTGTCTGCAGGTCGTTTGGTTTGACACCAAATAATATGCAACTTGGACCTGAGAGCAGAACAGTGTTTCTAACTTGAAACACTCTCTGAAGAGCTGAAAGCTTTAGATTATCCAACTTCCACCTGCAGACTCTCTGCTATCTATCTCAGCTAAGTGGTTCCAACACATGCATGTCTGCTCTGCCTTCACATTTGGTCATTCACTTATTTCTGGACAGAAAATAGTTACAAACAACCAGTTTTTAAGTGTGAAACAAACTGCTGGCATGTGGCTGTTCCCCGAAGACAGAAACACCAAAGCGCTCGCTCATATTTCAGGTTACTATTGAAGGGGTCCATCAACCCTTCGTCCAATCAGCAGAGACTATCTGCACCCACCCTGACCCATCCCTCCCAGCTGCCTTACCAGGTTACAGGAGCACGAGGTCAGCTATCTATACATCACACACACACACACACACACACACACACACACACACACACACACACACACACACACACACACACACACACACACTCTAGAAGTTGAGGTTCTTCGGGACCTCCCAGGGGAACTCCTTCCTCCCAAAGTGTCCGTAACAGGCCGTCTTCTGGTAGATCGGTCTCTTCAGGTCCAGGTCTCTGCAGCACAATCAAGATGAACTCAGGTTAAACATGTCTAGTGGTGGAAAGTAACAAACTCAAGTACTGAACTTAAGTACAACATAGAGGTACTTTACTTGAGTATTTCCATACTTCTGCTTCACTACATTTATTTGACAGCTTTAGGAGTTACTTAAGACGTCACGGTAAACCAGTGGTTCCAAACCGTCGTGGTTTTGGTACTTTTACTTGAAGGAGACATCTCCTGCTCATTCTCAGGTCCACACTTGTACTTTGGGTTTCTAGTAGAACAAGTTTCCATGCTTCAAAGTTCAAAAAACACCTTATTTTTCTCTGTCTGATGAGATATCAACTTAATAGTATTCTATCAGAGTACTTCTTCCACCACTGAGTAGTTACATCTCTCACAGTCACGTTGCATGTCTCAACAAAACAGATGCAGTGTGATCAGTTCTGTGCCGACCTGACGATGACGCCGGGTCTGAGATCGAAGTTCTCGTTGACGACCTGCAGCAGCTCCTTCTCGCTCTGCTGAGAGGATCCGTAGGTGAAGAGGGAGATGGAGAGCGGGTGGGCGACTCCGATGGCGTACGACACCTGAAACACAGACCAGAGAAAACATGAAAACATCTCTGATGGCGTATCTTTTCCTAAACTTAACGAAGTGTTTCACGATCTTTTCCTAAACCAAACTAAGTGTTTCACGATCTTTTCCTAAACCTAACTAAGTATTTCACGATCTTTTCCAAAACCTAACTCAGTATTTCACGATCTTTTCCTAAACCTAACTAAGTATTTCACGATCTTTTCCTAAACCTAACTCAGTATTTCACGATCTCTTCCTAAACCTAACTCAGTATTTCACGATCTTTTCCTAAACCTAACGAAGCATTTCACAATCTTTTCCTAAACCTAACTAAGTATTTCACGACCTTTTCCTAAACCTAACTCAGTATTTCACGATCTTTTCCTAAACCTAACGAAGTATTTCACAATCTTTTCCTAAACCTAACTAAGTATTTCACGATATTTTCCTAAACCTAACTAAGTATTTCACGACCTTTTCCTAAAGCTAACTCAGTATTTCACCATCTTTTCCTAAAGCGAACTCAGTATTTCACCATCTTTTCCTAAACCTAACTCAGTATTTCACCATCTTTTCCTAAACCTAACTCAGTATTTCACGATCTTTTCCTAAAGCTAACTGACTATTTCACGATCTTTTCCTAAACCTAACTCAGTATTTCACGATCTTTTCCTAAACCTAACTCAGTAGTTCACGATCTTTTCCTAAAGCTAACTGACTATTTCACGATCTTTTCCTAAACCTAACTCAGTATTTCACGATCTTTTCCTAAAGCTAACTCAGTAGTTCACCATCTTTTCCTAAAGCTAACTCAGTATTTCACCATCTTTTCCTAAAGCTAACTCAGTATTTCACCATCTTTTCCTAAACCTAACTCAGTATTTCACGATCTTTTCCTAAACCTAACTCAATATTTCACGATCTTTTCCTAAAGCTAACTGACTATTTCACGATCTTTTCCTAAAGCTAACTCAGTAGTTCACCATCTTTTCACTCAGTATTTCACGATCTTTTTCTGTCCATTTTGAGGATGCGTTGGTCTCACCTGCACCAGCACTCTCCTGCACAGCTTGGCCTTCACCAGAGACTTGGCCACCCAGCGTGCGGCGTAGGCAGCCGACCGGTCCACCTTGGTGTAGTCCTTCCCAGAGAAAGCCCCCCCGCCGTGCGCCCCCCAGCCTCCGTACGTGTCCACGATGATCTTCCTGCCCGTCACTCCGGCGTCACCCTGAGAGTCACGCAAAGATGTATTTCTCCATCGCACACAAACGTTCCCTATGTTTGGCATTTTGCTTTTCATAAAATGAGTCAAACATTTAATCAATTATCAAAATTGGAGATGGTTCATCGTTGGTGAACCAACGAATCAGTTAATCCTCAACCTAGCCCTAACCCTGCGATGCGTTCATTTATAGCATTAAATCATCCTGTAATGCAAAGGTCAAGAGTTTGCATCTTAACATCTTGTGCATTTAATGTAAAACCTTCAACCTGCTGTGTGTTTATGGCAAAAATTGGGTTTTCTGGCACAACTTCATCAACTTTCATCGTGCATGAGGAAGAAAAACGATCAGAACTTCAGCAGCACAAACAACAACAAACACACTGACGAGACGTTTCAACAGCACGAGCCTGAGAGAGAAAAGACTCGTACCTGTGGACCGCCGATCACAAAGCGTCCGCTGGGCTGCAGGTGGTAGACGGTGTTGTCGTCCAGGTACCTCGCGGGGACCACGGCCTTGATGACGTCCTCCCTCAGGACCTTCTTCTGCTCCTCCAGACTCACGTCGTCGTCGTGCTGCACCGAGATCACCACGGTGTGAACCCTCGTGGGGATCACGGCACCGTTCTCCTGGGTGTAGTGAACCGTCACCTGGACGGATGGGAGTGGAGCGGTTTTAGTTTACTCTCGATATTACGTCGTGTTGAGCTCAAACTGGGATGTAATTGGTGAGGCGTGTAGAGCGATATGCATTCTCAACTGTGACCCATAAACGTGGGCGGATAATGAGACAGTGGTTGTTGTTTGGTGTCTCTTTCTGGTTGTTTTGCCCATTTTCATAGTTCTTTACGAGTCTCTTTGTTGTCTTTTTGTGTCTTTCTGAAGAGACTTTGAGTTTTCTTTAAATTTTCACACTGACGATGTTTTATTGTTCATTAAGTGACAATTTAACTGAATGTGAATTTGGCTGAACTTCTTGTAAAAATGTCCTTCATTTCTGATGAGTTCTTCTAGTTGGATGGAACCTTTATTGAGGCGGATTTTTTATTAGTTATGAGTTACAGAAGACAATGAATTTAAGAATATAAGTGCATGTTTCCTGTGTCTCATGAGTCCATTCTGTCTGCACACCTGAATCTGTATCAGCACATCGCTTTCTCAGCAGTGTATTTGGATCCTCACCTGCGTCTTGGAGTCGGGGCGGAGCCACGGGACCGCCCCGCTGCGTCTCAGCTCGGCCATCTTGGAGTTGAGTTTGTGTGCGAGGACGACGGTGAGGGGCATGCACTCCTCCGTCTCATCTGTGGCGTATCCGAACATCAGACCCTGTCCTCGCAGGACGAAACCAGTAAGTTCTCATTTAAACTCTCCAAAAGGCTCAACGATAATAAAACAGACGCGTTGAGGACCTGGTCTCCAGCTCCGATGTCGCTCTCCAGGCGGTCGATGTGAACTCCCTGTGCGATGTCCGGGGACTGCTGCTCGAGGGCCACCAGCAAGTTACAGGTCTTATAGTCGAAGCCTGGACAGACAGAGCCGGGGACGAGGACAGGGGACACGCAGAATTAACTCGCGCCATCTGTCGAAGGGAAGACCAGACATTTGGTTTTACACTCACCTTTGTTTGAGTTGTCGTATCCGATGTCTCGGATGGTGTCTCTCACCACCTTCTGGTAGTCCACGTTGGCTCTGGACGTGATCTCACCACAAAGCAGCACCATGCCGGTCTTACACACCGTCTCTGTGTCAGACAGAGGACGGCAGACGCCATATTTGTCTCGATGAGGTGGAGGTTTGATGTGAAATAATGAACGATTCCTTCTGACAACTTGAGAATTATAACGATGTCAGACTGAAGTATTCGAAGGTTTGTCAAGAAACCCATTTTTATCTGTTTTTACAATTTCATGCATGAGAAGAATTATTGCTTTCACAGTGTTGTTGTTGTGCAACAAATGTAAAATATAAATATATTATTTAGTAGCTCCTGAGCCCCCAAAACTACAGTTCTGATTAAACAAAATGTTCCTTTGTTTGTCCTCTACTTCCCTCTGCTGGTCAGAGACACATCGTTAGTCATCGTTAGTCACCGTTAGTCACCGTTAGTCACCGTTACTCACCGTTAGTCACCGTTAGTCACCGTTACTCATCGTTAGTCATCGTTAGTCATCGTTACTCATCGTTAGTCACCGTTAGTCATCGTTAGTCATGGTTACTCATCGTTACTCATCGTTAGTCATCGTTAGTCATCGTTACTCATCGTTACTCATCGTTAGTCACCGTTACTCACCGTTAGTCATTGTTACTCATCGTTACTCACCACAAGCCACCTTGGCGTCGGGGTCCTGCCTCAGGTGAGCATCCAGCACAGCGTCACTGATCTGGTCGCATATCTTATCTGGAAACAAAAACAAGAGATTAAAATGCATACATTTCTGCATCACTGTGTTGTTCCCTCGCGTGACCTTCTGCTGCACATTCCTGATCCGGGCCGCGCGAAGAGATCACATGTCACGGCTCCATCGGGGGGCCACACATCCGACCTCGGAGGAGCAGCAGCTCTATGAATAGCCTGAGACACGGAGCGCTGTAACTCCATCAGATCCTCAACAACTGTCCGGAGACACATCCCACCTCAGCACATTCCACACAGGGGTCTGTCTGTTCACCTGTCTATCTGTAGACCCGTCTGTCTGTACACCCGTCTGTCTGTTCACCCGTCTGTCTGTACACCCGTCTGTCTGTACACCCGTCTGTCTGTTCACCCGTCTGTCTGTACACCCGTCTGTCTGTTCACCCGTCTGTCTGTACACCCGTCTGTCTGTACACCCGTCTGTCTGTTCACCTGCCTGTCTGATCACCTCTCTGTCAGAAGTTACATACACCTGTCTGTCTGTTCACCTGTCTATCTGTACACCTGTCTGTCTGTCTGTTCACCTGTCTGTCTGTACACCTGTCTGTCTGTTCACCCGTCTGTCTGTTCACCTGTCTGTCTGTCTGTTCACCCGTCTGTCTGTTCACCCGTCTGTCTGTTCACCCGTCTGTCTGTTCACCTGTCTATCTGTACACCCGTCTGTCTGTTCACCTGTCTGTCTGTCTGTTCACCCGTCTGTCTGTTCACCTGTCTGTCTGTCTGTTCACCCGTCTGTCTGTTCACCTGTCTGTCTGTCTGTTCACCTGTCTGTCTGTTCACCTGTCTGTCTGTTCACCCGTCTGTCTGTTCACCTGTCTGTCTGTCTGTTCACCTGTCTGTCTGTTCACCCGTCTGTCTGTACACCCGTCTGTCTGAAGCTGCAGGAGGAAGGGCGGAGCTTCCTGACGGTCTGCAGTCAGCTGACTCTCTGCCTGTTTACCTTCACTAATGGCGCAGTGTCAGGTGGTGTGAGGAGCGCCGTCCGTCACCTGGCCCGATAGGCGCCGCCCGGCGGACACGCTGAGTGGAGCACATCTAACGCACCTAAGACGCTGCGTCTAGCTGCGATACAAAAATGCTAACATGCTAACATGCTAATATGCTCGAGCTGAATCAACTTGTGCTTCGAGACTCATTTCACCTCCAGTGAGACTGTCAGCTGTCTGTGAGGACGTCAAGGTGCGCAGAATGACGTCATACAGGTGAGTACAACTCAGTTTGTTTTTGCATTGCAATTGCTGATGTTTGTTATGCTTCATTCAAACCTCTCAGGTGTCTGAGTGCTTTGAATGATCTGCAGTCGACGGGGGCGACCGTGGCGCACTGGATTAAGAGGGTCGTCTGGGAACCGGAAGGTCAACGGTTCGATCCCCGACTGGGACGTGTCACGTGTCGAAGTGTACCTGAGCAATACACTGAACCCCCGGCTCCCCGGGTGCCGATCAATGGCAGCCCACTGCTCCCTATGTCCAGGGATGGGTCAAATGCAGAAGAATCACAACTTCCTTTTAAAAACTAAACATTGAGAGGCAGCGTTCAAAGTCTACATGCACAGAATATCTGCAGGTGTTAAAAGGCGTGAAGAAGAACATTACAAAATCTTGCATATTAGGCCTTCCTAACAGGAGGTGGTATCGAGTGAAGTAAAGCTTCATTATCCCTTTCTAAATAAGAAGCCAGATGGATTACTGAACGGGCCTACAAGGCACAGGGGCCCGAAGTGTCAGGGGCCCTCCCTGGCCTTCGCCTACTATATGTCACACTAAAGACACGTAACAACCAGGAAGAGACCCAAAAATGACCACAAAGAGACTCGCAACGCCTACGAAAAGGGACAAAACGACCACAAAGAGACACAAAACGACCACAAAGAGACACAAAACGCCCACGACGAGACACAGAATGACTGAAGAGACACAAAACGACCACAGCGAGACTCGCAACGCCTACGAAAAGGGACAAAACGACCACGACAAGACACAAAACAACCACGACGAGACACAGAATGACTGAAGAGACACAACAACTACAAAGAGACACAAAACGCCCACGACGAGACACAAATGAATCAGCATGAAGTCAGAGTTGTCCGGCTCTTCAAACTACTTTTGTTCCGGGTCAGTGGCTCCGTGCAGCGCTCAGGATTCTGCACATTCCTCAAAGTCATCAATGATCAGTGAAACATGACGGCACACGCTGACCCCCGCTGACCCCCGCTCCTCATTCATGAACCTGCAGCAGCATGGGGGGGGGGGTCCTCTCTACTCACCAGGGTGTCCCTCTCCCACGGACTCGGAGGTGAACATGAAGGATCCGTCATGAGGATCGCCGTCGTAGGTCCCGTCCATCGTCCCGTTCATGTTGCTCCCCGGACAGTCGGCTGTGTCTCTAATGAGGACAAAGACGGACAGCGTGGCTGCAGCCTAATCTCACCGTCAGCCAGATAACTCTGCACTATATGAGGCTAAAAACAACACACATGGGGGGGGGGGGGGGGGGGCATGTGAACCAGTGGGCTAGACCATTCAGAGGCCGGGGAGGGGAGGTGGGGGTTCCTTTCTCTTCTTCTGCTTCTTTCTCTCTGAGACACTTTTCTTCGACTCCTCCGGCGCTGAACGGTTGACAGGAAGTGGACTCATCCAACTCAGACCTGTCTGAAAGTTATAACTGGAGAATCAGGGAGTTTATTTCACGTGATTGTTTCACTTTGAAGCTCCGCCTCTGGTTCATTCATGCCCCGCTCTTTGTGTCTTTGTACCTGGGGGCCCCCGAGGTCTCTGATGGGGGGACACGTGGAGCCGTCAGGGCTCAGTTATAACAACTCCTGCAGGATCCAGGAACTGAGTACTCACTCAAATACTCGACACAGTTTTGTGGTACTTTATACTTCTAATTCGCTGCATCGCAGAGGGAAATGTACTTTTTACTGCACTACATTCATCTGACAGCTTTAGTTACTTTTCAGATTATTAAAACAAACTATGAATCAACTAATAAATGTTGACTAAATATCAAAGCATAAACTACACAACAATATATAAAGTAGTCTGTTTGTGTATATATGCTGGTATTTATACTCATGTATGCATTTAGAGCAGACGTTTTCTGATGATGGGCCACAAATAACAATATAAAAGCCAAACAAAAGGAAATGTGTTGTTTTCAACCAGTTATACTACAAGAAACACTGTTTCTAGACCAGAAAACTACATGTGCCATAGAAAAAGTATTTCATATGAAAATACCTCGGCAACAGTTTAACGTTTCAGTAGTTTATTGGCGTGTCCTCGTAGAACTCTAAGACGGTGCCCATTTAAGATATGTTGCGTGTAAATCTCATGTCATGCGTCAACATCAACAGAAGACACAGTTTAGATAAATCTGCAAACTGAAAATGTAGCAACCGATCAGGAGGTGAACAGCAGCAGTCAGACCGAAGTTCATGTTTCAATCGTTAAAAAAAGCAGAAACTGGTGAAGTAAAGTCACCGTTTGTTGTTTCGCAGGTTGCTGAAAACTCACATCTCACTCTGCATCTCACAGAAGATCCGCCGACTGCGTTCTCACGTTTAAAAGCGTGAATCTCTGGTTTAAGTTCTCTTCCTCTGCAGCTGCAGAGATGTGAAGGTCTCTGCTCTGAACAGCAGGAGAAGCAGAAGCTGTGAGCTCACTGCATCGTTCATGCTGCACACACGATGCTTCCTGCAATCGACAGAAGGGGAATCCTCCCGCAGCAGCAGCAGCTGTTGTGAAATATTCAAGTCAAGAAACAACACCTGCTGTGAGGAGCTGCAGTAGTACGCAGGACGTGTACTTCTACTGACATCTGGTGGTTTTACTGTCAGCTCGTATCTCTAATGGAGCATCACATCTTCCCTTCATATGCAAACAGCCATGAACACGGTTTGGTGTTCACTCTGAGATTTCACATTTGAACGTGTTTATTAACAAACTAATCTGAAATATACGGAATGATTTAACCGCTTAAACATCAGAGATACAGTTTCTACAATATGCCGTGTTCCTGGTGCTCTGCGGAGTCGCTGCTAATTTAAATGAATAAAGATGATTTCATGCAGAAGTGAGAGCGTTAATTATGTCGTATCGCCCTCTAGTGTTCGAGTCCTTACAGTGCAGGCAAGTACTGCACTTAAGTACTTTAAGTACTTGAGTACTTCCATTTTCTGTTACTTTTTACTTCTACTCTACATCTCAGAGGTACATATTGTACTTTTTACTGTACTACATCTCAGAGGTACATATTGTACTTTTTACTTCACTACATCTCAGAGGTACATATTGTACTTTTTACTTCTACTCTACATCTCAGAGGTACATATTGTACTTTTTACTGTACTACATCTCAGAGGTACATATTGTACTTTTTACTTCACTACATCTCAGAGGTACATATTGTCAAGAACTCTCCTTATAATTAGTTAGTTAGTAATTATTTTGCTCCCTTTGCACAGAGCTAGGCTAACTGGTCCCCCTTGTTTCCTGTCTTTATGCTAAGCTAAGCTAACTTATTCATATTCATCATATATACATGTGTGATATCGATCTTCTCGTCTAACTCCCGGCAAGAAAGCGAAGGAGCTTATTTGCACTAAATTATTCAACTACGCTGACGCTCCACCTTCTTTAATCTGCACGGAAAGAGTGAAACGTCCCGCGGTGCTTGAAGTGGCCCCTGCAGGTGACAGATTGCTGACCGCATGAGGATTTAAACGGGCCTCAGCCTGGGAAGGATCCCACGGCAGCAACCTGGCTGATCTCCCACCAGCAAGAAGCCAATCATCTTCAGCCGCACAGCTCGCAGCAGCTGTTGTACCGGGCAGGTTTCCCAAAAGGAGAGAGAGAGGGGGGAAAAATAAAGAAGGAACAAAGAGTCTTGTCCTGCCAACACATCATAGCCTCAACATTCCCAAACACATCTGCCCTCAGTGATTCCGCTGCTGTTTTCCGGACCTAAAGGGTTTTTCTCGACTCGGTGTAAAAGCTGGCGCCCAAAATGTGTGTTAGTGGGAGGCCACAACAAGGGCCAGTGAGAGGGCCGCGACACAAGGGCGCACTGTTTAGTCCGCCGCGGCCTCCGCCGGTTTATGTGCCAAGACCCGACCTTTGTGTGCCGACCACACTGACCTGTTACTGTAGCTGCTGTTCAGTAAGCCTCTCACACACAACGACGTGTTTTTAGATTCAACAAAAACATTTATAACTTTTAGTTTGTCGCGAAATGATTTTGTAACTAAGCACCATTTCCACGTATTGTCTCATGAATGTGATTTGAAGGGCTTTCATTTTGAAAAGCTACATCAGAATGTCCTGGTTCTGTCCGAGTGACACCTTGAGGTGTTCTGCTCTTCACAGGCTGTAAGGTTGTTAAAATCATCTTATTTCACTTCCTGTTGACGCTTTATTACTGTTTTTAAAGCTGCACCTGCAAATATGTGCGCATCATTTTATACACATTTAATATCAAATATAAAGTTATTAAACTTCTAACTGGTCCTGAACCAGTCTCAGTGTAGTCCTGGTCCTCTGTCAGACCTCCATCAGTACAGAGACCATCAGAGAGAAGATGGTCTGTTTCTATAGAGTTCTTCTTGATGCTCGTCATCGGAGCCACCGGGTCGGGTTCTGGTGAAACCAGATGAACTCATGCAGGTTCACCAGAACCTCCTTCAGCTCAGACTCCAGCAGAGACCGGTCCACCGTGGACAGACCCGGATCCTCCAGCAGAGGACCGGTCCACCGTGGACAGACCCAGATCCTCCAGCAGAGACCGGTCCACCGTGGACAGACCCGGATCCTCCAGCAGAGACCGGTCCACCGTGGACAGACCCAGATCCTCCAGCAGAGACCGGTCCACCGTGGACAGACCCGGATCCTCCAGCAGAGACCGGTCCACCGTGGACAGACCCGGATCCTCCAGAGAGACCGGTCCACCGTGGACAGACCCGGATCCTCCAGCAGAGGTCTAATATATATAATGTATATTATATTACTGGATTATAAGTATTGCCGCATTAATGTTCAGACCTTTGATGTTGCATCTGGTACATAATCATATATCATCATTTATCATTCGATTGTTATATCAGTTATATTTTGTATTATCATGAAATAATTAACTCAATTGGTCAAATAAATGTAGTACAATACTTGAGTGAATGTATTCAGTTACCTTTCCACAACTGGAAACGGTCCAGTCAGCATAATAAAAAGGAGTTTTACTTTTGGTGCTTCAGTAAATTGTGAGGACTTTTACTTGTAACAGAGTATTTTATACACATTATATAATATGATAAACATGTACCTACAGAAGTGCTGTTGAACGATGAGTGTGTGGTGCTGTAAAGCTCCTGTTAGCGGCTCTTTGTTGACACCCTTCGTGGAACCAGATGACTGCTTTGGAGCAGACAGGTTGCATTTCTGTGCAGCCCGTCTGCGCTGCGCAGCGCCCCCCTCCGGCCGCCCGCTGCACTGCGACGAGAAGAAGCCGTGTGAGCCCGGTGAGCGACTGCTGCTGAAGACACAACACCGCCGTCTGCACTCAGGTAAGAAAAGCAACCCAAAAAACGCCACATATTTCTGTTATTTGTTCCAATCCGACATCAGTGCGATGTTCGAAACGTGAACATCGCAGCGGGTCAGAGCGCTGCGTCGTGTTTCTCCATCGGCATTCGTCTTGTCACTTAATATATATATTTGCTGCTTGAGGAGGGAGAGGTTGGGCCTCTGAGCGTTTACACACGTCTAGAAATATCACGCACGTGAATGAAATACATATTCGCTGCACACTTTCCTCCTGCAGCGGCTTGTGTAGCACGTTCATGGCGCGTTTATTTTTTTATTGAATTGTGCGCGATCTCCATCTCCATCGATGATCCTCCATCAAGAGAGCAGGGAGACGAGTTCTCGTCGCCGTCACGAGCTCCCTCCGCCAACACGGCCGTGTTTGTCCTCCCTCGTTCCGTGCAAAAACAAAAATGTCTCCATCCTCCTCCTCCGGAGCAGGTCCGTCTCCCTCTCCAGACTCGCATTGTTCCTTTGCGCGCTGTGACAAAACGAATCCTCCAGAATATTCTATAATCTGGTTATTAAAGGCTCCCAGAGGACAATAACGCCGTGTTATTGCTCTAATACATCGTTTAATGTTGGCCGCGTTCTTTTCTTTGTGTCGTCGGATGTGATTTGAGTCTGAATATTTCGCTCTTTTTTTCCTCCCTCGCTCCCGTTATTCTGGATCTTTCTCCTCTTTTTTGCATCTGAGGGCCTAAATGGTTTCCAGCATCGCAGCAACACATCCGCTCCTTTTATTCTGCAAACCCGCATCCAACCCGATGCGCAAACACCCCTCTGGTGTTTTGCATTTCATGTACATGTATGTTCATATGTTCTGCAGTATTTAGGGAGCACGTAGTGTCTGGGGGGGGGGGGGGGGGGGGGATCCGGGGGGATCGGGATAGCGACGCGGCGCCCTGTGCGCAAATGCCAAGCCCATTTTTCATTTGATCAACAGAGGAGAGAGCGCGCGCAGCAGCGTCTCGAGCAGCGAACCGGGCTGCTTATCTGACACATATGGGCTCCTGTGTAATCCGGCCCCGGGGTCAGCGGACAGGATCGTGGCGCACAGTCTGGTGCATGCATGGAAAGCGAACAATGAGGCTAATGCGCCGCTCGTAATACCTGTAGTCCCTCTGACACACCTCTCACCCATCCTCGTGGGGAGAGACGGCTTCTGGTTGCGTTGGGAGGAGGAGGAGGAGGAGGGGGAGGAGGAGGGGGGGGCTTATTGTGGTCTGCAGCTGGAAGCCATTCCTCCAACCCGCCACATGAATGAAAGACATCTCAGTGTCGTTTTGTTAACGTTTAAATAGACACACAACAGCATTCTGCATGCTTCTGCAGCGCTTTGGAACCAGTTGTTACTGCAGAACAGCACACAGCCCCCCCCCCCCCCCCTCTTTGAGAGAATAGCTGCCATGAAGGATGAAGGGACGTCTTCATGGAGGGTGTACGGAGGCAGACAGTAAACACAAAAACAGCTAAACCTGATGTTCAAGTCAGAAAACCTTCAGTAAAAACATTTTAAATATGTTTATAACTCAGGCGGCAACCTCCGGTTCTGCAGAGTGAAGCTGACGCTTCAATGTGTTGAAGCTGCTTTCTCTCTAGTGTCCAGCAGGGGGCGACTCCTCTGGTTGTATAGAAGTCTATGAGAAAATGGTGTATGAGGTTCTGAGGTTCTTCTCCATCGTCAGCGTTTTACCTCCAGCAGATGAGGTTTGGAGAAACAGTCAAACTAAGCGATGGAGGCAGCTGTAGACCAGCAACTCCCGTGTTCTCCGAGGTGTTTGTCAATCGAGTCTTTCTTTGAAGAGAGCGTAGATGACGGCTTCTGTTCTGTCCGACAGCAAAGGAAAGAGGTGACGGTAAAGCGAGTTGTCTAGCATGCGTTCTGCTGCAGCACTGGACTGCTTTGCATAACGACGGTCGGTGGGCAACGATGGAGACGAGTCTCTCACCGTCCACAGCAGAAGATGCAGCTTCACTGTCGTTCTCCGGGCCTCTGGTTGAAACAATCACTCCTCTGAATTCGGCGTCTGACTATCGTTGAGTCATCGGCTTCAGCGGCAGGCGTTATGAAACGAGTCATTTAGCGAAGACGGGCTGCTGCCTCCTGTCGGCTCGAGTCCAGAGGTGACCTCATCGGCCTTAGGCTGGCAACACCAACAACACCACCGAATTACTTCTCCACAGACGAGCTTTCACACAAGTTCTTCAGACTCAGATGTCTGATCCAGAGCTGAAACGATGAGTTCATTCATCGGCTAGTCGAGAGGCGGGGAATTCATCTGCAACGGATCATTTTTTAGGTGATTTATGAGCGAAAACGAGCTCAATATTCTTCTCAAACATGAAGATTTGCTGCTTTTTGCTGTTTCATGTGAGTGCAAACAGGTTTTGAACAAGGAAAACATTTGAAGACGTCACTTTGAGTTTTGGGAACTTGTGATTGTATCTTCTGACATCTTGAGAGTTATTATTCGTTGGAGTCTTACTTTTGATAGTGACTCAAATGTCGGGATAATCAAACACAAGGTTTGGTCTTTGTCGTTTACGTAAAGACAAACGGTGCATGTGTGCATTCATGCCGGTGAACGGCAAGAAGAAGACGAGATGGAACTCTACGATAGCGTTGGCTCGTTACAGAGAAGAGTAAACGCCACGGCCAGCTTGAAACAGCATCCTCGTGCTGTCAATTGGCTCCATGCTGCCGGAGGATTGGTTCACCTGTGTGTGTGTGTGTGTGTGTTGTGTACATATTGAAACATGCAGCAGCTGGAGATGACTTCACTCTCTTCACCATGACGACACCAGCCGACTCCCTCGCGTGTAGAATTCGGCGCTGAGAGACGGTCTTCGGTCATGTGACGCGTGTCGTGTTTGGAGAGGGTGTGGTTTGGCTTCTACATCCTGCAGGAGAGGAAACAAAGGTGGAGAATCTGTTTGACTACCGGGTATCACAGCTGCTGAACAGGAGACGCCCCCCCCCCCCCCCCCCCCCCCCTCAGCTCCGCCCTCAGCAGCAGAGTCGGTCTGCAGGCGGCGGGAGGGAGTGATGAGAGGAAAGTAGGTCAGAGATGCAGAAGCATCCTCGTCTCTGAGCTACGAGCAGCAGGACGACACGCGACGCCGTCCTTCTTTCAGCCCCGAACAACAGGAAATGAATCGACAACAATGTCAAATGTTCTCGGCTCTGTTCATTGGGATCATGAGGGATGATCAATATATAGATATTGTGATAATCGTAATATCATAATACGGCAGAAGCGTCGTCTTGTTTTGGTTTTAAACGATTCAAGTGATGTTTTATTATCTTCACCCACTACATCCGCATTACATCTCATTGAGTAGATATCTCTTAATGCTCAGACAGAAGAAGCATTTTAAAGACTAAACTTGTGATATTAATAGATAAACCCTTTAGCATCCCAAAATGTCCCCAAAAGACAAAATATCTTTCATGTTTCCATTGTATTCTCCGTCACTGGAGCTGAAACGTTGGTCCGTTCATTGATTAATCGAGGGCGGCCGCTATCGGTTATAGATGACATTTATTAAGAACTGTTTCTAAAACATAAAACTGAAAATAAGCAGCAAGTCCTCACATGTTAAATATGAATATTTGCCGTCTTTCTCTTGGTTGAATGCTAAAAATGTGTCGATTATCAGAATTGTTGTCGATTAATTAACTGTAGATCGACTAATTGATGAATCTGCTTCATTGTTTTTCGAGCAACGAATGCTTTTTTCTGTCTCTGGTATGATAGTTAACTGTTTGTTTGACAAAGAGAGGCCTCCTTGGATTCCTTGGGCTCCACTTCGGTGCATCGCACATGAACATCGAGGGTTAATAAGCACACACTCGTGTGGCTTCGTGCTCCTGGAGCCGAGTCAACGTCCCCGTTGACCGGCGCTTCCTTGCGGAGCCGTCTGGGTTCCGGGCTTTGCTCGCCGCCAACTTTACGCTTTCACACGACCCCGAGAGGACGGAGCTGCGTCGGCTGACCTTATCAGCCTCTTCCCCCTCATGAAGCCGCGACAAAGAGCGCTGCCACGCTCCCTCTCTGCAGCAGGTGCAATGTGTGCCAGTGGTTCTGTGTGACAATGATGACGGTGCAAAGTGTTTGCAGAGTGTTTGAGAGGCCTGAAGCTCCAGAGACGTGGAGTGGAGTAATGTCCCCGCGCTGCAGCCTAACGTGGTCATCGGGTCATCGGGTCAAGCATCCAGCTCTCGTCAGCGCGGAGATTGTTTGCTCTCTGAGCTCCCGGCTGCAGAGAGCGGCTCCTCGGAGAGGATTGTCTCGGTTGGCAGCGGTGCTCGTTGTTTGGAGTCTGTCATGTGTGATGCCACAATGGCAGTTCTGTCCGGGAGCACTGAGAGTATTCATTAGGACTCCTATGGGACACACAGATATCTCTCGCTGCCATCGACTGTAACATCTCCTGTTTGTTCAGCTTTTTAAAGGAGAAGTCTGGTGAGGTTTTCCTTAATGTCAACAGATCAGTCAGTCTGGTTCCAAACCTTTTGAATCGCTGCCGGATTTATTTCAGCCAATCAAAGACTGTGTGTTTCCACCGCTCGGACAAAAAAACCACCAGCAGAGCCAATCGGAGCTCTGTGGGCGGGAGCGAGAATGGGGACTTTATGTTCCCGCGCCAGAGCCAGAAAAACTACAAAAGGCGCGACCAAGAAAATGGCGGCAAGCGTGGAAGAGATCGATGGCGACGCAGCGGTGCCGGTTGCCGTGAGTGAACTTGCAGAACTCTTTAAATCGGTAGATTTCGTTACGTTAACGACGATTAACAGACGCTGCTGCTGTGACGGATGCGTCGCTGGCTTCTGATTGGTTAAGGCAAAAATAATCATTTAGAAAAGGTCACAAATATAAAGTTATATTTTAATAAAGGCTCAGTGATTTTTATCACTGTAGCTTTCATCCAACATCTCTCAAACTGGAGGAAATAGTGCGTTTGTTGGGGACTACTTTCTGTGGCGGATTAATCCACACTTGGAGAAAGAGGAGTTTAAATGTTTTCTATCCCGATGCGGTCGCCACTTTCTCCCGTTGAATGCGTGACGCTGTTTAAACATGCAAGCTCAGCAGATACTGTATGAACGTACACAGAGGGCCACGCAGCGCAGCCGAGGAGTGACGAGGCCGTAAAGAGGACGAGTGGTGGGAGGAATCACCGGTTTAATCTGAAGAATGTTTTGTATTTTATAAACGTATTTAATTTCATGTAAAATCTCAATCTGTAAAGTAACTATTAGTGAAAGCCGTCAAATAAATGTCGTAGTCGTGTAAAAAGCACAATATTTCCCTCTAATGCAGAAGTACTAAGTTACATAAAATGAGTAAAGTACAAGTACCTGAAAACCTTACCAAAGTAAGTACTACCAAATCTACTCATTCACTTTCCGCCGCTGACGAACGACAATAATCTGTTGAACCACAGATTACGTGTTCTACTGCTCCGTGATATTGACCGACGATGATTCTGCAGCTGATTCTATGAACTGTTTGTGTTCGAGCTGCACCTCCGAGATTAAAGTCAAAACACAGACGATGATCGGAGGCCGACAACGATTACGCCATAATATTTAATGTCAACGTTTCGGTGAGAACGTTTCGGTGAGAACGTATCGGTGAGAACGTTTCGGTGAGAACGTTTCGGTGAGAACGTTTCGGTGAGAACGTATCGGTGAGAACGTTTCGGTGAGAACGTTTCGGTGAGAACGTTTCGGTGAGAACGTATCGGTGAGAACGTTTCGGTGAGAACGTATCGGTGAGAACGTTTCGGTGAGAACGTTTCGGTGAGAACGTATCGGTGAGAACGTATCGGTGAGAACGTTTCGGTGAGAACGTATCGGTGAGAACGTTTCGGTGAGAACGTTTCGGTGAGAACGTATCGGTGAGAACGTTTCGGTGAGAACGTTTCGGTGAGAACGTATCGGTGAGAACGTATCGGTGAGAACGTTTCGGTGAGAACGTTTCGGTGAGAACGTATCGGTGAGAACGTATCGGTGAGAACGTTTCGGTGAGAACGTATCGGTGAGAACGTTTCGGTGAGAACGTTTCGGTGAGAACGTATCGGTGAGAACGTTTCGGTGAGAACGTATCGGTGAGAACGTTTCGGTGAGAACGTTTCGGTGAGAACGTATCGGTGAGAACGTTTCGGTGAGAACGTTTCGGTGCGACGGCATTTTTCACTGTTTTTTTTACAAACCAAACAATCAATTAATGTGGAACATGATCAGTGTATTATTCCATAATAATCATATCATTATAGTTAACTGTTCAAAATGAGCTCCAGCTCAACCAACAGCATAAATTCTGCTTTTACCGTATTGCATGATAAGAACCTAATACAACTATATATAATACAGTAGAACATATAGTAGAAGAGTCACAGTTTGAATACTACATGTTCATGATTACGCCCACATACTGGTACTTGCACCAGAGTATTCCTACTTTAAGTAAAGTATCTGAATACCTCCTCCTCCACTATCTCTCTATAGTATCTATAGGATGAGCATCGTGATGATGATGATGATGGTGATGGTGGAACATGAAACACGCTTGTTCAGAGGTGCTTGTTAGGGAAGCCAGTGACAGTGAGGACGACGTGCACACGGGCAGACGGGACTATTTTTATCAGTCAGGCTGTAACACGAAGCGCCGACCCGACATCAGGAAGTATAAATAACCGGTCTTCACCGCCGCAGTGTCTGTTTACATTCGGTGGTGACGGACGAGCTTCTGCCCGCCGCAAAGACAAAGTGACCATGAAGTGCCCGTCATGCTTGTATTTTAATCTGTGAAACCAGGTGGGTCAGCAGACGTGTCACGACCCGGACTTAACTCTGTCCCGCTTCTCCTGCAGCCCGACCTGCGACCGGCAATGGACTGCATGAACAACGCCCCCAACAGCTACAGCTCCACAGACGCCATGGCCTCCTCCTTAGCCAACGTCGCCATCAGCGAGCAGCACCGCCAGGAGAACGGGCTCATCATGAAAGGTCAGAGTCCAGTCGGTTTTATTTGAGCGGCACAAAGTCACGAGGCCTTACCCTCCGTATAAAACCTCCGGCCCTGCTTCCCCGCGTTTGATTGGCTCTTGCTGGATGACTTCACTCTCGGTGCGTTCACGCAGCTTCGCGTGAACGCGGTGACGTGATCCCGATGACATCATGCGTACCGTCAGTACATCGCGGGTCAAGCACTCGTAATCGATGTTCATCACAATAAGGAAAATGTGTAGAAAAGCAAGTATAGCAAGCAAGCAGTTACAAACCAGTGATTTGGGGCCTCAGCAACTGATTCATAAAAATCAATAAAATGTAATTATTATATTGTTATTTCATCGTTATTATTATTATGATTATGAAAGTAAGGAATTATTGTCCTTTTATTCTATTTGCCCTATAGTCTTGTCAATGGGTTTTATATGTTTTTATTTGTATCATGTGACCCAGCTGACTTGTGGGTAAAGTTTGAGGCCTTCAGGTTAAAAGTCACTGCGCCTTTAAATTACTGCTTTAATCCCAGAATATATTCCTCAACGATCTCAAAGATTCATAAAGAGTCGAATCTCTCACGTGCAGTTTTACTAACGGTCACCGTAGAGGTCGGGGGGGGGGGGGGGGGGGATAAAGACGCGTCCTGGAAGGATAAATAAATGTCTTGTTTGTCAGTTTCACAGTTGGATGAATGAAAGCGTGCTGGCGGATTGTTCAGTAGCTAATAATCACTTTAATCAGTTCCTCCTTCCCTTCTTACCGACCGGCCGGCCCGTTAGTGCGTAGCCTAGCTTTCCCCAGTCTACAGCCCTCGCTGGTGCAGTCGTTCTCCCCGTTTTCACTTCCCATCATCTCGCGCACAAACAGGAAGCAGCAGCACACACAGTCAGGGCCCGTCAGCGCCGAAGCACTGCGCGAGTACCTCGTTCTCCGTAGAACACGTAGCATCTGGAGTGTAAAGCTAGTTGTGTGGTTGTGCTTAGAGCAGTAAATTGGGTTTAGAAATGTAATTTCCTGTTATAAATTAATTAGGAATCAACTTAAAATGTGATCCTGTCGCTCTTACTTTTACCCATGAATGCAGTTGAATCTTTTATTGTGTCGCAGATATGACAAAGTCAGCACATAAATGTAGAAGTTGGCGTCTGTGACAGAGAGAACGCTGCAGAGAATGATCTCCTCTCAGCTTCACGGGGCTTTAAAGTGAGTTCCAGCTGATTGTTGATCACCTTCAGCGCTCTCGCAGCAGCTTCTTCATCATAAAAGCTGTCAACAGGAACCGTCCACCAAACAGCAGACAGACTCGGTCAGAGACCAAAAGCAGAGCTAACAGAGAGCGAGTCGTGGGCCGCCATGGATAACGTGACACAAACACAAAGAGTGTTCATGAATCATGTCGTCTGTAGCTACTGGCTGAGTAAATACTGAGACAACATGCTGACAAATTCAACACATCAACTTAAAAGGTGATAATATAACAATATTATCTTCACAAGTGGCCAAGAAAATCAGTTCCTGCCGGTTTAAGTGTGTTGGAATATATCTCGTTCTTTGATAAAACATAAAAGATGTAAATCTGCACTAATCCAGGTACAAGTACACGACAACGCAGGACTGAAGTCCAACAGATAAATACATTTGTGACGACTATATTGAACAAATTTATTATCGCAACGGTCTTAAACATTTGTCTTCTTCTTCTTCTTCTTTGCTGCACAAACGGTCGATAAATAACTGAATGTTTCAACCGCTGTAATGATTTGTCACAGCTCACATGAACATTGGTTGATTGTTTGTTTCACAGCAGCGTCACGATAAACCTCCAGCTTGACCTCCAGCTTGACCTCCAGCTTGACCTCCAGCTTGACCTCCCGTTTCCCTTTATTTCACAGAGACTGAAGCAGCGCTCAGTGAAAACGGTTTGAAAGCTGAATCCGCACCGTGTGACGACGAGGCGCCTCCTGGTACGCTCCTGCACTCCGCACGGCCTGAAGCTTTATTAACGCAACTTAACCCTCATTCAGCATGTTCACTTCTCGTTCCTCCTCTTCCATTAAACTCCTTCTTGCTTCACAGATACAACTGAAGAAATGTTTCTTTGTTTCTTCATTTTCTTCTTTTCTTTCAGCATGTCTTGGTTTCAACGTTTCCGCCTGTTTGCTAATGTGTGCTTCAAACGTGTGTTTCTGATATTTACAGCCTGCTGGCACATCTCTCTGTGTTGTCACTGCAAACAAAGTGCAATAAGAGAGACGAGCACCCAAAGACGGCGCCTGTGAGATTAGCCACAGTAGCTCCTCTCTGCTTTGATCATAAACAAGGAGAGTGACAGCGAGTCCAAAGCGTAGCGGAAAGTGAGGTCATCGGGTTCAAAACACTCCTCGATCTGATGAACAGCTCCTGCAAACGTGAGGAAGACCTCAGGAGGTCAGGAGGTCAGGAGGTGTCGCTTCAGAGCCGCGTTAGCTTCCGTAATCCTGCGAGATTAGGCTGAGATCGAGGGGTTCAACTGTTGGCTACATTTCTGACTGACTGGCATCTATTTATCCTGCAGCAGAGACGTCAGCGGAGGAAGCCGGCGCTGAAGCTGAAGTGGCCGAGCTCTCAGAACCAGAGAGCCCGTCACGTGGAGACGAGGGGCCGCTCGGTACGCCGCCTCTTTTCAGCTCCCGCCTCTTTTCAGCTCCCGCCTCTTTTCAGCTCCCGCCTCTTTTCAGCTCCCGCCTCTTTTCAGCTGCTTTGTGCATTTTGGTTTCTTTTCCTCGTTTGACTTTGTTGGGATTTGCTTTCTTACTTGAGGAGATTGACATCCCTCACATGTCTGTGTGATAAGTGTGATTAGCTGTTTAGCTTAGCTTAGCATAACGACTGGAAACAAGGGGGAACAGCTAGCCTAACTCTGTCCAAAGCTCCTCTGAAGCTCATTCATTAACCGTGTTGGACAGCAGACGAGTCGGACTTCAACCAGAGACCATTTTATCAATGAATCAATCTTTGTCGATAAGACATCATGGAACAGTGAAAGATCACAATATCTGAGATCGCAGGGCGATCAAATCTCTTGTTTTGGTCCTAAAAGTGAAGTAAAGCAACAAGTGATGTCATTTATTTAGATGAAAATTGAGTTGATGACGTTTTTAAAGGTAATCAACATGCTCTATTATATTATTAAATAATATACAACATGTTCTTTAGAGAGCTTTAGCCAGGCTAGCTGTTTCCATCTGCTTCCAGTCTTCGTGCTAAGCTAAGCTAACCGGCTGTAGCTTCATACTGAACACAGTGGTGTTGATCTTCTCATCTAACAGGCTGCAGGAAAGCAGATGCGTTCTGAACTATTCCTTTAAGTTGTTTAATCCTGTTCCTCCTGTTTTGCCTACATTTCGCTTATTTTCTTTTTCTTCCAGCTTCCGAACTGGAACGGAGTGTTTTCTTTTGGTTGCTTCTCTTCCCTCGCGCTCGCTCTCACGGTTGATACTTTGCTCCTTTCAGAACTGCAACTTGATCTCAAAGGGACTCAAACGTGTCCTCGTTTTATAAAAGTAGAAGACGGTTTCATCCCGGCTATTTCAGAATGGGGGGGATGAGCCAAAGCTGATGTCAGACTCCTGTGATCTGCTGAACAGATGCAGAGCTGCCGGCGGAGCAATGTTAAAACCAGGAGTACCACACCGAGCGCTGCTGCACGTCAGACCGCTGGAAACCTGAATGTTTGCGTATTGACCTGTGTGTGTGTGTGTGTGTGTGTGTGTGTGTGTGAGTTACTGTAACAGTTATGTGCTCTCTGTACTAACTGCTGTATGGAGGCTTTGTATTGATTTATTCAGCAGTGAGCGAGTGTATTAACCACGAATGACAGGAACTCATTATTATGTCTTTTCTCCATTTGTCTCGTCGCGTTGAAGCAGCAGCAGCAGGAGCGGCTTCAACAGGTAGGCTGTTTCATGCTTTATTGATCGCACTGGACTGTATCTATTTATGGATACGAGTACAGTTATAACTCCAGGTGGACAAACAGATGTTCTCCGCAATCAGTTTTCATAATATCACGTGTGTTACACCAATGATTACAGACATTCACAGGGTTTAATTACGAGTAATTGATCATTTAAACCAAGTAAAAAGGTAATTTGACATTGATTAATACATTTGCATTAAATTAATATTAATATATTATAATATATGTGCTGTAGATATGTGAAGTCATTCAATTTGCTGTTCAATTCAATTGATTTACTTTTAAAGCTGCATTATCTTGTTTTCTATATATTATTAATATTATATATATTTATATATAAATACATTTTTATTACATTTTAAAGCTTAATTATTGATTCATAATTCAAAGTGAGGACCTATAAACATTAATTAAGCTTTTAATGCATCATTTAACAGTCTTTCAAAGGTCTTTTGGGGACTGCGTTGTGTTACAGTTCACACTTTATTTCATATTTTATTCACTATTTTTAGGATGAAAAAGCCAAATTTGAGTGGTTTCTTGTTGGCTGTGTTCACTGCGTCGTCTGTTGTCCGTCACCCCGGTGTGATGCATTCATCTGCATCTCATTTTACTTTCATGTGAGCCGCCATCCATCACGTTTTGCATCTTCACCTTTCATAGCTCTCTGTGTGTTTTCTGGTTCGTGCAATAATAAACCGGACTCTTTGATGTCATCAGTTGTACAGTTCTGTTCACGCCTTCAGTTTATGCTTTTTGTTTCAATGGGGAGATGGAAAACAAGTGCTGTGAATGTCCTCATTAATCTGCTTTCCAAACAAATTAGCAAAGCCTGGTGCTTCTGCAGTCCGCAGTGAGTTTGTGTTTGCGGGCGACGGGTCAAATCCCGCTGTAGACGGAGCCGCCGGGCCGGTCGTTGACCTCATGGGAGCTTCCTGCCCCTTGGACCCAGGAAACGAGGCGGTGGGGGAGTGCGGGAAGAGGCTGAGTGAGTCTTCATGGGCCTCTGAAGACCTGGGCTCCGGGCCGGAGATCAGACGGGACGACGGGGGGAGCCCCGCCGACTCCCAGAGGGCGATCAGCCTCGACGCCTCCGAGTGCCTGGCCGAAATGAGCGATCTGTCCGGGATGTCTTTAGTTCGCAGCGAGGCTTTGGAAGACCTGACGGCCATCGGACACAGAAGCTCGAGGGGCAGTCAAGGAGAGGAGTCTCTCGTCTCTGAAGATGGAGCGGCTTTAACCTCCAGAAGCACCCCCCCAGAAGCACAACACACCCAAAACCTGCCACACGTTGACTCTCAGTCAGAAGATGGTCACAGCGGCAGGAACATTTCCCACAACGAGAGCCCGTTCAGCAAAGCGCCCTCTGAAACCAGCAGCCGTGACTCATCGTTACACAGGGCCGGCCATTCAGAGCCCCACGTTTCCAATGACTCAGACTCGAGTGTGGCTCAGACCACCGGTACCGGCGAGCTCCAGAGAACTGCCCCCCAAAGCCCTGCAGCCAGAAAGTCTTTGGTTCCCGTCGCTATTTTCAAAGGTCTGTTTGCTGTCGTATCCACCGGTTCAACTCCTTCCACTTCTTTCTGTTACAACGCAGCTGCTACCGTATGTTATGCTGCACCCCCCCCCTCATGTCTCCATCTCTGCTCACCTTGCTGGTTAATGCGGCCCACGAAAAAAATCCACTTTTTCTTTTTGGGTTTCCACCATGCATGCTGCACATCACCAACATGTATGTTTTTGCCATGTGAACGTGTTCAGACACACACTGGGGAGCAAACGTCTTTCACTCGGGTGGAAAATAAAGACGAAATGAAAGTATATTCAACTTTCCATCTGAACTCTGCTTCTCTCTTCTGCCTGTAGCTCCAGCGAAGGTGGATAACAGCTCTGCAGATAAGGTACGTGACCAGGAACGTTACTAACGATGTCAATCATTCCTTTCCTTCAAGGGATCGTTCCGGCTTATTACAACTTGGAACATGTTTTATGATATCGGTTGTTGCACTATTGATCTAGAAACATGGCGACAGTGGAGATGATCAGACAGGTTGTGAATGAATCTGCTGGTCAGACAGCTCGTGTTTTGAGACTTTGAGAGCAGTTTGTTAAAATCAGAGAGGAAATGGCCGTTGTTATCGTGACATCGCCCGTCGGCTTGTGGACTACGGGTTTGAAGCCTCAAATTGGTCATTTTGGACGACGATCTTGTTTAGTGCAACCGGTGAACAGGAAGTGACGTAGAGACACCGTCTACGTCTCTGGTAGAGACCTGTCAATCACCGTGTAGCCCCGCCCTAAAGCATCCCCTGCTTTATGGTCTGTGTGACTCTAAATGGACCATCATGTACTAAATGAACATCATGCTGTATTGAAGAAGACTTGAAAGACTTTCACAACTGATAGAATTGATCACCGAGATTATGGAAATAAGACCCAAGTTGTAACTAACCGGAATAATCCTTCTTATGAATCACAATCATTCTTTTCCATCATTTCTCATTTGTTGAGTCGTTCCTCTGTTTCATGTTCATTGTCATTTAGAACTTTTGTTTTTTACGTTTTCATTTTTTTCCCTCCTCATGAAAAAGACCCAAACTGCCACCAAACCAACCACTTCCCCTAAAAGACCATCCATGGTCACCAGGGGCAACAAAACACACCCTTCCTCCCGAAACGGCCCCAGCTGCATCCCCATTAAAGCCAGCAGCCCGGGGCCCAAGCAGCCCGGAGTAAGTACGGCTCTGAACCGGAGCTGAGTTCAGCTCGTGAAACACACGATGGATGGATGCGCAATTTCCTCGTCATTTTTTGAGCGGTTAAAGAAATATAAATGCACCAAAACCGACAATTCTTTTTATTGTAAATGACCATAAACACCAACCAAAGCCTCGTCCGTTCATCACTTTGTTTGTGAACAAGATTTACGTGAGTTTCTGAGGTGAAGCAGCATCTCTGCTGAACGCTAAACAACTTTTCATTCTCCTTTTTTAGAGCCTCGGTGGCGCAAAACCTCAAACCCCCGGAATCAAAGCTTCTGTCAGAACTGCAGCTCAACAAGGTACGAAAACTTTACACTGAAGTGTTTTCATTTAACATAAGTCATTTTCATTTCTTTTTTTATTCAAGCGATTAGTAAGAGTTAAGGATTACTTATGATGTGTCATATTGTTTTTGTGATGCAGCTAGTGCCAAGAAACCTCCCACTCCAAAAAATGGCAAAGGTAAAAAAAGAAAAGAAAAGGCTAATCATTAGCGATCACTTTTAGCTTAGCATGTAGCCACAATACCACAGTGTGATCCAGCCCTGGATCAAACTTGGTCAGCTTCTAGCCAGCAGAGATGCTCGTCCTTATATATTTCTATTTATTGTGTTACTTTCATCCACGACTTGTTTAAAACTCTCTGACTCGTCGCTTCTCCGATTGCTTAAGATGGGAGTGGACAGAGCAGCCCCGGCACTCCCAAATCTCCCGCTAGCCAAGCGCTCTCTGCCAAGGCGGCGGCCGAGGCCAACAAAGTGAAGAGGGTGGCGGTGGTGCGCTCCACACCCAAATCCCCGGGCTCGCTGAAGAGCCGCCCGCCGGCCCCTCTGGCTGCGGCGGCGCCCATGCCGGACCTGAAGCACGTCCGGTCCAAGATCGGCTCCACAGAGAACATGAAGCACCAGCCGGGAGGCGGGAAGGTAACCTGCATCCTTCATCCAGCCAGAGAGTGCACCTCACACCGCATGCAGTCCATCCCTCCACTTCAGTCTGCAGATCAGAGCTTTAGATCCAGTTCTGGAGGCAGAAATGATCTTTTTGGAAAGTTTAAACCTCACTAAGCCGATCTAGATATCTACTAACTTCCAAGACACATGGCCTTTGTTGTCTTAAAAACGTTTCGACTGCATTTCCTTTCTTGCAAACCCCATTTTTAAATTGTGTTTGTTTTGTTTCGTTTGTTAGCTTCTTGTGCACATTCTTTGAAAGCACAACGATTCTTACCAGGACAAAAGGTACCAGGAACTTCTTGGTGGAAACTCGTCATTGGATTTTCAAATAACAAAGGCTTAAACGTTGGACCCGCCCACTGGGTTTGAATCAGAAAGTTTCTGCTTTCAGAGCCTCTGAGAAATGTTTGTGGAACTAAAACTCCAATTTGCCTTTTGATGTTTTGAGTGTTGTCTGATCAACACAGTCCTGTGTGTGTGTGTGTGTGTGTGCGTGTGTGTGTGTGTGTGTGTGTGTGTGTGTGCGCGTGTGTGAGGTCCATTAAAAGCACTGCTAGAGTCTTTGTTCTAAATTCGTCTTGGCTACAGTCACTTGTCTGGTGTTTTACTGCTGAAATTTAGGGGAAATTTGTGTTTTGCGATATTTATGGACCAAATATAAATAATTTAAAGTGTTATTATTATTCATCTCCTTGACGTTTAAATGGCGGATCAAAGAAACAGAAGAGAGGAGGAGGACACACATTGCAATGATTCCTGTATTTGATCCTTGAAGGAAATGAGAGGAAGAGTTTCAGGACCGGTTTGGAATACAGCCCAGTGTCGTCTGCATAGAGATTTAATAGAAGATAAACGGACGTTTCCATTCAAATCAACGTGGCTGGATGGTCAGAGCGGCCATTGAGAGGGCTAACGTCTGTATAAACTACGACTTACGGCGAGTCGCGGACTCGCTGAGGTGGGGTTACGATTAAAAAGAGCAGCGGAGTAACATTACGAAGCGTAGACAGCCGGAGTAAATCTAACAACGTAACGCTTCATCCACACGCTCTCGTCAACGCGAAGGAAAGCACATTGCTGTTGACAGAGTGACATCTTTGGTCGGCTCATTTTCTGTAACCAGTGTAGCATTAAAGCACGGTAGAATTTAGTACGTTAACTAGCTAGCCTGCTAATTCTGCCGTGCTTTAATGCTACACTTGAGCCAAACAGCGGGCTTGTCCGACGGCCCCGCCGCCTCACTCCCCTGCGGAGGACAAGCTAGCTAGCTAACTAGCCAGTTAACTACAGAAAACGGTTCAATGTCCGCTCTACTCCTGTTCTGTTTCTATGGCTATGTCTGCATGTTTCACAAAGTAAAGCAAAGCTTCGCTCAGGCTTCACAGCTCATGTGTCAAACCATCGTCTCCACTCAACAATCTAAACGCTGCCGTTTTCATTCTTCCAGGTACAAATCCTTCATCAGAAGGTGGACTATAGTAGTGTCCAGTCTAAGTGTGGCTCCAAAGACCATGTGACTCATGTACCCGGTGGCGGCAATGTGAGTAACTGAGGGATGAACTCAACACCAGACTCTTGAGTATCTCTGCAGTTATGAGCATCAAAACCAACTTTTGGTAAAAAGAGGATGTATAGAAGAAGGTGCTCTCTTGTTTATGCTCTCCGACCGACTTCTGAATGGAATATGTACAAATATGTCACAATCTGCTCAATAAGACACTTTAATATTTAGCTTTTTCTCTTTAGTTCACCAAAAGCTCAAGGTGCAATTAACCAAAAGCTCACTGCTTTAATGCGTCAAAGTTGGCATCTGTAACATTTGCTTAGTTATATTATAGTTATATGATCTATATGGTCATTAGTCTGTGCTGAAGTAGAGAAATACTGTTTTTTTTTACAGATCTTTTAAACATAGCTTGTTGGGTCTCACCTGTCCTGGATCAGTAACGGAGCCAGAAGTGTCACATTCTGCAGTATTTGTATTTTAATGCTCTTAAGTTATGAGAATACGTCCAGTAGTATCTATCGTGGAATCAAACAGGTGTGACAAAGTTATGGATGAAGTCAGTCAAAACATGTACATTTCCTCCTGTTTGGGCTGGTCCCCCTCTATTCTCATGTAAAATCTTCTGAAGACTTGTGTTTATGTTCTCGCACTTCTGCAGGTCCAAATCCTGGATAAGAAGATGGACGTGGCCAGCGTCCAAGCTCGCTGTGGATCCAAAGACAACTTGAAGCACATGCCCGGGGGAGGCAAGGTGGGGAACCCTTTTGTTTGACTTTCACTTTTCGAAAAATAATTGCACTTTTTTTCTGAGCTCACATATAGTCGTCACTGTAGTAGTGTGGCCGTTTGATGGTCTCGCTCTCATAAAAGTCCTTCCCCGTCCTCTTTGATCAGCCATGTTGTCTGGTTGGATCTAACTTCCTCTCCAGGACTGGTCCTCACTCGCAGCTCCGCTGCTGTTGCTTCCTCCAGGATAACCGTCTTTCATATCAACTTTCCAGGTTCAAATTGTTGAAAAGAAGCTGGACTTAAGCAGCGTGCAGTCCCGGTGTGGCTCCAAAGATAATGTGAAACATGTACCCGGTGGTGGCAATGTGAGTAGATGAGGGATTTGGCCCCGTGGCGAGCTGCAGGTATGCAGCTGTCGCCAAAAAACCTTCTTGCTTCTCCTGAATGCATCTTCACAAAGAAGCTCCCAACACTGTTAACGCCTCCTTTTAACGGTTTCATCACTAACACACAGGCATGAGCATTTCATACTGATGACTAGAGCCGCACTAAACCAGAGATCAGTGGTGGAACGTAACCAACTCATTTAGATCTACTCTCGTGTTGTACTTGACGTGACTGTGAGGATCCTGCTGCAGTAAAAGAGTTTTTGTTTAAAGGGACTCCGGTGCTGAGAAACAATACCGCATTTGTCCACAGGGGCCGCCAAACTCAACTCAGTGAAAGTTCCTCATAGTAGCTTTAAGTACACATTGGAGTTACTTGTACTCTTATTTATTTAATATTGTACTTTTTGCTTTCCTTCATTTATTGAATCGCTTCAGCTACTTTACACATTGAGATTAATACACACAAAACACGAAGAGTCTATAAAATGTGATGCATCGTCAAAGGACAACTTTGACTCCTCCAGGTCAACGGTTTTCAAAATCTGACACTTTGACCCCCCCCCCCCCATTAAACAACAACCCTACAGTTCCCATCATTTGTGGGTTTTGGGGGGAAAGTGTGAGTCACTGTATTGTTGCAGATATTTGCATATATTTTGGCTTTTTGGCACCATTACAAGCATGCCGACTTAGCTGTTAGCAGTTCCTGTTTGCAGTGTACCCATGGATGTACAGACAACTATCACCGGATTACTTTGATACTGAAGAACATTTAAAAACGTGATTTTTCTCAGGCATGTTCTGCAGTTATGAGCTTTATTTTTCCAGAGGATTTATCAGCCACGTTCTCTGGTTCTCTGGTTGGATCTCCCTCCTCCAAGATCTAACTTCCTCTCCAGCACTGGTCCTCACTCGCTCGCAGCTCCGCTGCTGTTGCTTCCTCCAGGATAACCGTCTTTCATATCAACTTTCCAGGTTCAAATTGTTGAAAAGAAGCTGGACTTAAGCAGCGTGCAGTCCCGGTGCGGCTCCAAAGATAATATGAAACATGTACCCGGTGGTGGCAATGTGAGTAGATGAGGGATTTGGAGCTGCAGGTATGCAGCTGTCGCCAAAAACCTTCTTGTTGCTTCCCCTGAATGCATCTTCACAAAGAAGCAGGACTCAGCGTGCACGAAACCTGCTGCGTGTTCAACCCTCCTGACCTCGATACTCCCAACACTGTTAACGCCTCCTTTTAACGGTTTCATCACGAATACACAGGCATGAGCATTTCATACTGATGACTAGAGCCGCACTGAACCAGAGATTAACCAAGTACATCTACTCTCGTGTTGTACTTGACGCGACTGTGAGGATCCTGCTGCAGTAAAATGAGAGGTTGTCTCCATACTCTGCTGTCTACGAGAGGACTATTTTCAAGACATTTTTAACCAATAGGATCATTTTTAAATCAATATTTTATGTGAAATTATTGATTGATTTCTGGATTGATTTTAAATGCCCTTTTCATGACTCCAGCTTCTCAAAAGTGGCGATTAGCCGCTTTTTCTTTTGTCTTAAATGACAATAAACTGAAAAGATTTGAGGTCACATGACGGCATTTCTCACTATAATTAAAATGTTTACAACCCAGACAATCAATCTATTCATCAAGAAAATACTCAGCAGATTGATCCATGATAGAACAAGTCATCTTATCTAAAAAGGCCGTAAAATCCTGCTTTTACATGAATGCATTATTAATAATGATCTGTTGATATAAGGGACACTTTCACACTCTCAGTTCTGAATCTTAGCTTTGAATTAGTTTCCATGAAGTCTTTTTCGTTGGTTAAGTGTCGGAGCTCCTGCTGTCGCAGCTAGCCGCGTTACGTGATGCTCATGTTCTTCTGTACGCTTGATAACTGTTGAGTCTGTGCTTGGAAAGTGTTTACCGCCCAAACCGGCCCCTTAAACAAACATGCATGAACCCTGTGTGTGTGTGTGTGTGTGTGTGTGTGTGTGTGTGTGTGTGTGTTCTTTTGGGGTTTATGCAAACTGCCTCAAGTTGCAAGATCGGATTCTTTTTTTATTTCTTAAAAGAAAATCCGTTAAAGAAAATATGTATTAATTCCCGCTAAGGACAACTAATTGTGTCCTAAAAGAAGAAGTGCACAAAGCGTCTCTGTCCACACTGGCTGCTGTGATGAGCACTGCGGTGACCTCAGCGGAGAGACTGAGCGCTTTGTGCTGCGAGACAATCGGCCATGACGGCAGAGACCAGGCTTAGTGACGCACGGCCGGGAAATACGGCTTTAAAGCCAATCGGCGCGCGTTAAAGACTCGACGCTGACTACTGAACAACTCTGAGACTTTAATATTTAACCCGGCGCGTCTTCACGCGGGTGATTCAGGCTGAGTTACACCAACATGTGGCTCAGTCTTTAAAAGTAGCTCTTCAATCAAGACAGACGAAGCGAGCTCGAGCTTCTCCTCCGAGTCATCGTGAGTGATGTCGAGCGTCTTGAGTAATTCATTTGGGCAAACAAGCAGTTGATTAAACGTGATGCCATTTTGGTTGAACTAAAGATAAACTAAGATTAGTTTTTATTTGTGCAACAGAGCTCTGCTTAACTTTAAAATGGGATTCACTCATTTTAAACCTCCTTCTGCTAACTGATTAGAACTAATCTCAGATTAAATGAATCCTTGTTGGTGCAACTCAGCCTCAGTGTGTCATTGATCCGTGTTTCCTTCCTGCTAGCTGTTGTAGACGACTAACGGGCCACTCTATAGCGCGGGTTCCTCTGTAGCGCGGGTTCCTCTGTAGCGCGGGTTCCTCTGTAGCGCCGGTTCCTCTGTAGCGCGGGTTCCTCTGTAGCGCGGGTTCCTCTGTAGCGCCGGTTCCTCTGTAGCGAGGGTTCCGCCGTAGCGCCGGTTCCTCTGTAGCGCCGGTTCCTCCGTAGCGAGGGTTCCTCCGTAGCGAGGGTTCCGCCGTAGCGCCGGTTCCTCTGTAGCGAGGGTTCCGCCGTAGCGCGGGTTCCTCCGTAGCGCGGGTTCCTCCGTAGAGTCGGTTCCTCCGTAGCGCGGGTTCCTCCGTAGCGCGGGTTCCTCCGTAGCGCGGGTTCCTCCGTAGCGCGGGTTCCTCCGTAGCGCGGGTTCCTCCGTATCGCGGGTTCCTCTGTAGCGCGGGTTCCTCTGTATCGCGGGTTCCTCTGTAGCGTCGGTTCCTCTGTAGCTGCACGTAAACCTACGAGTCCAGAGTGGCGTCTGGTACTGTAGTTCTGGATCTTTATGTCTCTGCTTTGTTTTGTCGCCTTCACAGGTTCAGATTGTGCACAAAAAGGTTGATCTGACCAACGTTCAATCGAAATGTGGATCAAAAGCCAACATTCGTCATAAGCCAGGTACGTCTGTGGTTGTGCAAAATAATCAGTGGACATGAACTCTTTATTTCAAAAGAAGAAAGTATGTTTGTACAGAACATTTTACACACATATATATATATATATATATATACGTATATATATATGTATATATATATATATATATATATATATATATATATATATATATATATATATATATATATATATATATATATATATATATATATATATATATTTATTTAACTTAATAATAACGGTGTTTTCATCAGGCGGAGGAAATATCGAGATCAAAAACGAGAAGATTGATTTCAAAGGTCAGTCTAAGATCGGCTCTCTGGACAACATCGGCCACGTCCCCGGAGGAGGACAGAGACGGGTAAGAACACCTACAGCGCTGGATGAAGTGTTTCTTATTATTATGGGATGGTTGTTGCCCTTCTTCCTGTGATCACGTCCTGCCAGCTGTTTGCATAGCTCAAGCTTTTTATCTGCATAAGTAGAGCGTGTATATATATATATATATATATATAGATATATAGTATTAGTGCATTAATAATGCAGACATTTGTATATCATATCTAGTATTTGTTATATTACTGTTATTATGTAAAGCAAGTTGAAATCAGGTTCAGCAGGTTAAGAATATCAATATAAAATATTAGTGTGCTTCACAGTATGAAGGATATTATCATTTTCTAGATATAGATATGTATAAAATTGCAGGAAATATAATTTTTAATCGTCTTAATTGGTTACACCAGAGTCCTGATTCTGGAGTCATGCGTTGCAGCTTTTGAAAGGGCTGGCAGACTTCATCTTACCCACAATGCAACTTAGATTCAGTTAGAAGTCACCAACACTGGTATTTCAACGGGTTTCACACAAAAAACTGACATTTTGACATGGAAGGAGCTGAAAAGGCAGCGCTTAGTCATCCGTCCCTCATACTTTCCTCCCCTGAGTTTGGCACCTTTCTCCCTCCTTTGTTCAAGCTTCCATCTTCTCCATCCCGCCGATACAATCATAATCTCTTCATTTGTTGTCGTTATCTTTTGGTTCTTCATTTGGTTGTGTTGCGTTTTGATTACGTTGATGCCATCACATGTATTTTTGTTGCATGCCGTGTCATTCCTCTGGTGGGGCTCGTCTGTAGAGGGAGAAGGGGAAGGAAGCCGAGGGGAGTACCTCAGACAGCCCCTCAATCCCCTCCCCCGCTGCCACCCCCCCTCAGTCACCACAGACTGTCCCCTCAGCTCCCATCACACCCATCCTGACCAACCCCCTCATAAAGATTGAGGACTCTTGTAAGTACTCACAGGCTGCTTTAAACAGCGGCACAAACGTTTGTTATTTTTTCATTTCACTTCATTTTTGTAACTTTTTTACAGGTTTCAAGGGGTTAAACATGCAACCCAAACATGCTACATAGCATAGCCACATATATGTGGACGCCTGAAACTTACACTGTAGAAGTCTGTTCCAGAACTATAAAACTATGGGCGTTAATCTGCTACTATAACAGCTGGCTCCCTTCATTGGCTCTCAGTTATAGAAGCGCTTCGACCCACTGGTACAGTTCCTCATATAATAATGTCATGAATATACTTGTATGCTATAATAAAGTCATAGTACAGGATTTCAGGAAATGTCATAAATAGTAGTATGTCATGAAAAAGTTAGAAAACAAATGGTATAGTATGACGTAAAAGTCATAAAAAAGCTTTATTGTCAGAGTAGAATATAAGTTTTAAAGAATTTATCTATATTTAATATATTCATTTAAAGTCATAACAATGTCATGAAGATAAGTCATATTATAGTATTAGTAAAATATGTAATAAAAAGTCATAATATAGTATAAAAAAGCTTATTATAGTATGTTAAAAAAAATCAGAGTAGAGTACGTTAAGTCAGGAAAAATATATAAAAGTCATAGTTCAGCATGTCGAAGACAGACATAAACAAGTTATAATAATGTGTTTATATTATATATTATCGTATGTCGAAGAAAGTCATAAAAAGTCATCGTATGTTATAAAAAAGTGATAATAAACTTTGCAGGTACATGTATTGAATTCGTGTCATTGAAGTTTTGTAATCCATCAGTGTTCACATCAGCGTCCACCAGATGGCGCTCTTCGACACGTAGCGCGTGTTCCTAACCCTCGCAGCACCTCTCACCCGTCTCCGGCCATCTTTTCCCCGCAGATTGAGAGCCACAAGCTGAGCTTCCGCGAGTCCGCCAAGGCCCGCACGGACCACGGCGCTGAGATCGTCTCCTTGGAAGACTCCCCCCACCAGCTCAGCACCGTGTCCTCCTCCGGCAGCCTCAACATAGCCGACTCCCCGCAGCTCTCCACGCTGGCCGACCAGGTGTCCGCCTCTCTGGCCAAACAGGGCTTGTGAATGCACCCCCCCCCCCCCAAAAAAAAACCTCCACTTCCTCCACCTCCAAACCACACGACCACGTAGAGGAGTTGCGACGCCTTCCTCCTTATTTTTCACAGGACTTTTTTAGCTACCCATCACTGTTTATCCTTCACTAAACTGCTCTCGAGGCATTACTTGTCGAGAAAAACAGAGTAACAACTAACCCAACATGTATTTAATCTCTCTCTCTGGTCTTTGAGCTCTTTATTTGCTATTTCTACCTTTTGTAAGTCTCCCTTTAAGAGTTAAATCACCCCAGCAGAGCCAAACTCTCCCTGTGAATCTGAGGATCTTCTCATTTATCCTGGTAAATCTGACATCGTCATTTAACGCTTGGTTTCCTGTCACATTGACTGTAAAACCTTTAGAGAGTCATGTTCTAAATGTCCCTATTGATGGGTGTTCCCCTAATATTTCTTTTGATAAGGTGCCCGGTTTGTGCTGAAGCAGGTTAACAGGGTTAAGAAGTTAAGAAGCTGTTAAAAAGAAACGTAGCAGATTATTTCAAGTCGAGGCAGATATAAAAAAAAAAAAGAAAAAAAAAAAAAGCTTTCAGACCTCAGTGGTGTCTTTGCTTTGTGTCGTCCCAACACGACACAAGTGTAACCTGGATTAAAAAATAAATATATAAAAACCGGAAAGGCTAGAGTAGAAACTTTGGTTTGTGTTGGGCAGTTTTATAATCGTATTCTATGGATATATGACATGTATTTGATATGAAGAAACATTTGTATTGTGCCTGCTACTGTCAGTGTTATTTTATTTTTTGTTACTGCTCTATTGTAAAGGAGCTGAAGCTTGAGGAGGAAAAATTAACCTTTAAACTTTCACGGCCAAACTATTAAGAGTTCATTGATTACAGTATTTAAACTGCGATATGCACACGAGAGGTGCTAGGTAGAATAATCACCGCGATTATTAAGTGTTCTGAAAGCGAGACTACGTAACTTCGGCTGAAAAGAAAACATTGAGAATGCTAAATGCTAAGCTACTGTTTATCATTTAGCTTAAATAGCTAAGCTATTGCAACAGTAGCACGAGTGCAGATTGAGGAGTCATAAAGTCAGCAAACCGCAGAAATAGAATAGGAGGAGAACGGAAGTTGAAGCGTTATCCGCGGCCATTTAAGTTAGTACAAAAGAAAATGGCGGTTGTTGTTAATTGCTGTGGTGGAAACGCACGTTAGTGAGGCTGTAAAGTGTCGTCTCCGGAGACGGGTGGCTAGCTAGCTAGCTAGCTTGATCTTCTCCGGAGCGGCGGCAAAGTGAGGCAAAGGGAACGAGTGTAGCACTAAAGCATGGCTGAATTAGCAAGCTAGCTGAATTAGCCAGCTGCCTCGCTAGTTAGCTAGCTAGCTAATCCCCACCATGCTTTAATGCTACTCGCTTGCCGTAAGTCGGTTTAGTTTATGCGGCCATTAGCCCGCTACAGCTGTACACATAAAAATGGCCGCCTCTCTGACCATCCTGCTCCATTGATTTGAATGGGAATGTCTCAGTCTACTCCTATTTCTATTGTTACGCAGGAAACTGAGTATTTAGAACATTTTGCTAACATTAGCCACCATAAGCTACCGCTCATGAGTGTGTTGAACTCATGTAAAAGATGCCGCTTACGACTTATCATTTGTATTTCCTCTCTCAAACGTTACCTAGTCTCACTTTAAAGGGTTGGAAAAAAACAACGTCGTATTTTAAAATGTAGGAGTGGATGACGACGGGTTGATCGGGCCAAGTTGATACGAGGGGAGAAACCCTGTACAGCAACGAGTTCCTTTACTCGTGAGGTCCGTTTGTGTTGAGGCCCCTTTTCCTCAATTGGGACCTAAAGAGTCGAACTATTAAAAACAAACCCAAACTAAATGTAGTGAGTTAGCGAGGTTGGTGGTGAAGTTGATATGAAGAGACGGTGCAGATTAAAAAAGATTTAACGACGGGAGTCTTGTATTTGTTGGACACGAATGTAATCCAGCTGCTCTCCTCAATTTGTAACCCTTAAAAAAATATAAACGTCCTGAATATTCCCGGTGACTCGTCACCATTACTCACGTTAATATTAAGTGAAACAACTTCTTGCATGCACCTCATGTAAGTGACGAGTCTGCTTGTTGCCCCCCCCCCCTTTCACAAAGTGGTCTCTTTGTATATCCTGTTTTATGAAAGACGTGCTGGTCCAAGACTTAAAAAAAAAAAGAAGTATATTATGTGGTTATAAAGAGTCGGAACACTTCACTCCCAACTGTGTGCGTTTTTTTAACATTTGTTGCCAAAATAGATATAGAAAACCACGAAGATGCTTCTTTTAAGTTAGCAGAGAGGACTTTAAGGCGCTTGCGATGTGATCTGCATGCTGACTTCTTGGTTCTTCTGTTCCAATAGACCACGTTCGTCTCGGTGTGCAGGAAGGGCTGAGGGCTGAGGAGCTACAGTAACGTGCTTTAGGTGGTTTTCTGCAGTAACAAACTCACCTTATTTTAGTTCAGTTTACGTCTGACGCTGTACAGTTTGTGGAAATGTGATTGTTCTCGTTGTTGTGCATTTGATCAATAACTGGTTTATGATGATTCTTGTTGCTGTATATGTGTATTTGAAAATAAATGCTATGAAGTCACCGTCGTCGTGAAGGATTTTCAACACGTGAAGTCAGGAATCACTCCTGGTTTCACCACCTATTAGTGCAATAAACGCACCTAGTAGTGCAATAAACACACCTATTAGTGCAATAAACACACCTATTAGTGCAATAAACGCACCTAGTAGTGCAATAAACGCACCTATTAGTGCAATAAACGCACCTAGTAGTGCAATAAACACACCTAGTAGTGCAATAAACACACCTATTAGTGCAATAAACACACCTATTAGTGCAATAAACGCACCTAGTAGTGCAATACACGCACCTAGTAGTGCAATAAACGCACCTAGTAGTGCAATAAACGCACCTAGTAGTGCAATAAACACACGGGAGTGAAATACACGCACCTAGTAGTGCAATACACGCACCTAGTAGTGCAATAAACGCACCTAGTAGTGCAATAAACACACGGGAGTGAAATCCCAGTAAATTGGGATGTTTTTCCGTCTGTAAACATTTCATGAAGTGATGTCACACCGAAGGACTGGAGGCCAGAACAATAACGCCAAGTTAAACATAAATGTTTTAATGGTACTATTTACAAAAAACAAAAACAAAAACAAATCTGCTTTTTGATTAGGTTAACTGCTGCAACAATCGAACAGGTACATTGACATCTTGCTTAAACTACGAAAAGAAAAAACAGTGATTGAATGGCTGTGGCATAAATCGGAGGTGTAAAATGGAAACAACCAGTATTTTTTTGCATAGCAATTAGTTAATTAAGGTGAGGGGGGGAGGGGCAGGGAGAGTGTGGTTATGACACAACGAAAAAAATCCATCTTGCAACAGAGTCGTCTGGATGTGATCAGAGAGAAACCGTTCAAACAGCAGAAAATATTCCCTTAAATTTAAAAACCTGAGCTCGGGGGGGCATCTAGCTGCTACATTTGAGATGTTTGCAAGAGAAAGTGGGAGTGGGGGGGGGGGGGGGGGTAGTTCAGTAATGTGTTTTATTTTGACCATAATGTAACTTAGTACAGCAGCGATTGTGTGCTGAGAGTGAAACTTAGCAGATGGTTCAATCCTCCCCCACGTTTCTGTTTCAATCTGTGGAGTTCTCAGTGTGTGCCGTTGTGATAAGACTAACATCAGCATGTGTCTGCAGCATGCAGCAGCGCTTTACTGTAGGGCCAGTGCTCAAAAGACGCCCCAGCCCACTCTGTGCCACCACCCTCTCTTAAAAAAAACAAAACCCAAAATGAGTGAGAAGAGCCAGCGGGGCGACACGGAGCTGTGGACACTCTGAACCAAAGAGACCGTAAAGGAATGATTTTTACTATTTAAAAGAAAGAAGAAGACAACGAATGTGTTGCAGACACACAGAGAACATGTGAGGAATGAAAACAAAGAAAAAGCAAAACTAAACTAGACTTGGCAGTTGGAGAAGTGCTCTGGTGATTTCAGGCGACCTCTAGAGGGAGAAGAAGGAACCACATCTCAAATGTACCTGTTTATTTGGATGATGAGGAGGAGGAGGAAGAAGAGGAAGAAGACAGGGGCGGTATTTTTTCTTGTTTTGTAATTTGTCACTCCACTAAAAATGTACATGGGAATTACAAGCAAACTAGTCAATAGAAAACACCCTTTGGCCATATTTTAGGAGTCCGCTACATAGTGCGCTACAAGTGTACACGCGACGTATGAAACACCACTAAGCCCCGCCCATGTACATTGTTTAGCCTACTACACAAAACAGTTTTTGTAACGTGTCGTTTTATACTTTTTTTTTTTTTACATTTATCCTTTTTTTTCCTGTGACGGGAAAGGCTTCTATCTCCATAATGTTCACTAAAAACTGTGAAAAGTATTAGACTGATGTTTGAATATCAAACAACAGGAACCCATTTAACATTTTTATTCCGCTTTGAGGTTCTGCTTGTTAATGCCAGAGAGGAGCTGTGGGTGGAGGGGGGTGTGGGGGGGGAGACCTCAGCCTGTCAGTCATTCATCGGTGGGCGGTGGAGGCCTTGTTTTTGGGGCCGCTGTCGTCGTCACAATGCAGCTGCTCCATGTCGTCCGAATCCAGCCGCCCGAAGGCCGTCGCTCGACAACCTGAGATGCTGCGAATTCTGGGCCTGATGTGGGGGGGGTCGCTCTCCGGCTCCGGGGCCGGGTCCTCTGGCAGCGGGAAGCAGCGCCGCTCCCACGGCGCTACCGTCTGTAAACACCACACACACACCGTTAGAACACGGCTGGAACATCTGCAGTAGATCAGGACGTCATTGATGCTGCTCTCGTCTCTGGTCTCTGATAATGTTACATTGTAAACAACCAACCAGAGGAGAGCTAGTAACGTTAGCACCACCGCTAACGGCTAACCAACGGAGGTTCACTTCAGTTACATTGTGATGCCTTCAGGCTCTGCTCCGTGAACACGAGTGCAGCATGAAGTTGAGCTACGTACCCTCTCTTCGAAGGTGAAGTCCGGCGTGGAGCAGCGCGTGTCCTCGCTGGACAGCAGCCGGTGGGAGTCCCTGGAGCAGGGCGTGTCGGGGCTGGGCGGGCTCACGGGCGACGGCACGTGGCTGTAGTCGTGGAGCATGGGGCAGTGCCCCGGGTCGGGCGAGTCCGGCTGAGGGGTGGGGGGGTTGGTGCCGCAAAGCAGCGGCGTGGTGCGCCCGTCCACGGACTTGTACGACCTGAGGAGACGAGAGAACGTCCACAGATAAACTTTCGGGGACTTTTAGTGCGTCACTGTGGCGCTATGGTGGTGGTGTTAGTAGCTACCTGCTGCCCCTCCTCTTAGCCGGAGCCAGGGCCATCCAGGTCCAGCGGGAGCGCTCCTGGTCCTCGTGGGGCTGGTGGTGCTGAGTGAAGGCCGCGTCCGTCAGATCCTCCACCTACAGACACACAAAGCACCGTCAGGTCCCTGAACGCACCGCCTCAGACGACAACTACAATAATCAACTCACTGGAAATGAACGGCCAAAATATTGATAACTGATTGATGGAGTAAAGAAATGCGTCTGCAGGGTTCACAGAGTTCCATGTAATATATTTTAATACAATATAGAACGTGATGTTTCACAGTAATACCGGTCAAAGTATAAAGTATCAGTGAAATGATGACGAGGTTAACACTTATCTCACTTCATTACGTCATAGCTGTATGTAACAGAACAATCACATTCACATTAAATAACAGACCAACGTTACAGTCTGTGGCCGACGAGAAGAATACGTCCGACTGCAGATTAAATGTTGAGACGTCTAAAGACCTGCAGCCTCGTCACATGTGACTCTACGCTCTTTAAACTCTCCTCTGATAACACACATCATCTCTCTGGGTTTGTGTCGTACACACTTACTGTATCGTGCCTTTTTATTACTTACATTGAGACATAGTGCACATCTATTATATTGTTTATTTATGACTTTCAGGACTTTATTCACGACATGACTTTGTAGTGACACGTTCATGACTATAAACCGGACTTCTTCTGGTTCCATCCAGAGAGTCGAGTAAGACACTGAACCGCTGACATCACAGCGTTCTCACTCAATACTGAAGCAATTTAAAACGACTGTTCTCCCCATCGGTCACTGAGACACACAAACGCAGAATAAAATGGGGTCCAGGTGGAAAAATACCGAAGTTACCGTGTCAGGAGAAACGTGTTTTTGTTATTAAATAAAAAAGAATCAGTCCAGCAACTGTTGTAATTAAAGAACCATGATTCTTTCTGATCTATGAACTGCTTCCTGTATAAGGATTTAACCTTGAACGTGTCGGAGGTCTGACCACCAGGTGTCACTGTTCACTCACTGCCGCACAGTACAAGTTCATATTTAGTGTATTTCTGTGTCTTATCAAGTGTATTAAAAGGTTTATACATTGTGAGTAATGTGGGAGAGCACAGACGTGTGGATCCTAAAGAAGTCCACTCTTACCTCCCGCTCGTCCTCCTCGTCCGTGATGGGCTGAGAGAAGATGTCCACGGATCTCCACCTTTGCAAACAGAAGAATAAACGTGAGATGATGGCGGACTGTGAACCAACCAGAACAGGGTCTGTGAGTGACATCATGCAGGTGTAGTTACCTGGGTGTGAGGATCTCTTTGTACTGCAGCTTCTCCACTCGGGTGGTGGCCGCCACAGACATGGGGATCACGATGTTGTTGATGTCGAAGGAGCTCTCACCTCGCCTCCTCTTGATAGGCTGCTGCTGGGTGTGGGGGGGGGACGGGACAAAGAGGAGCACAAATAAGGATTCAGGGTTTCATCTCTGTGGCAGTTTGATCTGTGTAGCTGTATTCACAGATATGTTATCATGAAATCTAAGTTTCCACTTCTTAATCTGGATAATTCACTTCAGGACACGTGTATTATTAAAACGTAAAAACCATTTGCCTCAACGGGAAGCTGTTTAAATGCATCTTCTAACGATGACTCCACAGTTAGTTTCAGAACACATTTGTGTTCCAGATCCTCTGATCACCAGACATCGTGTCAGACACGTTTTTCATGCTGCTGTGTGTCTAGAGGCGGATTTCTCTCCGATAATGCCGCCTGTTGAACTACTCTCTGACTGTTGAACTACTCTCTGACTGTTGAACTACTCTCTGACTGTTGAACTACTCTCTGACTGTTGAACTACTCTCTGACTGTTGAACTACTCTCTGACTGTTGAACTACTCGCTGCCTGTTGAACTACTCGCTGCCTGTTGAATTACTCGCTGCCTGTTGAACTACTCGCTGCCTGTTGAACTACTCGCTGCCTGTTGAACTACTCGCTGCCTGTTGAACTACTCGCTGCCTGTTGAATTACTCGCTGCCTGTTGAACTACTCGCTGCCTGTTGAATTACTCGCTGCCTGTTGAACTACTCTCTGCCTGTTGAATTACTCGCTGCCTGTTGAACTACTCGCCGCCTGTTGAACTACTCGCCGCCTGTTGAACTACTCGCCGCCTGTTGAACTACTCGCCGCCTGTTGAATTACTCGCCGACTGTTGAACTACTCGCCGACTGTTGAACTACTCGCTGACTGTTGAACTACTCTCTGACTGTTGAACTACTCTCTGACTGTTGAACTACTCGCCGCCTGTTGAATTACTCGCCGCCTGTTGAATTACTCGCCGCCTGTTGAATTACTCGCCGCCTGTTGAACTACTCGCCGCCTGTTGAACTACTCGCTGCCTGTTGAACTACTCGCTGCCTGTTGAACTACTCGCTGCCTGTTGAATTACTCGCTGCCTGTTGAATTACTCGCTGACTGTTGAACTACTCGCTGACTGTTGAACTACTCGCTGCCTGTTGAATTACTCGCTGCCTGTTGAATTACTCGCTGCCTGTTGAACTACTCTGACTGTTGAATTACTCGCTGCCTGTTGAATTACTCGCTGCCTGTTGAACTACTCTCTGACTGTTGAATTACTCGCTGCCTGTTGAATTACTCGCCGCCTGTTGAATTACTCGCCGCCTGTTGAACTACTCTCTGACTGTTGAACTACTCTCAGAGAGTAGTTCAACAGTCAGAGAGTAGTTCAACAGTCAGACTGTTGAATTACTCGCTGCCTGTTGAATTACTCGCTGCCTGTTGAATTACTCGCTGACTGTTGAATTACTCGCTGCCTGTTGAATTACTCGCTGCCTGTTGAATTACTCGCTGCCTGCAGGCTTTTGTTTCCCCGACACCTTTTTCTGCTTCAGTAACCGCAAGAAACAAAACAAAGAAAGTTTCACTTTCGTTCGTCTTTCCCGTGCACCTGCTAGCACGTCCCCAGTGTCTCGATGTCATTCGGCTTTGTGTTTACAAAACATGTTTTCTACATTTTAACAGCATTTCTTAATAAGTTTGACTTCAGCCGCCGCCCCACACTAAACTCTGACGATACAAAAGTCAAACATTTCATTTGTCTCATGTTTAAGTGTCTTTTAAAGAGGAATTTGGCTCCTTTCATGTGGATGTTCAATCAGTGTTGATGGTTAGTGTTGTCGAGTTCCTCTTCTGTGCTAAATTGACTCCGACAGCTGAGTTCACAGCTGCAAAACCTGTTCTTCCATCCAGTGACGTAGTTGGAGGAACTACAAACTATTTCATCTGAGATGAAGCTTAAAAACAGAACTTCCTGCAAGTTTGCGTCCCAGAATACGAGAGCGGAGGAACATTGTGCGGTGGTTTTACTGCGTCGGCTGTATGCGGTGAAAAGAGGCGGAGAAACTTGCTCGCAGTGCATCCTGGTACATGTAGGCACCGACTAACCCAATGCAACATGCAAACACATTTACCATCGACACTGATTGGACATCCACATAAAAAGGTGCCGATTGTTTCTTTTGACTTGTCAAAACACCAGTTCGGTCATTTTGAGACCGACAAGCTTGAGGTTTAGTTTGAACAATCGACACCAAATGAAGTCCCGGTTCACCATCATGTAGCGGAAAGACAAGCAAACAAAAAGAGAGAGAGTGGTGGTCCGGCGTTTCCTTACAGGTGTGCTCTGGATGCTCTGGCCCAGCGGCGTGGAGTTCTCTGAAGACGTGGACAGCTGGCGTGTGAGGGGGCTGTGGAGGGACGGGTGCATGTTGGCCAGCGTGGGACACGGACTGCTCGAGTCCATGAAAAGTTTAGGGGAGGCTGGAGGACGGGAGACAGACAGATGTGTTTTAAGAGGACTGATCGGTCTCTGTGTTTTCATGAGATCTTAAACAGTATGCGACCCGGTTCTTTGACCTGGGCCTCATTCAGAAGGAGACTCACTGTCGGCCCTGTCCAGCGAGTGCTCTCTTAATCTCTTGCGGCTGTAGTTCTTGTCGTAGGGCCCTAAAGGAGTGGCGAGGCCCTGCAGCCGCTCCATCTTGCACACGGCGTGGCCCTCCAGCCTGGCTGCGTTCAGAGCGCTGCCGCCGCCGCCGCTGCCGCCGCCGCTGCCGCCGCCGCTGCCGCCGCCGCCCACACTGCTGTCCACCGTCCTCGGCTTCTCAGCACGGTTCTTATAGTGGCCCAGTCCTGCAACGCCAGCAACCAGTCACACATCATCATTAGACGGAGGAGTTGATGCAAGTTTCTCAGAGCAAATTGAATTAAAATACTTTAAAAAGGGCCATTCATTGGACGCCTTGAAGCCCCCAGACTCATGGGAGTCACGTCACTGGGTGTGAAATGTGTGGAACTATAATAATATAATAAAAAACAATGAAAGCTACGGTAGACTTGATAAGAACTCGGGTTTCTGCTGCTGCAGCTGAGCAGCTAAAGCACATAACTTTGCCCTTCATTGTGAAATAAAACCGGCACTGGGAGAGATGCCATTGTGCAATAACAACAACAGTCAATAAACGCTGTTACTGTGAAAAGCAGCAACAAGAACATTTCATCATAATGAGCCGAATTCTGAGATTTGATTGACTTATTGTGTTTATTCATGTGATTATTTGAGATATGGAAGCGTTTCCACATTAAAGTCTTATGTATACATTCATGTAATGTAACGTCAGACTGTCTGTTGAAACTCAGCAGCATCTGTACTTACTGACTGCCATGAGTGAGTTGGTGAACTTGTGCTTCTCTTTGGACGAGGACAGCTTGTGTTTGAGGGAGAGCTTCTTCAGTGGTTTGCTCCTCTCCAGAGACTTGGCCTGCCACTGGCTCTTCATCACCTGCTGCAGACGAAGGCCTATACAAACGTCTGAGGAGGAAGTAAACAAAGAGAATTACCGTCTCGGAAACACTGAGATTTCAGCAGCGTACGCGGCCAAGCGTGCCATCTGTAGCTCAACATAAGCAATTCAAAATGGCATGCAAAATTGATATTTAACCAAAGGCAATCTACGACGTGATCCCGTGCCAAGCCGTGTTTATCTCAAATGTGTATCGGCGTAACGCATTTGGGACAAAACACGACACATTCCTGAATAATTACAAAGAAGCCTCTTGAATATGGAACACGTGTTCGGGGGGAATACGACAGCAGATGTTTTTCAGTGGATTTAGAGAATCTTTTCTCCGGACGTCCTCTCTACGGCCGCTCCTTGTTCGTCTTCCCCTGAGGATGTGAAGTAGGAAACGACTGCGTAAACTGACCGTCGGGGAAGGAGAGGATGGGGTGGACGCCGAGATCCAGTCTGGACAGGCGCTCCAGGGTGGGCTGCTCGTACTGAGGGTCCTCTCTGGGGGTGGGCCAGCCACCGCACATCACACAGCTGGGGTTCACTCTGCAGTTACACTGGACACAGCTGCTCCTCTGCGTCTGTAGAGGACGACACAGAACCACCTTCATAATTCAGCTTCTACAACAACAAGCCTCTGAAAGATCAAGCTTCACTTTCTAAGCGAGTCATGAAAGGAAACATTCCTCTCTTTGAAGCGACTGGTTCTGATATCAGTTCTTCTTGCAGAGCTTTAAGCTTTTTTAAACATTTGCTCTGTTGTCCAAACAGAACATGTACCGTAGTCCTATTAAATTAAATCTGAAAAAGGACTTGGACAAGTAATTATCTAATTAATTAACATACAATGATTATGCTCTCCTCAAAGCCACAAGACTCCATTGATAGAAACCCAAATTTGATCATCAGAAAACACTTTAAACTCGACATGAACACAATAAAACTCAGTTATCTTTTGAAATGAACTCGTAACTGACACGTGTTAGCTGTGAACGCCCCCCTCTGTCTGTTGTTTAGTACGAACCATTACATTACTTAATTTAATATAACTTTAGGAAGACTTCGCATGTCTTCTGTAATGTTTTGTCTTTGTGTTAATAAACCAACAGGTACAGGTCTTCTATTTATGATATATAAAAACTATCCGGTGCCGTCTCATCTCTTTGTAGTTAGTGTTTTCATTAGTGGTCATGTGACTGCATCTCATTGGCTGTTTACACTATAAAAGGTGGCCAAAGGTTTGTTAAACGCCCGATGAAGCCGTAGAACGGTTGAACCGCGTCAGCTCCTTTAATGATTTACACTCTAATAAAGACTTTCATTTTTCCTTCCTGTGAAAAAAAGAAACAAAGCTTCTATTTGACGGCTACGTAAAATCCATTTTCTGATGTAAAATGTTCAGTTTCTTTTTTGTGTATCCTGTTGATCTTTAGTTGAGTATACAGAGCACCCAGTTCCCTCCCTCTCTCCCCCATCAACACGGAATAAAAAAGGATAAAGAGCACATCTTGAGTTAATTCGCCTCAGGCCCGTGTTAAAGACTTGTACTTGGTACCGACAGTACAGGCTTCCTCTTCCTGAAACTACAAATAAACCGCGTAACAGATGAAATACGAGTGGATATTGAAATCTCATTGCACTCTGAGCCACAGTGTGTGTGTGTGTGTGTGTGTGTGTGTGGGGGGGGGGGGGGGGGGGGGAGAAGCTCGAACAATCGGCCCATGTTTCTATTTTCTGCAGCCAGAACTTGTGAGTCGTCACAAGGGTTATTTCCCTTCTTTGTGGTTTGTCCCAGTTCTTCATGAATAAGTCAGCCGTCTGCTGTTTACTCAGCTCATTAAGTTACAAGAAACTAAATCGGTGAGAACAACATCTTCACGTAGATTTCAGTCTCGATCTCGTCCTTTCACAGGTGACAGCGTTGCGTGATCAACAGGTGATCGTGTGCACAGCGTCGCTCACCTTCCCGTTGACGTTGGGCACAGTGTTGGGCTGAATGAGGCGCCGTCGCCGACAGCCGACGAGCGGACGCGTGCGAGCGGCGACACACGAGCTGTCGTAGGCCGACGGCTGCTGGTGCTTTGTGTCGGCGCTCTCCGACGTCCTGGAGGAACAAAACAAAGCTGAATGAGCTCTCAGGTGTTTGGCCTTCAAGGTGACAGAGAAACACATTTTGTCTCAAGTGACAACCAAGTTAATCAGTATAAATCTAGATGTGCAGTCTCTCTGAACAGCGCCAACAGAAGTGAAGATCAATTAGACACCGATGGTGAAGTGAATTAATATCCAGATATTTACGGGTGAAATCCTCTTAATCTTAATCTCAGTACCACGCCTGCCATTTGTGATTATTTTCATCGATTAGTCTGCCAATCATTTCCGTGGTAAATCAGTTTTGTCTGTGAAATATCAGAATATAGCGTAATATTTCAAAGACATCCAGCTTAACATCATATATGACAAAGACAGAAGGTAGAGCGAGTAAACATGTTGCACTTGTGACTGGAAACACTCCTAAGAAAGCAGATTCTCTTGTTGTTGTCAGCTGTACCTGCTGAGGACGCCGTTAACGGGCTGTGTGTTTTGACCTTTCCACGGACCGGGCTCTGTGCTGGGGATGTGGGCGGAGCCTGTGTGGGCGGGGCCTGTGTGCTCCAGCCGCTCTGAACCGACATCCTGCATCGACAGATAAGACAAAGCCAGTGAGACTCCACCTCGTGTTAACTGGCACAGCTTCAGAGACACCCGGGACATTAAAACGGACGCTACGCTAACAAAGACGGAATCCTCCCGCTTCTGTGGCCGTGAGTTATTAAAGAAGGGCTGAAAACCGTATTAGACGCGTGGCTGGGAGCTCCTTCTTCAAAGCTTTCACTCTCAGGTGAACAATACTTCATGGTCAAAACTCAGACACTTCACAGCCTCTTATTTGCTGTTTAAGCAGATTATTTTATGTTTTATATCAGTAATATGCCTCCGCAAACCACAGTTGTGCACCAGCATTAAGAGGCCACACCTGCACTCCGACTAGATTAACAAACAGTTGAATAAAACGTTCAAACACAAAGAGAAAACAGGCTCATCCTGTAATACGTTATTTGGCAGTTATCTGAATATGAATGTTGTTCAAACACACTTTAAAAAAAATGAGCATCTGATTCATTTTGGACCTGAGGGACAGATAAAAAAACACAATTTCCTGTGAACGTTTCACATTTAACTTCCAGCAGACGCTTTGACTGACAGGACCATGCTGAATGTTTCATTGATTATTAGAGATCCATGATTGAACCAGCACAGAACATGTGACATCCAGAGCTGAATGAACGCTGGTACAGAGAACATTTATTGAAAACAGATTTCTCCGTGTTTTTATGAGAATGATTGAAGCTTTGTGTTTTGGTGAAGAACTTCGTTATTTGAGGCTGATTCGTGCTCTTAATGTTATTTATTACACATTAAGTACTAGTTCTTTAAAACGAGAGCTTCTTTCCTGCTAATGGCCTTGCAGTTCATAAAATCATTACAACGATAAAAAAGACAAGGACATTCAGTAGTGTCTGCGTCAGTGAGATCTCCGTGAGACTCACTGACCACGAAACGCTGAATACTTGATACTGTGAATGCATCTTAAACTCACAAATTAATTTGGTTGTGCCCCAAGAGACAGAACATGACCAGAGCACAGCTAGACAGGAGCACAGCCCTCCGTGAAACTCCTTCACTTACCGGAGTATTTACAGGCTCCGCCTTCACTTCTGTCCCACCTGAGACTCCTCCCAGCTCCACCGAGCCCTGAAGACACAAGACCACCACAGAGATTAATACAAGGTCAGTGGGTTTCTGCACATGTAGTGTGCGAGAGTGAGAGAGACACAGACACATACCTAAGATGAGAGTGAGCGACTGACCTTGCTGGCTCTGATCTGTCTGTAGATGTCTGTCTGTTGTCTGATGCGGTACTCCAGGTCTGAGATGTGAGCCTGGAGCCAGTTCCAGTGGCTGATGATGGCGGCTCTCTCCACGGTGTAGCGGCTCTCTGCTCGCTTCCATCTGAGGGTCGGAAAAAAGGTGCGAGAGCTCACGTTTAAAAAAAAAAAGGAAAAAAAAGGTAAACCGATGACATTCATAAACGTTTTCAGGAAAAACGCCATGAAATCCAACAAACTCCACCATAACAAACACAAATGTAAAGATTTATATATTTAAATACAGTTGCAACGATTAGTAGATTAATCATTTATCAGAAAAACAACTAATTTAATTGCTCCCAAATATGCCGTTTTTTAGCCTCGCAAATGTGAAGACATTCTGCCTTTCTCTGTCATACATCAATGTAAAGCGATTATTTTGGGTCTTTTGTACCGTTAATGAAACAATAAATAATAAACGTCAGTTGTGGCCACAATTTCAGTCAGTTAAAATTAATTTATTGTATTTGTAGGTTGCGTACAGGCAGGTCTGTTCCGTCATGAAGCATCCCAAACATAATATAATAAAAAATGAAAGGAACACTTTAACGGATCATTTAGAGCTCATTATCTGGAGTCTCTGAGCATTTCCCCCGTCAGACTGCAGAGGTCAGTGAATCAAAGCTCCCAGCGATGGAAAGTCCTTCTCATCAGAACAACAACATGACGAGGGATTGCATCACAAGCAGCGGAGAGAAATATTTAGGATTTTCATCGCATTGATTTACTCCGTGGCAAACAGTGGGTGCCAGCTGAGAGCAGAGTACTCCATTTTACCAGTATGACACACAGAATGGGCCTTTTCAAAAGGCAGACATGAGAGGAAAATGTCTGCTCTCTGCACCGTGCAGCAGCGACCACAGAGGGCGCCGTTTCATCAAAATACAGGCTGAACAATGAAGGAGAAAAATGACTGAGATGGCAGACAAAGATAGACCTTCCACTGCGCGTTCTCCTCTCCACACACACCCCGTCTCTGTTTTCAATTTTCAGAGCTCCACCAGCAGGATGGAGGAAGTGGAGAAGACATCCTGTCTTATTGTGGAGCCGAGCGTAAAAAGGAGACCAAGACGTCTCGATTCCTTTCCTTTTACTCGGCAACCTAGGGCTTCGTTCACTGCAATACAGCATCAAGGACACGGCTGCAAAGACAGCTGCAGTGTTACCTGCTCAGAGCACCGATTAACAAACGTGTGCTGCTCGTACACACTGGGTGGTGGTGGTGGTGGATGTTTTAAAAACACTGCAACGCTCCAGAACACGCCCATGGCTGCTGGTGCATCAGATCAATGCACTGGTAATCAACCCCCATAGAGACTCCTCTCAAAAACAACACTGGTGTCGCACAATTCTACTGCACAAATTTGGTGCTGAGCCCTGAGTCTGTGTGCCATGATTCACCCGGTGGTGGGTGGACAGCTGATCCACCAAAAAGAGAGAGAGAGCGACAGAGCGAGAGAGAGAGAGAGTGAGAGGATATATAGGCCAGGTGTTCACGCCCTTCAGGGTGAAGTGGAAAAATGATCTCAAGGAGATTCAAACTCTCTCTGACAGGGAAGATGTCTCAGCATGCATTGGCCAGCTTACAAACCTCGAGTAAGGCCGTCAACAAAAGTCACAGCAAAGAGACAAGACACATTTACTAAAGTACTATTTTGAGGTACTTCCATTTTACTTTATACTTCTACTCTGCTAAAATCCAGAAGCAGATATTGCTTATTTATTTGACAACTTAAGTTACTAGTTAGTGAATGGAGTCAAAATATAATCTATAAAGAACTATACTGACTTCACAAGCAACACATATAAAAAAAAAGTAAAGACTGGCCCCACATTTATCAGTAAGTGAGGTACATGAGTGCATTAATAATTATAATCCAATAATATACATTATTCCTAACTGGGCTATTCTTCAAATTGAGTACTTTTTTGTACCAACAGTATATTTTGAGGCAAATTATTTTTTACTTTTATTCTTAAAAAGGCACAAAGTAGAATTTGTCAGTTGCGGTTTGTCAACGCATTCAAAGTTGTGCTTTTCACAGACAAAAGGAATATTTTTATGAGTGTATACATTGTTTTGTTTTTTTAGGAAAATCCTGCTCATTGTGCCTTCAAAAAGGTAAAACATCAATACTACAGTGTGGAAATACTCTACATTGAAAAGACCGGAGTACTTCTTCCACCACCAGTAAGACCGGATAAAGAGAAAGCAGAATGCATAGCGCCGTGGATCCTCCAGGCCTGGGGCCATCTATCTATGGACTGATGTCGACTACACGTACCAGGTGTATTAAAATGAATAACTGAAGGGTGGAAAACTCAAACTCACAGTGACAAAAGGGAAGCAGGAAGAGCTAAAAGTGCAGTTTAGTGAAACATAAACACACACAAGAGGCCTTTACAAGTGCAGTGGCCTTAAGGAGGAGTCAGTTAGTGGCATTGAGAAATACCCCCCCCCCCCCACACACTAGGAGCCCCACCCCCCCCCCCCCCCCCCCCTCTAACCAGGAGACATTCCCCCCCCCCCACACACACACACACAAAGCACCACCGGCAAATCACTACAGCCGTTGTTTGGTGGTTGTCAGCACATTCTCCATTGTGGCGCTACTCTGGATGCAGCACATGTGTTGTATGTGGTGCACCCCCGTACCATAGTATATACATATATAGTATATACATACACCACGTGACCCAATACCCCCCCAACCCATCAGGCCTCTGAGCCAGCTGACCATCTACCTTCCCACTGGAAATGTACCATGAACAGAGAAGACACGCAGGATGTTCCTTCAGCTCTTTTCATGTTCAAGTGAAGCCACAAAAATCACATTTCTATCAGCATTTAAACGCCAAATCAAGTGCATTTTTGTCAACAACTTCAGCATCTTTCTGCCTTCTCTACTTCACTGTGTGTTTGGGAATACTGGAGTATTTTCTCTCCATACCGACACACAACTGAAGGAGATTAACATTATGCTGTACACTCGATGCAACTCTCAGAGCTGCTCTGCCATTTTTTGCTCATCTTTTTCATCACTACGAGTACATGTTCAGTAGAGCTTGTACGTGTAAGTCTACTGTATATATATGAGGTATAAGTACTCCGAAACAAGGACTCTGACATACTCCGAGTACCTATAGGAGGTATAAGTACTCAGGACTCTGACAGACATATTATACCTTATTCCAGAACTCCACTACAAAAGACATTTGGCATATTTATCGGGATATACTACTTCCACAGTTCTCAAATGGGAAGCCTCCTCAGGCATGCAACACTAGTCAAAAGCTCTCCAAATATAATACAGTTTTAGATTTTTCTTTTTCAAGTTATTAGAATAAGCACTATTTCAAGATGTGTTGCACCGCCATGTTTCTACAGTAGCCCGGAGGGGACAAAACAAACACTGGATCTCCAGAGTTTTTCCCGTTTTTATGTTGCCTGAAAGCCATTAAACTGCCTCTAAACAGCCCAAAGTACACAGTAACTTATGTCCACCTCTGGACCGGTGTTCAGCCGTCTCCTCGGACACGTTGATGTACAAGTTATAGTTTAAAGTGCTGCTTGCTTTTGTCCCACTTTCCTTGTTTCATCAAGGTTTGGTGTGTCACAACTCTTCAGTGCAGATGTTAATTAAATAACTGGATTTTAAAGTCCATATTTTGCCCGGGCTGGGTCTCCAAAACCAAAATCATCCTGCAACAATAGTTCAACAGGTCATAAACCTTCAAAACTATATTTATGGACCTTACAAAACAATTGTTTACACAAGAACATTGAAGCCAAGCTGTGATGTATTTTATAAAGGCAGTTAGTGGGTGCCAGACTAAACTGGATTAGCTTAATTTGAGTTATGGTGCACTGTGTAGCTACATGGATTAAGAAGGAACTTTTGTATTAGGATTAACAACAGACTCGATATTAACAGACGGGACTAACAGAGCAAATCTGACTCATCGTGTTATATTATGGAGGCAAAGAATGACTATCACACCCAATGTTCACATTCTGAAATCCGAGCTCCGTGGACAAAAACCCTCCAGAAGGAACAGGCTGAGGAAGCAAAACAACGGCTTACATTCTACCGCTCCATAAGAAACCAATAAACAAAACCACTTCGCAAAAGTCTGTTTCACAAACCATTCAGTCCTGATTCATGCGTCGTAATAAAGAACACGGGGGAATAAGAGCGGTATGTGTCATTTTAAATGCTTTGTTCTCCAGAGTCAAGGATTTTCAAAGAGCCGATAATCATCCAGACACTTCGGGAGAAACTGAAAAATACGTTATTTTTTCAGAGGACAGCTGGTGAAACTCAGAAACTGCTCAGGAGCTGGAATAGTTGAGCGAGAGGAAGGACAAAACTAGAGAGGGCAAATTCAGCCGGAGAGCTGCAGCAGTCATTACATAAAAGAGAGGGGGGGGGGGGGGGTTGTTATGTAACGCCTGTGGGTTCGTGTTGGGGAGCTAAAACACATCCAGATGTGTCAAACGGGACAGAAACGCATACATTCATAAATACACACTTCTCAGACTGCAGAGTAATGCTGAGCCATAGCATGAAAGGCATGTCGTCAGTTAGCAGGCTGCGGCTGACAGGAATTTTTATGGTCACACAAACAACACGGACTCTGATCCTCTGAGCCGTAGTTCTTAATCATCAGACAGACAAAAAAAAGCCTGCAAACCGTGGTGCAGATGACATAATTCCCGATCATTTTCCTGATTCTGCCCACGAGCCTTTATGTAAGCACTGAAGATTTCCTGATGAGCATTATTGTTGCTTCAGAAACAACAGTTCCCACTCATTTCTCCATGTAACAATGTCTACATGGACAGACTTTTCAAGGGAACTCAATGAATGCATTAACTGCTATTTTTTGCAGACTTTGTATTTGAACCTAGCAGCGCTAACTCCCCTGCTGGAGGCCGTTGTGCCACATTCACAGACAGACACTAGAGCAGAAAGGCCCTGCAGCATTAAAGCACGACAACAGATGTTGGCCGGCCACCTAAATCCTCTCTCTGAGATACGGGAAACCACGTCTACAGTGTGGATGACGGGATTAGTTGTAAGCAACAAGCGTTGCATCCAAAACAAGCAACCCAAATAGGTTGTTTTCCACACGTTGAATAATTGAGGCTCTGCTGCCTGAAGAAGACGTTACATTGTCTGTAGTGTTGACTGGTGTCGTGTCTGTAAGACATTAATTGGTAACTGAAGACAAAATTGTCAGTTTTGAAAATGTGGCATTATGGTTACACACACACTCTCTCACACACACACACACAACTTCCTGGTAGACCAACGCGTTCACAATGAGGGAAAGTTGCTCCTCTGCTGGTTTAGGAGCTGAGAACCTGTTTTCTTACTTGTCGAGCGGTTGATGATGAGACAATGTGCATCAGACGGGAGTTACAGAAGGTTTACGTGTGCTACCACTTTGCACATGTTGGCTAAACCCCGTAAGTAATGGATGCTTCTGTGACAGCGATTGAAAGACATTTCAAAACACGGCTAAATCAAGAACTGGGCCAATTAAGGTAGCTCCATACGCCTGGTTTATTATGCTAACATTTTATAAAAAACAAATCTCTTGTGACATTACAAAACATGGCTGAACGTGTTGTCAAGTGTGCTGAGGTGTGGCTATTTTTATGTGAAAGATGACATTGGGCCACTTTAAAACATCTCCTACGTGGGTCAGAATCTAAAGATTATAATTACTGATTAATTATTACAATAATTCAAAGCTTACTGACACTGATGTCTTATTCATGTGGTGGCGTTATAACCAAAAGCATTGAACCTAAATACACAACCAGAGGCTAATGTATTACAGTAACTTCATCTCTATTACATTTAACCATGCAATTCTGTAGTACACCTGGTCGGAAGAAACTATTGTAATTATTTAACATTCTAACAAATCCAGCTTCATATTAAGGTGTACGAAAGCAATTTGTCTGTCGTGTTTTGAGGTTTCCTGTCTGGACAAACTATTCCACCTATATGCGGCTAAGTGGTTAGCAGGGCCGTCTTTCAATCAGAGGGTTGGCGGTTTAAACCCCGGCTCCGCTAGTCGCATGCCGATGTGTCCTTGAGCAAGACACTTAACCCCAAAATTGCTCCCGTAGTTGTGCCTACGGTGTAGAAATGTGATAGAATCTGAATTGTAAGTCGCTTTGCATAAAAGCGTCCGCTAAATGTAATAGTAACATGCAACATGTCAAACTGTGGCTTTAATATGATGTTTGAAGTGATATTTCTATGTGCTCTGTTTACATTTCTCTGTAATTTCCCCACTGAGGGACTAATAAAGGATTATCTTATCTTATCTTATCTCTTACACAACTAGTGTTGGCTCTTTTGTTAAGTTACCTCTTAGTGAAGGCTCTGAATGACTTAAAGTTCTCTCTAATACACAGTGTTTCAGAGGATGTGTCCGGGGACATGATTTTAAAAGGTGGAATGAAAAAAGTGAAGCAGTGATGATGATGTTGTTGTTGGCTTTGGCGTAAGTCACAAGCTACAGAGCTTCCATGTTAATATTCTACTATCTATATAAAGTGTAGGGCCAGCCCTCACGCTAAGCCTCTGCGACACAAACTAGGAAAAAAAGTTCCTTACTGCTGCCCCTGAACGCAACAGATGTAACATACGTGCATCTTGTTTACGTGCTACGCTAAGCTAAATACGAGCGGAGTTCTGGTGAAGGTGGCTGAGTTTGAGCAGCCGAATATGGATACGATCCGACCGGTACTCCCCTGGCTTAAAAGCTAACGTATGGAAGCATTTCGCTTCTTCTTCTTCAGTGAAGCGAACCACAAAGTAAATTCACAATTTTCTTTGTCATGGATTTGCGCCCCTACTCAGTGATTTGAGAACCAGAGCTTTCACGCTATGTTGCACACTCTGGAAACGAGAGAAAACATTCATCTCAACGTTTTCCACGGACACAGCGATACTCTACAAGCAAACCAAAGCCAACGCCGTGGAGTCACTGATCATGCCTCGGGATGTTCAGACACCCAGGCTGACATAAGGAAATTTAAAGCTAATATGCACACTTCAATATCTGAGAGCAGGCCTACCGAAAGATTCTGTTTTTTACATTTGAAGCTCTACAATTTGCGAATGAAGCTTTGAAAATACGATTGTGTTATTGTGGTTGTATAAATGTTATTTATGGAGCTGTTAGACCGCCCCATTTAATACAGGTGTGTGCATCTAAACGCCAACAAATGTGGAATAAAGCAGCATATTTCCTACTGTAAAAACATATATTCTTTTAAAGAAATGTAGACTTTTAGACAGAGAGCGAGTGGCAGAGAGAGGGGAAGAGATAGTGGAGGCCTGCACGCAAATATAATTTGAATGTCAACATTATGATGAAGCAATAGGAAACTATTTGGTACAGCCCTAGCTATGGATATGACTTGGATTGAGACCCATGGCCTTATTGTTTAACCATTTTAAATAAAATGTTCTCTCTTGTATAAATTGCAGGAAGCTTAAACGGTTCTAATATTTTTAAAGGCTCCATCAAAAGGATTGTCCTACCCTAGTAATCACATCCACAGATGTACAGAGACCTATTTATTTTTACGCACTGAGGACTTAGCAGTTACTAACCAGTGACTAATGTTGCAAGAAGCTGAACCTGCTTCACAATAAAAAAACATCACAATGGTCGGCTTTCATGGTAAAGCAGGAACACGATGAGTCACTGAACCAGAAGATAAACTGCAGCTTGTAACCAGTAGTTTTTCCTGTTTATTTAAGGCCATTAAAGAGGGAGCTTGGCAAGATTAGAGAAAAATGCATCGATGAGGATCTTATTCCTGCTGGTAAATGTGTATTTCAGATGCTTTCTCGTGTATGGAAGTACATCTAGGTCATTCTCAACGCACCGATTAAAAGCAAACAACCACAGCTGGCTGCTTTTCATCAGAGCAGGCGCACGAGTAAAGTAAAACACTGATAATGTACGGCACAATCATCTGTGCTGAAGCATGACAACGAGTTAGATCTTACACACAACCATAAATAATCCCCCATTCATGAACACCTTTATGGCCCACGATTGATGGGCCTCAAACCGTGAGGTATTTATATTTATGTAAATACTCTTGTTCCTAGCCAAATAGATTTCATCTTCAAGAATATACTCCTAATTCAATGGGAACATAGTATTTAAAATGTCTCAGGTTGGATCATCAGTGCGTTGACGATCTCATTCATAATAAGACTCAAAGAGATTCACTAAATGTGGAAAGCACCGCCAACTTCTACGGGTCTCCATTTTTAAAACCCCCTCTAGATAAGTACAGCATTCACTTTCATTACAAGCAAATAGCTAAACAATACTAAATGTTATCGTAACAATGAATATTGGGATGCACACGTCATGTGATATCAATGATCACTTAGTTAGAAATAATAAAAAAGGCCTTTATTGCCCGGATGTGTAATTTTATGACTAAAGAACATAAAACATGTATATCAAAGAAAGCGGTGTTGTATAATTACTAACTTTGCTGTTTGTCCTACGTATCTTGAATATAATGACTCTCTTTTCGGGTCAACAAACTTCCTCATTGCATCATTTACCTTCTCCATCTACATAGTTACTTCTATATTGTAACTATATATAACATTAAAGTGTCATTATACTATTAGTTTTGGTCATTTTCTATTTGTAACAGCAGTAGAAGTTGTAGTTTAGTTATGACTCAATTCAAAACAAATAGAATATAAATATGACTCTGACTCTGACAATCTCAGGCCATGACGAGCTATAAAATCACAAACTGCTCCAACACCTCTGTTGACCTAAAATGAGACAGTATGAATATATTACAAGCGATTTTTCTACTTTCGGATTATGCATCACTCACTCACACTCTCTCTCACACTCTCTCTCTCTCACACACACACACACACACACACACACACACACACACACACACACACACACACACACACACACACACACACACACACACACACACACACACACACACACAGAAGATATTTAGGTCAAAGGTCTAAAGTGAATGCAGGAAAGGATAATACAAATCTGTGTTCTTGGCTATGGTTGTTAATAATCTACCCAATCCTACACAGGTCAGTAAGTCCATTAAGTCCATTAACGCTGCTGACCCACCCGCTGTACACCCCCCCACTCCAAACACTAATGACACACAAATGACTACGCCTATATCAACCCCTCATGGAATACATTTGCATGCTCCTGCTGAAGCAAGCCTGGCATCACAATAGGCCGCAAGTAAAAAACAACAACAGAAAAACCATAAGTTTCTACAAAAAAACACCCTGGCTACGCTTCCTCGTTGGTTTCGGTTTAAATCAAAACATTCGTCGGCTCTGTGGGTTGTTGCTTGTTGGCTCTGCAGATAAACAGAGCGTTCAGTTTCAGCCTCGGCTCTAGAGCTTTTTTACAGTCCAATCCGGCCTGTGGATGATACCACCCACACATGGTATCTCTACCCCTCCCTGGAGTTTGACCCAACCAACTACCGAAGCAGTTATAATTGTCATTAGCACCTGCTAAGCCTGAGTAGCATATTGCAGGGCCCAGAAATAAAGGGGCTTTCACAGGGCAGTTGAAAAGCACTCATGGAAATATGAGAGTAATGCGAGTTACATGTGTGAAGTGACACGGAAGCATATAGTCGACTATGAATTAATCTTACTGTAGAGTTTCCCTATGAAACCTTTTTTCCACATAAGTGCTGCTTTGTTTCAAGCTCTAAATAAGCTCACTGTACCGTACTTACATTTTGACATGTCGCTGCTCAATGTCCACCCTGGTCAGCTCCTCCTCCTCCAGGTCAGAGTCTCCTCCGGAGCTACTCTCCGTTACGTCCGAGTCAAAGGCGCTTTCTGCAGAGTGGAGGTTGGCCGAGCCGCTCAGATACAGCCTCTCCAGCTCCAACGGCATGGAGCCGCTTTTCAGGAAGCGACCGAGGCCGTCCCTGCTGTTTGAAGAAGAAGAAGAGTGGCGTCCGGTCCTCCACGTCGCCGTAGGGGGGGTCGCCGTCTCCGACTTGCGGTTGCTGACCAGGAGCCGGTTGAGAGCCGAGTCCAAGAAGCCGCCCAGCTGCTGCTGGATGTGCCGCTCCACCTGCTTGGCCTGCACGACCTGGAGACGCTTGCGCAGGCGCCTCAGCCGGCTTTCGATCTCAGATTGGCGGCTGCTGTTGAGAAGGGTGCGCTCTTTTACGTGAGCGTCAAGGCTCTCCGAGGAAGAGGTGCAAGGGAGAGGAGGCTGAAGTGTGCAAGACGGGGAGCCCTGCTGACTGCTACCGGGTCGCTCCCGATCAGAACCCTGTGGCTGACTGGTAGACGTGTGAGAATCAGCCTCCTCCAAGTTCACCTGTTCAGCGGGGTTAGGGTTGTCGTGGGTAAGGGGGGAAAGTGCATTAGCCTGGAGCACTGGTAGTTCAAGGTTTTTACCGTCTGTATTTTGAGAAACCCCAGAGGAATGCTTCTGTTTAAGGGTTCCTTTCACCGGGATGTGCCCCGATAAGGTCTCAGAATCCAAGGGCAGGTTCTGGGACTGAGAGTCTGTGGTGGTGGCGGACTGCTTGTCACCGTTCACCGCCACCACGCAGCCGGAGCCGGACATGGTGGCCAGCTTCTTGGCCAGGCCGTTGACCGGCGCCATGGGCTGGTCACCTCCGTTAGTGCTGCCGCTCATGAGGCTTTTGAGCTGACTGCCGGAGAGTTCGATCGCCTGCCTCTTCCTCAACAGGAAGTCTCCTCCGCCGTTGAGCACGGAGCCGGGCAGTATTCTGTGGTTCTTCAACACGGACTGTTTGATGAGGACACCTTGCAGCTTGATTGACTCCTTAGTTGACGGGACAGGTGTCACATCAGAGCAGCGGTAAGAAGCCACCAGCGGCTGGAGCTTTGCCTGAGCCACAGAGTCGGCTTGAGGCTGTTGCTGCTGCTGCTGCTGTTCCTGGTCTCCGACGCAAAAGTCAAGAGGGCACTCGTCGGACGCGGCCTTGCACTTGGCGGGGCCGCCGCTGTGGATGAGGATGTTGCTGGCGTTACCGTTGTTCTCTGCACTGGCCGGTGAGAGACTCGAGGACGGGGCGGCCAGTTTGAAGCGGATGTGGTGAGCTTCGGCTGGGGCGTCGGTGAGAGCGGGCGCCATCGCAGCCATGCAGTGCAGAGGGACGGGCACCGCGGCCTGCTGCACACCACCCGCTTACTGCCCCACCTGAGGACAGCCTGGACGGGACGAGGACAAACAGAGAGGGGAGACAAGGAATAAAACATTAAACTATATCAAATCCGGATCCGAGGTGGTGTGGAGATGTTTTCCCAGGTAACATTCAAAGCCTTGAACGGTGATGGACCCAAAACCAGAGAGTGTAAACAGACACAAAATACACTACCTAGAACATGTTTAAATATTGATTTAATAATGAAGCTCGACAAGAGCTGAATTTGTATTAGTGCACTCAGATTTATTCAGAAGGCAAATCAAGTAATGACTGTTGACTAAACATAGGTTAAAGGAAAGGCTGCAAGGAGAGAGCTTTAGAGTAAAGTGGACTCAAAATCATTAAACACAAATGGTATATCAATAACGAAAGATAATTTCCTAATAGAAATAAAACATGACAACCGTCTCTATAACATAAAACATACAACTGAAATGCTTGCACTACAGGTTCTGTAAGCTTTAAGGGAGAGTGGAAATGTACCAACAAGCACCTAAAAGAAAATGCATGTGGCATTTCTAAAATATGTGTTTTCAGATATGATCAAATGAAAATGCAGTAGTACCACTACTGGTCGTACAAAGCTGCAGCAAATGCAAACAACTAATAAAGTTAAAGGCCCAGTCAAATGACCTGGTGTCCGTTGACATTTTGTTGACCTACTGGTTGGAAGTGTTGCTTAAAAATGAAGAGAGGCAACATCTCAGATGATCACATTCACTCTCGTCTTTCTCACAAAACTCCCAAAAATGTTGTATGAAGATATTGCATTTATCTACAGAGGCCCTAATCCAAAAGACTTCAATAGAGTCCCAAAAAATGACTGGTATGCACTGACCTTGGTGAGTGAAACGCTCCTGATACTGATGGAATAACACCAGACATCTGAGCTCCAACAGATAATTCCCAATACACCCATACTCGTGTGAAACAAGCCCTCATTGTCACTTACTTACACAGCTCCTCTTTAAAGAAATTGAGTTCTGGTGGATTGAAGAAACCGGGAATGCCGATGCAAATCGCCCCAAAAAAAACCCACTGCCCTACATGTGTTAAGTCCACTGTGTAAAGTATGTGGATTTAGGCCCAAAGCATTAGTCCACATAGCACATGATGTCATGCTGACTTCTGGTCAATTTGAAGCTGAACCACCCAATTTCACCCCCCCCCCCCCAAAAAATAATGAATCTTTAATTAAATATGTAAAAGGACTATTTATTCAGTAGTTAATATGTCCTTCACACAGACTGCCTATATGTCCATATTATATGTATTTAATAGGAGCCTCCCTTCAAATAAAAGGAGATAAAAGCGAGCTGCATCCCCTCGTCTCGTCTGCAGGCTCAGATGAATGAGGGCTCAGTATTTCACCGCAGTTTCTAGTCACTACGCCATGTTGGTATTTCAGAATCAGATCATTATGCAATTCATCTGCCTAAAAAAACCCGCCCATTCCACTGTAAACACGCAGAACTCGTTCACGCCATAAAGAGAGGACAGTAAAAGGAGTAATATTAGTAAATAGCATCGCTATAAATCAACATGCATTGTAGCACCACAGAGTCTCTGTCTGGAGATAGAGATGCGACAAAAAAAAACGTTAGCCAACCATAACGTAATCACCAAAATGTCTTCCTGGTGTTTACAAAAACACATTGGTACATTTAAATTAAATAAAAAGGTCATGCTGGCGTCCCTGTTTTATATGCATACGAGGTGTGATATTTCGTAATCTTTAATTCTCACTAGCTTCCGCTGAAAACCACAGATCGGACCAGTCAGCGTGTGTGTTTTGTATCGAGTCCAGTAATAATAATAATAATAATAATAATAATAATAATTAAAAAAATTATAATAATCAGCAACCACCATCGATCCCCCACATTAACCGAAAAGATAGATATCTTCTCTAAACCGTGTCACTTTACACACTGCGTGTAGATTAATGCGCGTCGCTGCTGGCTAACGTTAGTTAGCTCGAGGAGGTAAAAAGCTGCTGATGCAAGAAACACAACCTGCTCGTGAAGCTAGCGCGTGCGGATAACCCATAAAACCAACTGCAGTGAAACGTTTCCAACACTCATCACATTAAGGGTATATATGCTCTTTTTTGCGTTACACTTCACGCAGAAAATAGAGTCGTTTGTCACTGACTACGTAACATACGCTCAACATCAGTGACAGTTTAAGCCTCCCAAAAAACGACCAAAGAGATATGTATTAAACGTATACAAAGGGTTTACATCCGGGTACTGTACCGTCCATAATAACCAGAGAAAACACCTCATAACTTATCTTTGATTATTGCAGAGCATGAGACATGGTGTGCATTGTGATTAGACTACGGGAATAAAGACAGACCGGCCTGTTGTTGCACACGACCGTGCTTTGATACGTTAGCTAATCAAATAGTGGGTTAAATGCACATAAATGTGTGAAGTTTAGGGAGTAGACCCTGTCTCTCTGTAGCTATAGCTCGCTAACAAAGAAAAAGGAGGAACCTACCACGTGACGAGGTTGCACACTATCCGAGGGAATTTCGGCAACAATCCCTCTGCAGTTTTAATGGAGAAAAAAAAGACCCGATTGAGGATCGCTATCGATCACTCTGCCATTTATTAATATCCCCCCCTCTAACAAAAAAAAAAAAAAAAAAAAAAAAAAAAAAGGAGGCCAGATGTCCAAAAAAAAAAAGGCCCAGTTTGACGCGAGTCGCTCGGAAGTCTCGTTCCGGATTCAACGATCTACACTTTTAGCTCGACCAGCTAGCTTCAAGCTAACGAGCAAGCAGCAAGAATATATAAAACGACAAGGCCGCAAAAACACTCCTTTTCTACCGCGCGACTTACTTCAAACGTGGCCGATTTCTCGGTAATCCTTTACCGGGGAAAAAACGCGATTCTCCGGAAAGCGAATAGGGTAAAATCCAGATGGTAGGTTTTTTTGTCGCGAGCCCTTTTTCTCTCGTTTTTTAGGGAGAGACGCTTAGAAAATGGCGGCTAGCTCCTCTCCCTCGGATTTGTGAGTCTGACAAACAGGAGGGCTGTGTGTGTGTGTTGCGTGCTTGCTGGTAGGCGGGAGACATTTCTCATACTCACCACTAGAGTAAAGGGCAGATAAGAAACGAGATAAAAAAGCTTAAAAAAAAAGAAAGAAGATGTATATCACAGGATGGTGTTTTGTGTCTTTGATACAAAACATGGCGCAGTGATATTCAAGCACTAATTAGTGTTAAAAGGTGCTTGAACTGGACGTGTTACCACTGCTATATATATATATATATATATATATATATATATATATATATACTTTAACCACATTTCTTTATATATATCCACATGACAATTTAGTGGTTTTCTCTTCTAAATAACTATATTATGATTGAAATAATATTAACGTTATGCTCCCTTTGAGAAAAACAAAACCCGAGACGAGACAGTCCGGCTCTGTCACTTTTAACAGGAACTAGACCGCCCACCACCACAGCAACACTGTCTCCAGTGGCCACTAGAGGGAGCACTTCTGCAGTCATACCCCGAATATAATACAGCACCATAAGGCCTGTAACAGGGGGGGGTGGAGGGACTAGATTTGTACAAAACACTGTTCACTAAAAACTACAGGGGTCGGAAATAAATAGTAAAGATACCATTATTATTTATATAAGTTTATACATTGGCCTTTGAGATTTTGTTTTGTTTAGTCTGTGTGAGAGGATTAAGATGACATAACAATATAATATGTTGAATAATGCACAACAACAACACCGCAATCTGCAGCCTCAGAGCGATATAAAACATGCAAACATTAAAATAGGGCTGGGTGTTGTTTTGTATTCATGATACTGGTGGTATTATGGCGTGGCAGTGGTGGGGATGTTATATTACACTTAGTAATTTATAGATCTCTCCCATTTTGTATACACATTGTAAAGGGATAATAAGTCCTTGTGTAGGAAGGTATAAGTATTAGTACCTGTGTTTTTTAATTCAAGCAATCCTTGGAGAGGTTATTTTTAAAATACTGTTTTTCACCGCTCTTCATGAAGATCATTGAAATGTTTTGTTTCTCGACTTTTTTCATTTTGTGACTGTTTATATTCTATGACTTTTAAATAAACACATATCTATTACTTCCTGTGCACTAGAACGTTCTCAGGAAAGACGTGTTCAATGTTGTGTTGCGTCATTGTTTGTGACTGTTGAGTAATCCAAATGAATGCGTACCACTTACTTCTTACAGGTCTATCAGACTACCAGAGTAGACATGCATGATAAAGAAGTAATGTGTGAATGAGAGAGAGAGAGAGAGAGTACTACAATCGACATCTGCCTGTTCGGAAAATTATTTAAAATTGATATCGACATAAAAGTCTTAACTACAAATCTCAGGACCAAAGAAGTGATGTCTTTGATAATTATTCACCAAGATATCCTCCATTTATCCGTGTCTTGGTTAAAAAATATATTTAAAAATCCATCCATCTTCTTGTCCTGTTCCAAGTCACCATAGCAAAAAAACTTTGATGGGATGTGCACTATATCCAGCATGTTGTGTCTGAAATACCTCCACAGTGATGCGTGTTTATCCAGTTTAGATGCACCTCATTGTGCCTCCTTGCCAGGCGAAAAGTCCAAAATAAAACACTCATTTCGGGCCACTTCTGTCCACATTCTCACTCCTCAGACTACTGTTTAGAATTACCTTTATCTTCATTGTTGAGATCCTCCATTCAATAATCCAAGGGGCCATAATTCCAGTTACCACACATGAAGACAACATGACACCTAAAAATAACAAAAAGTGTACACAATCAAATATTAGTTTATTCAAACTCTTCAGATGACACTTTTACATTACACTCACACTATACTAGTTTAAAGTACTGTTATCTCTTTGTTTGTGCATCTTTTATGTTTTGTTGTACATTTTAATATGTTTATTATTTTTTGCAGTGTGTTGATTGTTTAATGTTATGCACTATCCACCATGTGAAATTCCTTGTAAATAATATGTATATGTATATAATAATCAAATAACATATTATATCAGGAAATAAATATTATTATAGTGATTGTATTGTAAATAAAGAATATTATATATTATTATAATGATTGTATTGTAAATAAAGATGATGTATTATTACAATGATTGCATTGTAAATAAATAACATGATATATTATTATAATTATTGTATAATAAATAAATTATTATAATAATTATCGTATTGTAAATACATAATATTACATATTACTATAGTTATTGTATTATAAATAAAAACAATTATAATTATTGTATAATAAATAAAGATTATTATAATATAATCAGAGTTACTCACTTGACTCTGGGCTTTTTTTTTTTTACGTCCAGCTGGCAAGCTAACGCTAACTAGTGTGCTAATGTTAACGTTATCATTGCAAATTCATAATGAAAAAGTGTTTTACATGTTGAATAACGTTAACACTGAGCTCTTGAATACACAAGTAAAGTTACGACAAGGTGTGTTTCTTTATGGACCGGAATGCTTTGCCAGTGATTTGACGTGGTACACTTAAACAGCACTTTCCAGATGAGAAGCTAACGTTAGCCCAATGCTAACGTTTGACGTCGCGAGCTAACGGCTAAATAACAAGCCAACTTAGCTAGCGGACTAAGCTAACGCTAGCTTTAGCCTGTTTCATACTGACTTCTCAATGACTGCCGTTTCTTTTCTTTTTTTGGGCAGAAAAAGTGTCCCAAAAAAAACCACAACCCGCTCAAATCGAACAGCCGATAGTTTTTAACCGCAACGAGTCGTTTCTCCGACAAGCGTTCGTTAATTGTAGAGGAAAATAAGACAAAATCTTACTTACCTGCTTGTGTTACCAACCGTTTACGACTTGATAACAACCGTCCTCCTCTGCGCTCCCATTGGTCGACACTTCTAATCGAGGCTTCCTATTGCCTCCCACGGCTGTCCGTCATAGCAAATGCCCGTACAGCGGAAATGTGGGACGAAAGTTCCAAAAATATAGTTTTTTCATTAGAATACGACTTCACAACCTCCACATTATTAATAAAATGGCTGCTTTTAATGCACCATTACATGAGTGTTGTTTACACCGCATTGCATGCTAGCTACTCAGTCCAGACCGGTGTGTTTTTCACTCAATGTAACTACAATATCTCATATTTTTACTGCTTTGTCTTTGGGACTTTACCAGCAAGATGAACCTCTCTATTTCTCAACACGCTGTAAACAACAAGCAGATGACGCAGATTGCTGCAAATGAGTTGGTTCAATATGTTTCATTTGATTTTTTAATTATTGCATCAGATGCTAAACAGGCTGTGTAGCTCCTGCTGTTGATGGTGGTTGTGCTGGTGGGATGAGATTAGTGAGGTCCTGGTTCCTCAATCCTTCACCCCAAAGTAGGACAGGAGACATGAAAGAGGAGATGTGTCCTTTACAAGAGTGGAGTTGAAGCTGGAGCCAAGAAGACAGGAGACAGGAGACAGGAGGGACAGAGGATGGGTGGAAATATGAAATGAGTGATGCAGTGTTGGGCTCGTGGTGGATTGAATATCTGTTTTTTGCCAGTGGTGGCAAGTCAGGTAATGTTTTATATTTCTTCAATTTGCATTCAACATTCACAAATAGTACTACAGATTTTAAGCTATATTGTTTATGAATAATGTATATATCTCCTCATATGACTGTAGGCCTGTTGTTCCTCTTTGGGAGAGTTATTGTTACTTTAATTTCCTCACAGGGCTTCAGTGATTTGTCGTCATGAGGCCATAGATTTGTACTTAACCTGTGATCATTTGTGAATACACTTCTATATGTTAGGTTGGGGGGAAAGTGCTGGTGTACACTGTTATAGTTGGTGTGTCATATTATACTTTGCTGATACTAATCACACCACTGTGTCACTATATCTATTGAACAGCTGCTTTGATTTTACATATGAAAACACATTATATATTAAAGGCCCCGCATGCACTCTCAGGTGTTTTCGGTTATGATGCTGATTAGATCTAGGAGAGCCCCTATAGTCCTGAAAAATATATTATCTTGTTGCAAAGGATAATAACTTGTGTGCACAAATTATTGCAGATAAAAAAATAAGACAGCTTTCGGGACCTTGAAGGCTCTAAAAGGAGCCTCTTTGCATTGTGCATATACTTTCACTTTTGATACTTTAACTGCATTTTGCTGGCAATACTTTTGTACTTTTTACGTTTGAATGCAGGATTTGTACTTGTAACAGAGTATTCCCACACTGTGGTACTGCTACTTTTACCGAAGGAAAGGATCTGAGTACTTCTTCCAACATTGTTTTTTCACTCGCACGAGTCGGTACGTCTGCCTCTCTCAGTCACATCCACAGCTCAATACTGAGTTCAATTGGCAGTTTAGCAACAAAGGCCTGAATAAGAAGATGTTTCTTTAATCTGTAGAGGAAACACGTATGGAAAATGAAGGAGTGACACAAAGTTAGAAGGTTGATTTTTTTTGGTAATTTTTCAACACATGGTTTCACAATAAAATGTTATTTGTAGTCCCTTCATGCTTCACACATCAAACATACACACACATATTTAGATTAGATTCGAATAAAATCAAACAACATATACAGTTACTTGTATATAAAACCTTTTATACATATAGAAGTCACTTTGAGTGGATATATAGGAATGCAGAGAGACTTTGGTTTATAGTGGGAAGGTATAAAGTTGTCATTTATTTATAGTGGAGTGAAGACCTAAACAATATTCACCAAGTTGTATTACCTCAAGATGTAGTTGTATTTAATCAGAACATTTTAACGTTGTCTTTATTTGTCATATGCACAACAATCAGCGACCCAGCTGCTGGCTCCGCTCAACATCGTCACTACAGATTGTATAAAAAGAAAAACACACTAAGTGTACAAAGTGTATATATATACAGTAATACAGTATATATATTAGCTTCTGTACCAAATCTAGAGCTTTTCTCTCCCTCATCTCGTCTCTTTATCCTCATTATTTCTGCAAACTCTCAATATTTCTCTCATCTTCACACATGAACTTTCTCAGCATCCACAATGACTTTAAAATTGTTTTTATTAATTGCATTTGATCTTTTTGACAAGCTCTGAATGTTTCTAAATCCTCTTCTTTATAGTGGAACTCTTATTTAAAGGCTGAAAACACAGAGGGACCGTCTACATGTGGTTGTAGTGAAGCAGCACTAGATGGCGCTGAGACATCACACTGAACATCATCGTCATCATCAGGCTGCACACGAGTCTGCTCTCACTTTAATAACTGTGGAGTAATTCAGTTATTGGCCAGAAAGCAACTCCTCTAATATATAGAGAGAATCCATTTGTTTAGCAGAATCCTATGAGCAGAATGCAAACATGTAATACGGTTTATAACTAGTGGTGGAAGGTCAACAAGTGTGTTTAAGTACAATTTTGAGACATTTGCACTTTAATTGAGTATCTCCTTTTCACGCAACTCCACTACAATTCGGAGGGAAATATATATATATATATATATAATATATACTATTTGTGGTATTACTACTTTTACTGAAGTAAAATGTGTGTGTACTACTTCCGTTTGAAACACACAATGTATTTGCAAGCAGATACAAATACATTTTAAAGGTGATAAATGTGCAGCATCCGTCAGCAATTATAACTTTCCTCATGACATATGTCTGCGTTTTACATATTGTTTATACACAGCCTCAACAATTACGTGAATAAACACTTAATACATATTAAAACACTTTGTTTATATAGTGCTGACTAATGATAAACAGCAGCACTTGTGATATATTGCATCAACTATTCTAGTCAAACACACATGTATCTCTCAGGATATTTTCAAAGATTATTATTCATGACAAAGGGACTTTCTGCTTAAAGACGAGGTGTTTTTTGTCAGTAAGTGCATCCTCTCAGCTCATTGGTCTTCTTCGGTGCCTGTGGAGAACTCTCTCTCTTTATAACACGAGGGCTGATGGACGACGAGGAATCTCATCTGCATAGTGATGCTTCACGAGAGCGACCTCGTCTCCACAGATGCAGATTTGTGTCTCCGCAACGGGAAGTAGAGGCGAAGGGTTCAAAGAGGTTTTTATTCTGATTGAGCTGTTTACAGCCGCTTCCTGTTTCCACCACAGCGGACTGTAACTCAGCACACTTACACACATCTAAAGTACTCCATGACAACTCACAGGGGGAAGTCCTCTCTCTTGTTCACGAGAGAAAACACTGAATGTTTGCTTCATTATAAGCTTCTAACGCACAGATTCCCCCTTCCGCTTTACAGTCATGACACTGAACTGATTCCATCGTTAATATTCAGTGTCGGCTTCTTGCACATCTGCACTGAAGCCGCTCGACGGCCGAGACTTCAGCTGGCTGAAGCGTGGGATCAGACGGACGTGCTGTGGATGTCTGCTGCTTCCTGTTACATTCTTTGCAGAGTAGATTATAAAACACAGTTTGTTTGACTGCACAACATGCAGCAGTGGAGTCATGTGTTTTAAGTGATAGTAGCAATACTACAGTGTAGAAATGCTCTGTTCTAAGTAAAAGTAAAATGATACACAAAAGTATGAACAGCTAAATTATGTAAAGTAAAGGTATTTGTCGGGCAGAATTAAACCGAACTGCTGGTTTTGTTGCCTAGGACCGAGCTGTCCGTAGTTATTTTAGCCCAACCGTGACGTGTTTCCTTTATTCAGGTAAGAGCTCTTGTTGTTAAATTGTTTTTATCATGTCGTTTGGAAAGGAAACTCGTTCCGAGGGACACGAAAAAACGGACACTTCTTGTCGGTGTAGAAACCAATAGATTGCATTTTGTTAATATTTCACGTAATGCTGTGAGTCCTTTAAGTACAGTCCTGAGTAAATGTACTTTCCACCTCTCTATTCGTCCTGCGTTACATGTACGAGTTCACTGATCGTCATCAGTACCGTCGCACTCAATAACTTGCATGTGAACAGCAACATGTGTTCCAGTTGTGCGGCCTGACGTCAGTGATTGAAAGCAGGAGCTGCTCTGGTTCCCGGTCCGGAGAGTGAGTGTTCACTTGTGCAGAAGGATCTTATTTAAAAGCCGAGCTCCCCTCTGAGTCGCACACACAAGGCTTAAAAGGATCACACGACGCTCGAGATGCATTTCTTGTTTTCCTTCGTCTCAGGGGGCCGTGGAGACAAACGGCAGCGCCATGCCGAGCCTCTGAAGCGGGCATCCCATAATAATAACGCTGAAGGAGCATGTCTGTACGTATACTGCGCCCTATAAATAAACTTGACTTCACATTGTTGAATTCAGTTGAATGCAACACACCGTTTATTATCTCTTCACATCTTTTCAAGTATGAAAATAACAATATTGAAAATAAATAATCAATAATATTTGTGAGTTACATGATGATTTCGTTTTGGCCACCACATGCACCACACACACGACTGTGACGAGGACCGAATGCTTTTACTGGAATGACAACAGGTCCCGATCGTCTTTTCTGTTTCTTCATGAGCTTTTATTATGATGAACTTTGACACCATAAGAAGACTTTTCTTTGATTTGCGCACATATAACGTGATAACGCCATGAAAACCTCGAGTGCGTCCATTCATATGTTCGTTGATGCTTCTGTAGAAACGTGCTCTTTACGAATAGTTATTTAGTTGAGTGCGAATGAAACCGCTGTGCAAGGCTTCAACCAGACCGACGACTAAAGGAGACAATACTTTGAATCAGAAAATGGTTTTGTGTTTCACAATGAAGCAGCCTTCAACACGCTGCACAACGGCCACGTGTTCCTTCAGCAACGCGCTTCAACAGAAGGTCAGTCGAGCGTTGGCAGGATCTGAATGTCTGAATGAATCACAGTTGAAGCTCCTCAGTCAGAGACTCGCTCAGCATTAGAGTTCAGTCATGACCCAGGCTCACGGGACTGCAAGGCAAATATAAATGATACTTTTGGTGTCTGGATTATGCCGTTTTCTTTCTCTGTTACAACAAAAAGAGGAAGAAGAAGATTAATATAACAGTTGATTACAAACCTTTGAACAGATCCTGCGCGTTATTTTACCTCCAATCAGTGCTGAAGCAGCTCAGACTGCTCAGACGATCAACAGAAGAGTAAAACACATCGCAGTGCATGTGAAATCCCGTCATCTTAAATCACTTCTCTGAATTTGTGACTTTAATCAAAGAGAATATTCTCATGCATTTTGTAAACTTTTCTTGTAAAATCTCAGAGAGCTTCTTAGCTTTTGTTTTGCAAATGTATGTTTTTATAATCTCTGAGAGTATTTGAGTTATTTTTCCTCTTAAATTCGCTCAGAGAATATCCAAGTTCATTTATATATTTATTGTAGTGTTTCCCTCTGAATATTAACCCTCTCCTGCAGCTCCGTAATCATCATTTCTTAAACTACCCAACCACGCCGTCGCACACATATCACTTGAAAGGGATGAAAAATTAAATTATTTCAGGGCGACACAAAGATGAGTTTCATCTACAATGTGACATAAACAGCAGCTGACAGAACGCACAGGTGCTGCTAGGCAAACTGGTTTAGTCGGAATGTGGACTGTGAATTGCTGATCACATGGATTCATGTGGTTCACAGTGTGTGGTTTGTGTTTTTTGGTTCATATTTGTGACTTTAATTAACTCCCCCTGCTTGTATATTTATATGTATATTTACAATAAATCAGTAAACGAGAGTTACTGCGTAGTCCGCTCACGTGTCATGCTTCAAGTCAACAACACAGAAAGTCACCTGATAAGATACAAGACTGACCTCCGACCTGGTTTAACGACCTCTCTCGTGGTTCTCTGTATCTTTGCTGGTGGAGAACAACAGTACGTCTCTAAATTCAGCTGAAGAGTTTTGTTCCAAAAACAATAAACAACGAAGAAAAACGCTTTAAAAATACTTCGTAACAAGTACAAATCCTGCCTTTAAATGTGACTTCAGTAAAAGTATGCAAGTATAATCAGGAGAATGTAGTAAAAGTATAATGTAACATGTTATTTCATTTATATACTATATTAGTAGATTCCGCAGGAGATAATGCTTGTGTGTGTGCATCTCTCGGTCTGTCGTTCCGCTGCAGTGAACTTCATCATATTTTGGGAGACCAGTTCTGGCTGCATGCTCAAGAACCTCTCGTAGTTGCAGCGAGTCACATTTTCTCAAAACACCTTTCGATCGTCTGTCAAGAAATCATTTTTTTTAATAAACTAATGGTTTCAGCTGTACTTGTATACATTGTTGGGTAGTTTAATTCATAATAAAACATGTAAACATCTGTAAAGTAACTGAATCTATCGAACAAGTAGAAAGTAGCATGAAGAGATAATTCTCAAGTAACTCAAATATGTGCTTGCGTTACATTCCACCACTGATTTTTGGACACTGGAGAAAGGAAGGCTAACTGTCCCCCCTGTTTCCAGTCTTTATGCTAAGCTAAGCTACTTGCCTCCTGGCTCTGGCTCGATTCGTAACATCTGACAGCGGTGTGGTCCCATCTCATCTGACTCTAGACTTCACCACTAACCCACTCATGTGCTGGACTTTGACTTTAATTCACAGTTGACATGTATTTTCTGAACAAAACTCTTCAAGTAGAAACATTATGGAATGTGTTCAAAACCTTCTGGAAAGTTGATGAAAGTAGCACGACTGCGCCAAAGCTGAGAACAGAGGAAGATAGCACAACATCTAATGAACAGACACTATATCCAGAACACTTCAAAAAACAACAACAACAAAAACTGAAATCTTCATTTTAATAAGTTATTCGCTGCGTTTGAGTCCAGTGGTCCAGTTCAGTGCAGTCCAGCGACACGCGTTCTCACTGACGTAAGATATCAACAACAACAAAAGGTTGCAAGCAGGAACACAACAGAGACGTCCTATGGCAGGCCGACATCAAAGAACACGGAGTGCTGTACATTCAGACCCTCAGCTCGGTGCGTCTGTCGATCCACTGACCTCTCGTTTCCTAAAGTCTGCAGTGTCCTTCATCTCCGTCCTCGTCCGTTTTTCAACTCTGCGCAATGTCCCTCCTGAGGTCCAGGAGACAAAGTGGTTCAGTGTCCTGCAGTGATGTGGCAGAGAAGGCGATGAGGACGACGGCGTCTCATAGCGACGTGGACTGCTTGATGCTGTGAAAGCTGACCCGTGAAGGGGAGGTGGGGATGGACATGGCCTGGGTCATCCGGGCCCGGATGGAGTGCTGCTCCTGCCAGCGGTGGAACCGCTTCCTCGTGGCCGACCGCACCTATAAATAAAAAAATAAAAAAACCTGTCAGCTGGTGGATGGCTGTGTCTCCGTGGTACCGACGCTGTTTTACTGAGATATCACCACGTATAGTTCTGTATGTTTTGTGTCAGCAGGACTACAGGGACTACTCGCGGATCAGAACCCCGGGGTGCATCCTTGTAGTTTTTAATGCGCCTGTTTTTGCTCTTATAATGAATAATATTGAGCATGGTGATGGGAAGTAACTAAGTACATTAACCCATGAGGTACTTGGACATTAGCGTTTCCATTTTAAACTACTTCATAACTTCTACTGAGATCATTTAAGACATAAAGTTTAAACTGACACAAAACGTTAGAAATGTGGACTTATTGAAGGGTAAGACAGTAAGTAAAAATTAGATATTGATTCAAAAATACGATTTATTAGCTCAACTTTCGACTTACTCTCCAAAGTCTGACTTCAGATCTCATAATTCAACTTCGTGTCTTGTTGACTTATCTCATACATTTTGTTTTGTTTGCTTCCTACAGAAACAGACTTCCTTCCTTTCATATAAATCAGTCTCTTCCAATTCCAACATATTTCACATATTCTGTGAACAGACTCTAAAGCAATGACACGCTAAATCATTTTCATGATGATTAAAAAGCGTCCCTCCTCCTCCTCCTCCTCCTCCTCCTCCCAATCCAGAATCAATCGTCCCATGTGTCCCCCTTCCTCCAGTAATCACAACACACTGTCCAGAGAAGAGCTGATCCCAACAAAACACCAAACAATGATTCTAACACACTGTTATTTTTGATCTCTCAATTGATCAGCTTGTCTGTAAAGACCCCGTTTAATCCGCCACACACACACACACACACACACACACACACACACACACACACACACACACACACACACACACACACACACACACACACACACACACACACACACACACACACACACACGTGTTTCCGTGCTAAATGTTTTTCTTTCCTCTTGAATGTGACCGTGAGTATCCTTTGTTCATCTGTCTCATTTCTTTTCTGCCTCTCTCAGCCTGAAGCACAACACTAAATCAATATCCTCTGTAATGCTGGTTAAGCCCGTGTTGGTCCATGATGAGATGTTCGTCCGTCATCCGGCCGGCTAACACCAGTGTGGGACGGTAACCGAGGGGCCAGCGGTCAGCTGATATTACATCCATGTGTTAGTGGAGGAATAGCTTGTGAAGTGATGGTTGTTCTGTGATGAGACGTGAGCTGGAACACCAGATTGTGATTCAGACGGAGAACCTTCCAGGCTGCCTTGATTAAACCTAAAGATCTGACGTAATCCGCATTATGGCGATGGAAAGGTCAAGTGATACTATAAGTATCGTCATATCAGGGTCTGTTCAGAGACATCAAGCGCTTCACAATAAAAAAACATAGAAGCAACTAAGATCCAGAAGCCAAGAGGTAAAACAAGATGGAGCAGAATAGTTTCTCTTTAGATTTAAAGGAGGATACTAAGAGTAAGGATGGAGGAGGGGAGGGATGCGAGTTATTTTTATTTTCTCTAGCTCGTGCAATTCACTCTTCGCTAAGCCCCGCCCCCGTGAAACAAGAAGGATGCGAGAAATTAGGTTTAGGCAACTAAACTACTTAGTTAGGTTGAGGCAACTAAACTACTTAGTTAGGTTGAGGCAACTAAACTACTTAGTTAGGTTGAGGCAACTAAACTACTTAGTTAGGTTGAGGCAACTAAACTACTTAGTTAGGTTGAGGAGAAGATCGTGGTTTGGGTTAACATAACTACGGAAGTGCCGTTACTGAAGTACACAAGTTACTTGACACATAAATCAACACTGACTTTTCGTTTCAAACCACGAACAGCGTCTCCTGGATGAACGACCAGCTTTTATTGGACGCGTTAGCGGTCTTTATAATTCCTCGCTCATGATGACGTGAAGGTTTTTGTGAGATATCTACTAATTGCAGCACATTGTTTTTCGTAGATATAGCTACCAGCATGTGTATACTAGCGTAGCATAGAAGTGCTATCGCTAGTTAATGATATGCTAACGTACTCCGCTAATGTTAGCTCCACAGGCTTTTAGAAACATGTATCTCCTTCCAACCTCGAGTAACAAGTATCAGTATCACACAACGTTTAACCAAGGCACTTTAAATGTTTTCATCCCCCAAAACATAAATCAAATATCAAAAACATGGCACAAAATACGGCTACTACACGCAATACAACTAATGTACTAATAAAACTACTATAACTACTAGTATTATATATAATAATAACAGCTTCACACATTAAAGTAGCACATCTGCACGCTTACATATTCACGTTTTCTGTTCTATTCTGTGAGGGTTTCACCCCAGATTTTCTCCATGAGACCAAATTAAGGCCGACCCTGTCATAAGGAGTAGAAAGTGATGTCACTTACACATGACAAGTCTTAATTGTGCCCTAAACACAAGACACTCAATCCCCTCTAGTAACACAGACAACAGCCAGCGAAAGGGAGCGCTGAAGACGGGGAACATGAAGGAGTGTCGGGGGGGCGTAAACTGTTTGATCAATATATAATATGTATAATAAGCGGATTGTGCTTACCTCGCTGTTTAGGAAGCAGTAAAACACGGACACAAAGAAGCCCTGTGAGGAGAGGAAGAGGGAGATAAAGAGAGGAACAAAATGTCATCAAAATAAAAAAAACACCACATCAACGCTGATCTGGTTTTAATCCGAACACAGCAGCTTACCGTACACGTCCATTCAATCATCTGTGGAGAGGAACACTGTCCACTCATTACAATCACTGCTCCTTTGTGTACCAAAATACGCCCACGCAGATAACATGACACTCGGTTTGTCCCCGAAAAGCATTTCTGATGCATTTCTTCCTGATATCAAACAGAATTGTGAACTTGTTTCTTCAGTCTGACGTTTCCTCGACTTTTAATCGATTTCCATGAAGGCGGGTTTGATTTCCGCTAACCAACCTGAAGAGAACGACGCCTGAATCTAACGCCATTTTAAGTTGATTGGTGATGTGTTGCCATGACGGTGTCCGGCGACATTGAGTCAATTAATTTGTTAATGAAGGGAATTTAGTTTAAACATATTATTCAGCCGCCCAAACGCCAAAGAGAGGCCATGAACGAATCAGAGATCCTCCCACATAGACCTGCCGTCTCTTCTGGGAGGATTTGTGCAACTGTTTTACTTGTAAAGGTTTAAGATTCACAATGTTTTGTAGTGAAGGTGGCAGTCGCAGCTTTAGCATTACGGACACAAATGAGGAAGACTGGAGAAAAGTAGAGAAGAAGAAGCCAGAGTCTGAACCAGGCGGCAACCTCCGGTTCTATCAAGTGAAGCTGATGCTTCATGTCTTTAACCTGCATTCTCTCTAATGTCCAGCAGGGGGCGGCTCCTCTGGTTGTATAGAAGTCTATGAGAAAATGACTCTACTTCTCTCTTGATTTATTCCCTCAGTAAACATTGGACAGATCGTACCTGGAAGGACTCCAAAAAAGAGTTGAAATATATGAAGACGATTTGAGAGATCTCGTCTTCCCCCGGGTTGACGAAGAAGAGCATGTAGGTTATTCCCAGGAGAGGAAGGAGAACCAGAGTGGCCTTCACGGCTTTCCTGCAGAGGATCAGAGGTCACTCACACAGAGCTGTTCACCACAATCCACCGATCGAGTTCAACACATGAATTATTTGAGAGGTGTGTGTCCATACAGGGACGTGTTGACTGTACCTGTACTGCATCGTCTCCGATGTGGTGGACGCTCTCAGTTTGGTCATCAGGATTCTCACGATGTTGAAGAGGAAAATGAAATTGATCTGTTGGGACGATCGAAACGCAGCAGATGAATGTGAGGCTCCTTCATAGCGTCTATCAACGTGAGAGAGAGAGAGAGAGAGAGAGAGAGAGAGAGAGAGAGAGAGAGAGAGAGAGAGAGAGAGAGAGGCTGTTCTGCACGGGTTTAATAACGGAGGACAGAAACTCGTCCCGTTCGTGTCATCGTACTTTATATTTATGGACATTTTCAGTGTTTAGGAAATAAAGCAACCTGCTGGAAACCAGTGACATTCCTCAGATGTGTATGTGGAACTGTTTTAACGTCATCGTGTGTGCTGTACGCAGCAGTGGAAAGTAACTCATGCATTTACTCAAGTACTGTACTTACATTTTGAGGTACTTTACCGGAGTATTTCCATTGTATGATATTTTATACTTCTACTCCACTACCTCTCAGAGGCAAGCACTAGACTTATTACTCCTTTACATTCATTCAACTTTTAGTTACTTTGCAGATTTAGAATAATAATCCAACACACAAATCAACTAATAAATGACAAAGCATTATTTAATTTAAGCCACCCAGAGGGTTATTAAGTAATCCAGTGCTCCACCTTTACTGCTGCAACATTAAACTTATATTATGATGCTAATATGTTTGAACTTCTATTTAAAGCTACTACAAGGAACTTTTATTTCGTGTTGGTTCTGGCGCCCCCTGTGGACTAAAGTGGTCGTGTTTCTGAACGCAGTCCCTTTAGAAAACCTCTCATGTTGCTGCAGCAGGTCTGACAGTCGCCCCTCTCAGTCCTGGTTCTGGTTCTCCCGTCCCTCAATCACAACTGTGCCATGAAAACCTAGTGAATGAAGCTCCTCTACGTGTCATTTTGGTCATGCATGATGTATTATAAGGTTATTAAATAAACAAATAATGTCCTTGAATCTCCTTCCTTTCCTAAATCCTGGGCTCTCCTTTCCCTCCCTCTTAATTGGCCTCAGGAGGTTTGGATGGAACAAGCCCCCCATGACTTCCCTCCCACCCCGAAAACAACTGAAGCTAAAAAAAGAGCAAATTGCACACAGCTGCAAAGGCTTCCTGGCGTGTTTGCGCTGTCGTGTCATCAGCAGCAATGTCTTTAATGAATTGCACATTGAAGCAGATTTATGATGCTATCAGCAGCAGAAATCCATCCTTTCAGATTTCACCTCATTTATTTACTTTGATGAACATTTAGCCAACATCACTTCTGTTTTGTGGCGGGACTTGTAACAGAGTATGTTTTACATGGTGATATCAATGCTTTTACTTATAAATCACGTGATTAATTCTCTGTTTGTGGCAGCAGCGCGATGGTTGATGGTTCATTGTTGGCCTGATATTTTTGGAGGGGATTTGTTGACAATAAGAAAGATATGAAATGATACCAGCTGTATCCTGTAACATTGCTAACCGTGCTTCTCGGTTCTCTTAAGTGCTCCTTGAGCTTATTTCCCCACAATGTGATGAGAGACAAAATCAATAGGTGAGAATGATGTAACGCGAGAGCAGGAATACTTTCTGCTGACCTGACCTTGGCCTGAAACAGATCCACGCCAATGGTTGGAGATCCCTCCATTCCAGCGGCCCTACCTAGCCTAGCATCAGCGCTCGCCGTGTTTAAGAACATCCTGTGGCTGTCCCTGACGGCAGCACATCGTGAAGGGCGCCGACAGCTCACAACCACGGCTGCCCTGACACGAGACACCCGCAAACATTTCTGGTGACCCGACGATGATCCTGCAGGATCAAGAAACATGGCGCGGAGATAAAAGCCTGAAAGAGAAGCTGCTATTGTCAGCAGGACGTTTGTGCAGAGAGATATTGGAGGAGGCAGATGTGTGCTTCAGGTTGAGGCAGCAGAGACAGAAACATAAAGCGCCTCTAGGAGGGAGGACTGAAGAGATGAGGAGACGAGGGAACATGTTGTCTCTCTGACGAGGATGGAGGAAGGTCAAGTCCACCACTGAGGGAGACCCAGCAGGGAGGAACCGGCCCCAAACAACAGAGAAATACTCCAAAGCACCACAGAGGAGAGGTGGGGGGCCACAGACAAGTACTCAGAGGAGAAGTAACAATACCAGAGTAGAAGTAACAATACCAGAGTAGAAGTAACAATACCACAGTAGAAGTAACAATACCACAGAGGAGAAGTAACAATACCAGAGTAGAAGTAACAATACCACAGAGGAGAAGTAACAATACCACAGAGGAGAAGTAACAATACCACAGACAAGTAACAATACCACAGAGGAGAAGTAACAATACCAGAGTAGAAGTAACAATACCACAGAGGAGAAGTAACAATACCACAGAGGAGAAGTAACAATACCAGAGTAGAAGTAACAATACCAGAGTAGAAGTAACAATACCACAGAGGAGAAGTAACAATACCACAGAGGAGAAGTAACAATACCACAGACAAGTAACAATACCACAGAGGAGAAGTAACAATACCACAGACAAGTAACAATACCACAGAGGAGAAGTAACAATACCAGAGTAGAAGTAACAATACCACAGAGGAGAAGTAACAATACCACAGAGGAGAAGTAACAATACCAGAGTAGAAGTAACAATACCAGAGTAGAAGTAACAATACCACAGAGGAGAAGTAACAATACCAGAGTAGAAGTAACAATACCACAGAGGAGAAGTAGCAATACCACAGAGGAGAAGTAACAATACCACAGAGGAGAAGTAGCAATACCACAGAGTAGAAGTAACAATACCAGAGTAGAAGTAACAATACCACAGAGGAGAAGTAACAATACCAGAGTAGAAGTAACAATACCACAGAGGAGAAGTAGCAATACCAGAGTAGAAGTAACAATACCAGAGTAGAAGTAACAATACCACAGAGTAGAAGTAACAATACCACAGAGTAGAAGTAACAATACCACAGAGGAGAAGTAGCAATACCAGAGTAGAAGTAACAATACCAGAGTAGAAGTAACAATACCACAGAGGAGAAGTAACAATACCAGAGTAGAAGTAACAATACCACAGAGGAGAAGTAACAATACCAGAGTAGAAGTAACAATACCAGAGTAGAAGTAACAATACCACAGAGTAGAAGTAACAATACCACAGAGTAGAAGTAACAATACCAGAGTAGAAGTAACAATACCACAGAGGAGAAGTAACAATACCAGAGTAGAAGTAACAATACCACAGAGGAGAAGTAACAATACCAGAGTAGAAGTAACAATACCACAGAGTAGAAGTAGCAATACCACAGAGTAGAAGTAGCAATACCACAGAGTAGAAGTAGCAATACCACAGAGTAGAAGTAGCAATACCACAGAGTAGAAGTACACTGTCACAAGTAGAAGTCCTGCATTCAGAGTAAAATTACAGAAGTACTAAAGTATGATGCAGAATGGTATTTTATATATTTGTATTGCACAACTCTTCACCTTAAAGAGACACTTTAATAACAGACGCATTTTAACCCTCATATCGTTTGTTTGTCATATTTCTATTTTTAATAATTGTAACTAATCTAATCTTACTGTACTCTGATTATTAATGCACTGATGTTGAGGCATCATGTTGATGTTGCAGCTGGTAAAGTTGAGGCTGATTTAATAATAATAATAATAATTTAACTACTTTATGTACTGGTGAGAAACCTAATCTCCAATTTTGAATTAATAATCTGAAGCTATTCCCTCTGAAATGTATCAGAGGAAAAGTACGAGTACCTCCAACTTGTTTTTCAGCACAGAAGTTGAGTGAATGTTTTTCCACCACTGGACTGGGGACTGAGGTATTTTGGAAGCGCAGTCAGGAGGAAGTTCCAGACGTCCAGAGCAGAGATGAGTAAAGCTACGAGGAGCCGCTCTGAGCCTCCAGACGATCTGCAGGATCTGCAGGATCGCTCAACACTCGCGCTTCACTCGGGACATTCTTCGACCTGGTTCGTGTTCATGCTTACGGCATGCCGTTTGTCAAGGGTGTGAGTTTTGATTTGATTTTGGAAGTTCAACCGAATAAGAGCCTAAAAGCCTCAACAGCAACATTTCAGGGGTCTCAAAGATTATAAGACGATTATTTATCATTTGTCACTAAAACGTCTTAAAGGTTCACTAACGCACAGTTTTCATCATTTAAACCGCAAAACATGTATTCACTAATATGACCAATGAGTGCGAGAGATGATGTCACAGCCAGACAGAGACCTCAGCTCTTATAATAAGTCTGTAAGTAGTATATGTAGTTAAATTATGGATACTCAGACCTTTAAGGGCAACGATGTCCTCAAACCATGCGTTCTATTATATCAGGCTTTCAATATCTACAGCCTCTGGCTTCAAAGTTGTATTTTCTTTTCCAGTTTGACATCAGATTGAGCCATTTTCTCATCATTGCGATATGTGACAAACACATGCTATGTTCCTGGTTTCCACTAGGGGCATCGCTGCTGCATTATGGAGCCACTTTGTGTCATTTGTTCATGAAAAACCACAGTGGCATTAAACGAAGATGAAAAAAATGGTCCAAAATATCGTCACTTCATCGTTTTATCCTTTTAAACATTCGTTTCAAACTTTCATAGTGAGCACATGAATTATTGAGTTATGGCCAAAAACTCAAAAAGACCTTTGACGACCAAAATCCTCATCATTTCAACCTCGAGTCCAGCTGGACGTTTGTGCCCAATTCCTGGCGTTCCTGTGATTCCACGCTCACGAGAATGGATCGGACAGATGGACGAATAACCAAAAAGATAATGTCGCCGGCTCTGAGGCATGAACATAAAAAAACGAATTAATATTTGGTAGTTATGATCAGGACTAATCAGGACTCTTGACGGGGACGTTTTTGTCCTCTGAGGGCTGTTAAAGTTATTTTTCTGAACTTTAAAATTTATCTGCTGAATGTGGAGCTGGATGAAGACACACATGATGAAGTCAAAGCCAGGACAGCGTCCCCTCAGGGTCTGGAAAGAACCCAATATCAGAGACAACTCATCAAAGCAACAAACAGGACTGAACATATGTCTGGATCTCGTCCCACATGCTGCAGAGACTTAAACGCTCGACAGGTAGAGTGCCAGAAGTTCACATGAGTCATTCCGAACATGAAGAATGTGCTGCGGTTTTCCAACATTTCACGCCCTGTCGGGCATTTAAAAGACATAGTAAAGACTAATTGTGTCGGCGAGTTATGTAAAGTACTAACAGGAGAAAATAGACTCTTACCACTAAGACAAGAATCATGGGACCTTGGTAGATGTAGTCGGTGTAAACGCCAGCTCGCTTCCCAAACCAGCACCTGAAGCCAAACAGAAGTCATCCTTACTTCTTACGTTCAGATGTAATCAGCATTCGTTGGAGTTTCATCATATCAATTTCTGCTCAGATGTTAAAAACGTGTGTTTTCCAGTCAGTAATTCACCCAAAATATGAAATATAGGAGATTGTTTTGATCAAAACTGAGTTCTAAAAACCATATTTTCCGAAAACAAATGCAATCCGTCAGTTTTGACGATTTCAAATAAAAGTGATCCTGTTTTAATAGTTCTGCACTGATGTTCTGTATTTCTTCCATATTTTCAAAAAATTCCATGAAAAGACCAAAAGCGGCCTCTCAACACGTTCAGACGTCCCGGCTCGTCGCTGACGCTCACCCCCGAGCTCATCGGCCCGACGACAAACATCGTTAAAAATGGGTCACAAACGTCTCGTTTGAATAAAAAATAAAAAGGTTTCCGAATGTCCTAAAACGGCTGCTCGCTGTCGATTTTATTCAAACGAACAAGAGGAAATAGAGCGTCTGTTGGGGACTATTTTCAGTGTGTGTGTTCATGGTGATGTAGGAACAATTGGGCCTGTTGGTGTGTTTTTAATGGAGCTCTACGGCTCGGAGGGAGAAGAGACATCGGGCTTTGACCCTTTACTTACAGTAGATGGCGTTTGGAGAAACAGAACCAGCACAGCAGCAAAGAAAGCAATGTGCTGCTGTGGGCGTATTTGAGACACCTAATAGAATCAATAACAGTTTAAATGAACTCTATATTTAGATAATTTTCTCCTCTTTACCTCAGACAGCCTCTCTTCAAAAACACCGGGCTGCATTGATTAAAGCCGTTCATTCTGCCTCTCAGAACACAGCAGCTGCTGTTCTGCTTCTGCCTCCACCGGTTCGTTTGTTTGTGTTATTGTGTGACTTCAGTGTTTTCAGATTCATCAAAGTCAGAGAATAATAGAAACAAACGAACATGAATGATGAAGGCAGCAGGACACCAGTAACTCCTGTGTCCTGGGGGGTTCAATTACTGCTCGGGTCAAAGGAGTCTGGTGGTTTCTGAAGAGAACAGAGAGGTCTGACACCAAGGTAAAGAGGTGAAAACACTAAATATAGCGAACACTTAACCAGATACTTCCTGAAATACGTCCAGTGCTCCTGTGGTTCTACTCCTGTCTGCTCCTCCATCTACTGTATTATTACACCATGGAGAAGAATCTCATACAACCTCATTTCAAGGACTTAAACGAGATGTTTTTCAGTGCACATTTCTATAATGCTGAATCCATTACCTCCGGTCTACGAGCTGAAGAAAGAGACCACTTTATATCAATCAAACGCTGAGCACTCCCTCTCTCAGGGAGAATGCCCACCGGGGTAACCTGTCATTTACAATATTGTACAATGCAAATGTGATTACCGGAGGTTATTTATAGACATTCATCTCCTTAATGCAGTCCAGTTCAACTGTTCCCTTGTGTGGTTTTGTTCAGTTTCTCTGAAATACTTACTTCTCATTGTCGTAGTACAGCTTCCCAATCGCCCATGCCACAATAATAGGGAATGGTATACCTGTGAGGCAAAACAAAAGACAAGTGGAGATTATTCTTTCATCTTTTCCTGCTTTTCACGTCGCGGTATATCCCTGCGGGGATTTCACGCCGCAACGCGGAGTCCTTGTCTGCCGAAGCTCTGTCAAAACCTATTGTTGCTTGTGTGCTGTGATCCGCAGTGTGACCCTCTGAACGTTTTCTCTGGGAATGAACGTAAAAGCTGGACTCTGGTTGACGGTAATGCAGAGCGATCGTCTTAATTAATTCACTGATTTACAGGAGTAAAGATGAAGCAGACAAGAAGATGTGACTTGACCACGAAGACCTTGCCAAACATCTCCGGTAATTTTCCACTTCATTAGCAACATGCTGTCATCAGCGTAACGTTAAACCTTCAGGAAAATCTTACTCTCACAAGAACTAGATTACTTGGAAAAGATGTAATTTGTCTTTCCATCTCCTGTCCATTCCCCTCTGCTCCCGAAGCCTGAGCTAAAGTCAAGCGAAGCAAATCACATTTGATCTTATAGCAGCACATAGTTGAGTTTGACAGTGTGAAGCGGGGTGTGAGTGAACTCCACACCAATACGTTTCCCAGCTGCCACACCGAATCCTGGGATCTCCATCAAGTCGACTGCTCCACATTGTTGGATGAGTTTCGGTCTGAGCTGCAGCTTCTTTTCTTTTTCTATTGAAATTAAATTCACCTAAACTGACTGGAGTTAAAACGAAAAGTTCCAACATTGTAAGGAAAACAATTCTTGCATTCTTGTTGAGCGTTTGATGAGAAAATTGATATCGGTCTCATGTCTGTTATGCTATGTACTGAGCTAGAGCCAGAGAGGTCTACGTAGCTTAGCATAAAGACTGGAAGTAGCTAACCTGGCACATCACTCCGCCATGAAAACAATACTTTGTCCCTTTTACTTTTGTGTTTGTGTACAGATTAAGCAAATACAATATGTGTTGATTATTGATCTTTATAGGGGTTGGTAGGTTGTTTTTTTTACTTTAGACAAAGCCAGGCTAGCTGTTTCCCCCTGCTTCCAGTCTATGCTAAGCTAATCTAGCCGCCCCCTGGCTCTAGCTTCATACCAACAGACATGAGAGTGTTATCAATATTCTAATCAATTCAAATGCTCCAAATGTAGGCTACGAGAGTATGATGATAAAGGTGATACCGCTCTCATGTCTGCATGCTATGTACTGAGCTAGAGCCAGGAGTCTGTTAGCTTAGCTTAGCATAAAGAATGGAAGCAGAGGGAAACAGCTAGCCTAGCACGTAACTTTCCATTTCTCCCTTTTACATTTTTGTAACAGCATACAATATTTAAGTTTCTGAGCTTTAGAGCTGTTGGTAGATGATTTGAACTTTGGATGGAACGAGGCTAGCTGTTTCCCCTGAATCCAGTCTTAATGCTAAGCTAAGCTAACAGAGCCAGAGGGGTCTACGTAGCTTAGCATAAAGACTGGAAGTAGCTAACCTGGCACATCACTCCGCCATGAAAACAATACTTTGTCCCTTTTACTTTTGTGTTTGTGGACAGATTAAACAAATACAATATGTGTTAATTATTGATCTTTATAGAAGTTGGCAGGTGTATTTTTTTACTTTGAAGAATGCAAAGTTTTGCCCATATTTCCAGTGTTTATGCTAAGCTAAGCTAACTCTTCCTCGCTCTAGCTCATACTTAACACAAAGACATGGGAGTGGCATCACTCTTCTTGTTTAACTCTCAGTAAATAAGCGTTTTTTTCCCAGAATGCCTCACTATTCTCAGGTTTTCATACAGCATGTTCATTGCTGAGCAGTAGGTGTACTCACACCAGCCGATGCAGATGAACATCCACTTGCGCAGCTTGTCGGTGGAGTAGGTGAGGACGATGGCCGTGTGGAGGTAGCAGCCCTCGCCGAACATCCAGAAGAAGTTGGTGGAGTGGAAATAGTTGTAGGAGGCGGTGACGAGGCGGCACCAAACCTGCAAAAATCAATCCTTCTGTTCAACATTTAACAGATTGTCAAAAATATTGCCAGTCGTTTGTCAAACTAACTTTATTTCACAGCAACATACGAGCGATAACTTAAAGGAAGTGAACACATCTGGTAGATTTAGGATCCGTCCAATCAAGTTAACAGAGACTTCAAACTGGTGGCTGGTGGCAACCCAACATCTCACCAAACTAACATCATGGCACCTTTTATAATTCAACACCTTATTATCTGAAGCTCATGATGTTCAGCTGTCTCTTCAAGACACCAACGAGGAACAATCCTTCAAACTCTCTAACAAACTAGTTAAAACGAGAATACATCGTGTGGAAAGAGGAACAGTTCTTTCATTAAATGATGATCATTTTAACACAAAGTTGGAGGTTTCATGAACTATTTAAAGGATAAGGCTGCTGACATTCTATATTTCCTTATTGCCATTAAATCTCATGAAAAGATCAACAATGAGTTTTAGTTTTTTAGTTTTTTTAAAAGCTCAGCAATTTCCTGAAACAGCTGGTCACTGTAGTTTTTATGCATTTGTTCGGGACTATTTCCTGCGGTGGATTAATCCGCACTCTAGTGCGTATTTAACCTAAAACAAAAGTTTCTTAAGTGCTTCTTGTTGCATACATCAAGATCTTTGTTTTTAATAACCATGAAGAAGTCATTGCAGATGAAAAAAAACAATGCTCATTAAATATTTACACAAACAAAATGAAGCAAGTGAAAGCTAAATCTGACTCTAAGACATGAAATATTAGAAGTTAATATTTAGGGTTGAAAATAAACAAATGAAATAAAAGATGGTCAGATGAAGCGGCACGTACCACGTTACTTTCGTGCACCTCGGGGCTCATGGTCATTTGGACGATGAACCAGGTGGCGTTCCGCAGGATGAAGGCGGTGATGAGGTTCCAGTGGATGATGTTTCTCAGGCAGCGGATGCTCCTGCGAGATGAACAGAGGGGAATAATCTCTATAATCTCAGGTGTTGAAGAAGGTACTTAGCTTATCTTAGCTTAGCATAAAGACCGGAAGTAACGGTTCTTTTATATTCACGTTCATGTTCACATTAAAGCAACAAAATATTATGTGTTAATTCTTGAGCTCAAGCTTCATACTCACAGACACACTGGTGGGGAATCCCTGAATTAAAGTCCTCGTGTATTTTAAAGAAACTCACATTGAAATGTACCCAAACTGACTGGAGTTCAGTGAATTATTCAACATTTTGGGAAATATAATTATTTCATGAGAATAATTGATACCGCTCTCATGTCTGTGTCACAACAATTCAGCCAGAGCCAGAAGGTGATTAGCTTAGCTTAGCATAAAGACTGGAAGCAGCTAGCCTGGCACATAAAACCACATTTTGCCCCTTTTACACATCCGTTCATGTGCTGATTAAACCAACATAGTACGTTTATTAATGAGCTTCAGAGGTGTTGGTAGATGTATCTTTAAACTTTGGACAAAGCCAGGCTATGCTAAGCTAAGCTAAGCGTCTCTCATGAATTAAACATCTCGTCCTACTTAGTTTGAGTCTTCCAGTGTAATTTAAACAAAGACATGAAGCTCACAGCAGTTCACTCTTCCTCCACTATGATAAAACCCTTTCAGTCATCTCGTAAGAAACAGCAAACGGAGATGATGAATATGAATAATGAAGAGAAGTAGCCTCAAAGTAACATTTCCCGTCACTCCCCTAACTTAACATGAAGTAACATTTCATGCCCACTTTTTGCACTCTTGTTTGTGTCATGCCCCGAACATCTCGTGTTTTAATGCAAACAGATGAATCGACCTCAGGATACAATTAAGAGATCTGCCTCTGAGTGAGCGTTAAAACAGAACGAGCAACCTCGCTCACATGGCGACGGCTTCCTTTCTGTCACCAGCTGACGGCGTCATTAGAATCACGTGATCGTCTGTATCTAAGCACGCAGCGTTGCTCAATAGGTGTCACTGGCGCTGGCTTTGTGCTGACTGGGCAGACAACATTGTCCCAGTGACTTTGTGTTGTTAATAACCGTGGAGCTCTTAAGGAAAATGGCTGAATTAAATACAACAGCATGCATAGAAATGCTGCAGCAGCTTTGAATAATTATACTATTGTTACACAGGGGTAAAAGAAAAGCAGCCTTAAGGGGTTCAAAAGAAGTATAAAGTTATGTCTTATGAATCATGGTGTCCCGCAAATAAGCAGCTCATTTCCTGCCACTATGTCGCAGCGTTACTGGAGCTGCTGCTCGTATTACAAAGGCAGTGAACGTCGCGGCAGAAGCGTTCGTTTTTTAAACAGTCGTATTCATGACGCCGCGTGACCTCACTTCCTTTGGCATCCTGCCCATCAGGCCGGTAGCTCGGCCTGATGGGTAATTAAGAGGAAACACTCCTGCAGACAGAGCTTCGTCACACACACAGAGAAATAAAATAAAACGCATTTGTTCTTATCTTGTCTCTGCGTTTCGTGTTCTGCTGTTATTTCTTATATCACCAAATAATAATACCATATTTCTGCTATATTGTTACTTTCTACATTATATGATATGCTATATCGTTATTGTAATGTCTATATAGTATAATTATCTCCACCAGAAGGATCATGCGATGCGTCGCATGTGTGGGTGAGTGTGCACCTCTGCGTCCGTCCACGGTTAACCCCTCAGAGTATTTTGGGTGGCTGCATGCCCAAGGACCTCTCGAGGTCGCGGTGACTCCGGCTTCTCCAGAAACCCCTTTCATCACTTGTCTTATGCTGCCACTGACGTTGCCTGCTGACTCGTCACAGTTTGCTCACCTTTGTATTGTTTTGGACGGTGCATTTGGCTAACCGCTAACAAGACTAGCAGTGCACACGCGCTGCTGAGTACCTCGCAGCCTGTGTGTCAGACACACCTGGCTTTTTTTGTTTGTAATTTAAAATGTATTTATTGAGTTTAACTAGTTCTTTATCGGTTTTCTGCCGAAATGTGTACAATTTCTGATCAGGTGTCAATACAATCGTACCTTTCATAAATTATATTTTGAATGTATGTCAGAAAAAGGGATTTTGTCCTCTCCCTCTAAAACACTCCCCCTTCTTATCACATCAAACTGTTCACGGGTCAGAGTTTGAATATCCGTTGTTTACATTTCTAATAGAGGGCGGCTGAGGTCTGATGTATTAACGGCTTCCTCTTCCTGACCGAAGACAGAGGTGGAGGTGAAGGAGAGAGTGAATCACATCCCTGAACAGTTTGAACAATTTCCCTTTGATCTCGCCTGCCTGCAGACGGAGATGCAACAGAGGAGATAATTCCATCTTCCAGCATTAACGTCTCATCGGTTTTTCATGCATATTAAAGAGCGCTGACTGACTTTATTATTGATTAAAACACGACACGAATATATGGCGAGTGTAGAGATATGTCTCTCTCTCTGTCTCTCTCTCTGTCTCTCTCTCTCTCTCTCCTTTGTGTTTAAGTACAGAAAGATTTTTATATTATTTAGCTGATTTCCAGCTGGATGAGACGAGACTTCTCAGAGAAAGACACACAATAACAGACAGAGAGCTAAAGACAAACATTGTATTTCTCTGTCGGGTTCTTTCTATAAGGTTGGCAGACACTAACAATAACAATCCGAGCCTGTCAACAACAACAACAACAAGCTATTTTAGATACAAAAAATATAGAAAAGGTTTCCCTTTAAAACACCAACAAGTAAAAGCGGATGTATCATCCAGCAGTTTGAAAGAGTTCACTTTTAAATTCTGGATCAGTTTTGGATGAATTCGGTGACATCATGCTTCATGACATAATTCCTGGTGTTCAGCAGACGAACTGGGGCATCAGTGGATGAGGTAAAGTGGTTATTTACTAATCTCAGGGTTGATGCTTCAATCCCTGACTGCTGAAGTGTCCTCGCATGTGAATTTATGGACATTCCTGCACAAAAACAACGACACGGCTCTTTCATTTAAAAAAAACATATACTGTACATATAATTATAACATTTGTATTGTCTGTTACAGTCCATGTTTTTATCTTTTCTTGTTTATCTTTATACATTAAAACACCTGAAACTGAAAACCTGTTTAATAGAAAAAGAAACTTGATTGTTGAGCACTTACATATGCAGTTAAGTTCCATATGAATGAATTTGACCAAACTGAATATTGTTACGTTATCCCGGAGACTCTCGTGTTTCTATGTTGTAGAAACATTGGAACTCACAGACAGAATTAATATTCCGTTTCACCGCCAACCAGCAGAAGCAGAAAATGATCCAACTGCCAATTCAGGGTTTTCCAGCCCTCGAAAATCTCTCTCTCTTTTTTCTCTCTCCCTCCCTCTCTCTCTCTCTCTCTCTCCCTCCCTCTCTCTGTCTCTCTCTCCCTCTCTCTGTGCCCCCCCCGCCCTCTCTACTGTAATCCCTTCCACTCTCTCGTTCCAGTTCCACAACACCGAGCAGGAGTGTCAACCTTTCTCTCCGTCACACTGGCAGAGTCAACCTTCCCTTAAATGCTTCTGGATCTCATTAAAAACTGAAGAAGGTGAGTAATAAATGACAAACTCCTTCACTCGACCCGATGACACTTTTAGCTGCCCCCCCCCCCCCCCCACACACACACACACACACACACACACACACACACAAACATGGGTTGTGCATAAACGCCGTCCTGCAGAGCTTTTATTTATTTTGTCTCGGTGGCCTTTCATGCTTTTCTCACCCACCCCGGGGGGTGAGTGGGGGGGGGGGGGGGGGGGGGTGTCTGGAGGATCGATAAACGTCCCGGCTGTCGAGGGCGCTAAGACCTTTTCTGTCGTTAACGCTCGGTTTGTTCCGGTTTGTCAGAGAAACCCATTCCACCTCCACCGGCTGTCCCAACAGGCCTCCACAACACTGCTTTTGCTTCTTCTTTCCGAGACGGGTTTATTATTCCCATCTGTGTGTGTGTGTGTGGGGGGGGGGGGGGGGGGACGTGTCCTAGTTTTTTTGCGGGCATCTAAACCCCTTCTTCATCTGTGGGATTGAGGTAGGGGAGGATTCATCCCGTGACCAAACGGTTTTTGGATCAGAAACGAGAGGCGCTTTGAAAGGAGGGGGATCTGGAGAACACTGACGTTTCTGTCACGCGGACGACGTCTTTGGGATTATCGAACTCTTACCTCAAACACAAGAAGAGGACGAAGGCGACGAGCAGCGCCACCATGGAGATGCAGTGGCCCAGGAAGCTTATGATGACGGCTATCTGGTAGTGCATCTTGCCTTTTTTCTGCAGGGAGAGAAAGAAGCACTGGATGAGTCTTTTGAGGCTTCTTCTGATTTACAGAAACAATATTCTCAGGATACGATGAAAGACTTCAAAGACTGAAACCCTCTTTGCTCTATCTTTCCTTTTCCTCTCCACAGACTCCTGCTGTGGTTTAGAAACTTTTAAAATAAAAAAATGAGTGAAAGTGTGTTGGGACTTTTATTTGAAGCTCTGGTTTTTAATTACCATTACATTAATAACAGCTACACAGTTTATTCAGTGCAATACATACGATTAATATACAATGTTTATAATTCTACAAAACAATATTCTAATGTGAAGTAATATCAGTAAATAGTAACTCCAAATGCCCCACAGCCACACGGTTAGAATACAACGGGCCCAGGAAACGCAGACCTCGTCTGGTTCACCATGATTTGTGAATGGGACTCTTTTGCTTTGTCATCAACATGAATATATATTCATGATTAGATTATTTACAAGAGCAAAAAAGTCTTCAAACATCTATCTTTAAAAAGAGAGTAAATATCATTCTTTTGAAGAATTTCAGGTCCTTTCTGTGGTTGGTTTTTGTCGCTCTTTAGTCGTTTTGTATCAATTCATAGTCACTTTTCAGCTTTTTGTGGTTATTTTGTATCTCTTTGTGGATATTTTCTGTCTCTTTGTGGTTGATTTGTGTCTCTTTGTAGTCGTGTTTTGTCTCTTTGTGGTCGTGTTTTGTCTCTTTGTGGTTGTGTTTTGTCTCTTTGTGTTCGTGTTTTGTCTCTTTGTAGTCGTGTTTTGTCTCTTTGTAGTCGTGTTTTGTCTCTTTGTAGTCGTGTTTTGTCTTTGTGGTCATGTTTTGTCTCTTTGTGTTCGTGTTTTGTCTCTTTGTGGTCGTGTTTTGTCTCTTTGTGGTCGTGTTTTGGCTCTTTGTAGTCGTGTTTTGTCTCTTTGTGGTGGTGTTTTGTCTCTTTGTGGTCGTGTTTTGTCTCTTTGTGGTCGTGTTTTGTCTCTTTGTGGTGGTGTTTTGTCTCTTTGTGGTCGTGTTTTGTCTCTTTGTGGTGGTGTTTTGTCTCTTTGTGGTGGTGTTTTGTCTCTTTGTGGTCGTGTTTTGTCTCTTTGTGGTCGTGTTTTGTCTCTTTGTGTTCGTGTTTTGTCTCTTTGTGTTCGTGTTTTGTCTCTTTGCGGTCGTGTTTTGTCTCTTTGCGGTCGTGTTTTGTCTCTTTGCGGTGGTGTTTTGTCTCTTTGTAGTATTGTTTTGTCTCTTTGCGGTGGTGTTTTGTCTCTTTGTGGTCGTGTTTTGTCTCTTTGTGGTCGTGTTTTGTCTCTTTGCGGTCGTGTTTTGTCTCTTTGTGGTCATGTTTTGTCTCTTTCTGATTGTTTCGTATCTGTTAGATTATTTCCCTGATGCTAAATGATAAACAGAGGTTCTGGTCCCCATCAAGATACTAATAAGCCACCTGCCTATCACCTTACCCATCACTCTGGGTGCCAATCTGACCACCCCCCCCGGTTTTGAGACATGAATCCTGGGAGGCTGGTGGACGTGAACACTCACATATAAACTCACTACGTGAGGCTTTGTGCTGCTGCTGAAGGCTTTACATAAAACTCACACACATCTTCCTCTGAAGTCTTGTGTCTGACTCACATATCCATTGTGATCGGATTTCCCCCACACTACCGACAGTAATCTATGCTGTAAGTGGATTTATGTAACTGGTGTCTACGCCGAGATTAAACGTGGACATGTTTAATCCCTGAATCGCTCCCACCCTGAAAGACTCTCATTCACTTTATTTTGGTGCAGCAGCTCAAATCTTTAACTCCTTTTAAAGTCTACAGTGGACAAATTGCACCAAGAAATCCCTTCTGATGCAGGAATGTACATTGATGTCTGTAAAGCACACTGAAGCACAGCTCACATTGTCTGAAGCTAATAGAGGCTTCAGCCGTCTCAAGTAGACAAATCATGTGGTTTTTTTCGCCCTGGGAGTTGGGTGTTATTTTAAAAACACTAAATATAACTCCGAGCACATTTCCCTCTGCAGCAGTATAATGCATTTTTTCCACCAAACAGGGAATGTAGATTTCCCCCTCCACCTTTTGTATCAGAGACACGCCATAAAAGGATCATTCCAAGGGTAGCGTGACAGGCGGGATGATTACTATGATTAGTGACCACACATTGAACGATTACTCTTTCGATGCATGAGTGCAGCAATAGAGATGTGGAGAAAAAAGTGAATCAGTGCTTTTAACAGACACTGAGAGACTCGGCAGTCCAACGCTGGACATAAATCAAGCAAACAGGACGTGTTGGACTGGATAGCGGAGCTCAGAGAGGATAATATAAGAGCCACCCACCACTCGCCACAAGAGTCAAACCCGAACCTGCCTCGCTCTCCTTCTGTAAGGAACAACAAAGACACTTGTCGTTTATTTGAGAACATAACCTCCAGCAGGTCCCATAAGGACGAGAGGATTCTGTTTTCCCCTCAAAGAAACTTTCCAATAAGCCTTTGATCCTCACGGTCCCTCTTCCCAGCGGGACCACTGAATATATCCGGTTCAATACAGGCTGAACTTTTGCAATGGAAGCCACTTCAAACTCCCCCTCCTTTTTTTACCCTGATATCAATCACGCCACCGCTGCCACCTGGTGATTTATATTTCACGGCCATGAAAAGGAAAGAAAAACAAACACTTTTTAAAAGGCCGGACAGTCTATATCCGTCTTCTGCGGGGATCGATGGGGCATCAGACTGCGAGAGACTCCCGGAAAACACTCAGCTGAATGAAGGCTTTCATTCCACAGCATGCTCACAGATCTGTTATGATTATCTTCATCTTTATGAGCCCATAAAGTACAAGTCTAGGAGACCTGGTGACCTCATTGGCAGGTTAACATGCCCTCACAGGTACGACTAAATCCTTTACTTATACATCCTTCTTATCTATTATAATATATTTCCCATATTCATATCTGAAATCTTTTTTTACTTTAATATACTTTATTTCAGATTTTTAAAGCAAATTATAAAACACAAAACACTGACAAAAGCCCAATTCCTTTTCCTATCGATACAAACCGAATTAAAAAATAAAATAAAAAGATCAACCAGTGCACAGAGACACTAACAGTCTGACATCCTTTGAATAGGCCTTCTGGTGTCAGGGATGCATTTCAGGAAGGTGTTCTCACTCTTTTCTAAGACTACATTTCATCTTTTCAAAAAGACTACAACTGTTTCCAGACCGTCTATCGAGGAGGAGAGAGGATCGCATTTCAATAACAATAAGAGTTTCCTGCCATCTTGTAATACGATGTCAGACGCCCCTAAGGTAGGGTGGACCATACCGTCCATCTGCACGCAAGCCAGCGGGGAAGCTAAGCTAAAGGCTATCTGGATTGTACTTCATTATCTTCAGCGATTGAGGATCAGATTGTGTCCACACCCTGATGGATTTGATTTATCACGAGTGCAGGAGCTCCTACAGATACATTTCCGTCAATAGTTGATTATTTGTTGGAGAGTTAAAATAAATACATGTTTTTTGTTTGGTAAAGAGATAAATGGGACTCTTTAATCCCTACTAGCGTACTTTTAGAAGGTTCGCTTCCGCGCCTTAGCCAGTGATAGAACTCGTGGGCGGATTGACTCCCATATGAAACCCCACATACTGAGAGTTACATACGGAGATCAATACCACTCATGTCTGTGGTGAAGAGCAAGAGCCAGAAGGCAATTAGCTTAGCATAAATACTAGAAGCAGGTGGAAACAGCTAGCTGTCGAAAACCACGACTGAAATGACTTTGGGTGTGTATTTTCTTCCACTTAGGAAAGAGCCAGGCGAGCTGTTTCCTCCTGCTTCCAGTCTTACATAGAAAGTAGAAAAACATCGGCTTCATCCTTTCGATGCAGACGAAGGAGATCGACAGCTTTGTTTTAACAAACGGCCAGAAAGAAAACAGAACTTAGCTAATTGAACCAGCGCAGAGGAACAATGTTTACGGAAACTCAAGCGTTTTTAATATTCAGTGGAGTTTCAGCAGATGGTGGGGTCACATCTCTCTTTCATGTATTTCTATATTTCACATTCAATACTTCAAGTGTCCTCCTGTCACGGCCTCATTTGGGTCATCGTGTTCTGTCTGAAAGCTTTGGTCAATCCTAATTAAAACAAGTGCTCATCGCCAGCACATCTGCACATCACAAAGCAGCATCCAGGTGGTGGCTGAGAGCACGCGAAAAAAAAACACAACGACAAACAACAACAAAACAGCAGCACGTGACTGCAAACACAGCTGGAGCACAGCAGGGCCTTCACAGAGCATCCTGCTGCTCTCAGCGTCAGAGCACAGTGCGCTTTACACAGAGACAGACTCGTGTTGGGGCTGCCGCTTCTTTTGAGGAATTAACTAAATCATGTTTTCTTTTGTGCATTCAGAAGAGAAACAGCTGCAGGTTGATTAGCAGATTTCAGGCTCCCACTGACACACAACACCAAAGCCAAGATGACAGTAAAGCTGCAGCGGCTGCACTCATTGTGCTGCCGGTGCATTTCACAGCACATATTTCCTTTTGTCTGTAGTGTCAGTTTAAGGCTTCAGGCTCTGGAGGGAAACAAACCCTGAATCCACATTTACTATAAATAAACGCTGCGAGCAAACCTGTCGCGCTCGTCTTCCCCTGCTAACCTCGCTTTTGTTGTCGGGTTTCTGATTATGTTTCACGCTTGGCGGGACTCCGTGAAAAGCCTCATTAATCAGGATACATGAAAGTCTTACCTCCTCGTGAAGTATGGCTTTACACATGGAGTAGTTCCCCTTCAGCGCCCACGTCCCGTTCACAAGACAGTCCCTATAAACGCTGTCTGCACAGAGAGGAAGACAAGAAACAGGACTTTTCTCATCCTTACGTCACGTTTTAATGAACAGTTCTTGGGTTGTTTCTCGTATCCTTGGAAATGTAAACGATGTGATTTCCTGCTCGATCGGTAGTGGCACTGCGACCTTTCCTGCGTTTGAGACTAATAGGGAGAGATATCATTAGAGGCAGGCCTACAAGCTGTGAGTTCTCACACGTTAGCTGTCGGGACCGTCTGCCGCCCTCTTCCTCAGCATCGTTATCCTTCTTTACATTCAGACGCTGTTCCACCTCCAACCAGCCGCCAACCTGTTTCCATTTCATTTATTTTACAATGAAAACATGTTGACCCACGTTATCGTCGTGTCACGCTGCCCACGAAAAGATGTACGATATAAAAGATATCAAAGGGTTCTCAGTAGAAACCTTTGGGTGGGTTCTAGATGAAACTCTTGGAATATAAAAGAGTTCATGGTAGAAACCTTTGGGTGGGTTCTAGATGAAACCCTTGAAATATTAAAGGGTTCTCAGTAGAAACCTTTGGGTGGGTTCTAGATGAAACTCTTGGAATATAAAAGAGTTCATGGTAGAAACCTTTGGGTGGGTTCTAGATGAAACCCTTGAAATATTAAAGGGTTCTCAGTAGAAACCTTTGGGTGGGTTCTAGATGAAACCCTTGGAATATAAAAGAGTTCATGGTAGAAACCTTTGGGTGGGTTCTAGATGAAACCTTGGAATATTAAAGGGTTCTCAGTAGAAACCCTTGGGTGGGTTCTAGATGAAACTCTTGGAATATAAAAGGGTTCTTGGTAGAAACCCTTGGGTGGGTTCTAGATGAAACTCTTGGAATATAAAAGAGTTCATGGTAGAAATCTTTGGGTGGGTTCTAGATGAAACCCTTGGAATATAAAAGAGTTCTCAGTAGAAACCCTTGGGTGGGTTCTAGATGAAACTCTTGGAATATAAAAGGGTTCTTGGTAGAAACCTTTGGGTGGGTTCTTGATGAAACCCTTGGAATATAAAAGAGTTCATGGTAGAAACCTTTGGGTGGGTTCTAGATGAAACCTTGGAATATTAAAGGGTTCTCAGTAGAAACCCTTGGGTGGGTTCTAGATGAAACTCTTGGAATATAAAAGGGTTCTTGGTAGAAACCTTTGGGTGGGTTCTAGATGAAACCCTTGGAATATAAAAGAGTTCATGGTAGAAACCTTTGGGTGGGTTCTAGATGAAACCCTTGAAATATTAAAGGGTTCTCAGTATAAACCCTTGGGTGGGTTCTAGATGAAACTCTTGGAATATAAAGGGGTTCTTGGTAGAAACCTTTGGGTGGGTTCTAGATGAAACCCTTGGAATATAAAATAGTTCATGGTAGAAATCTTTGGGTGGGTTCTAGATGAAACCCTTGGAATATAAAAGAGTTCTCAGTAGAAACCCTTGGGTGGGTTCTCGATGAAACTCTTGGAATATAAAAGGGTTCTTGGTAGAAACCTTTGGGTGGGTTCTAGATGAAACCCTTGGAATATAAAAGAGTTCATGGTAGAAATCTTTGGGTGGGTTCTCGATGAAAACCCTTCTGAAAACGGGTTCTCTAAAGAACCTCTCATTGGGGGGTTCTGGTTGAAACCTTTCACATATGGTTCTAGGCATAATCCTTTTATGTTGTCATAGAACTCTCTGAAACGGTCCCAGGTGGAACCTTTCTAAAAGGTTCTACCAGGAACCAAAAAGGGTTTTCTAATGGGCACAAGCCAAAGAACCCTATATATGGTTCCAGTGTGTTGCCAAAGTAAGGCAGGTCAGCGAGTAATTTATATTAATGGGAAGTTTTACGTCAAGCTGTGACACAATTAAAAGGCAAATTTATAAAATTCCAATCTTTATTGCCTCCTAAATAAATAAAAAAAGAACCGGAGATTATTTTCTGTCAGCTCTGCACATTGCTGGATGAAGCAGTCCCGTATTCGGGGGTCGGCATGAAGACGCTGACAAACGATGAGTCAAACTGGATTTATTCCGTGCGGTCTCGCTCCATCACAGCACACATTTCTCGTCACATTCACGGGACAGAAACTAAATAATCTGTGACAAATTTCACATTTGTCATTTCACATTTATTATTCCTTAACATGAAGGAAATGAAACCATCAAACAGGACACGGTTGGGGTTGGGTTTTCAAATGAGGCAATTTAAAGATGAAAGGAAAGATGTCGGCAATATTTTTAAGCCGTCTGCAGGTGAGGCGGCCGGAGGTTCGGTTCATTTAAATGATAATGACTTTAAGTCGGTCCTATATAATAATGGTTGAAACAAACACAAAGGAGAAGGTCGTTTCATCTCCACACAATCAGCACAAGCAACACTTCACTGAGCTATATGGACACATCTGACCCGGACCTCGAGGCGGGTCGACTCCACTCACAGTTTACAGAACAGGGAGCAGGAAGTGAAGTTTGCTGAGCGGCCGCTGACACAGTTAAAGCTGCAGCAGTGTTCTCTGCGAGAGGAAAGCTGTCAACAGCCGTCAATAACACAACGTGTTTGAGAATGAAGTGCTTGTTTGCGTCTGTCGACATACACGGCTAACCTGGTTCCAGACTTTTGAAACATAAATGTTGCTGTGTTTCAAAAATGTTTTGAAGCTAAAATGACGTTTGAAGAGTGAACATTGTGGAAAAGTTTCAGATATTTTCGTAATAAGATCTGTGTGATGTCACCCGCTCCAACACACACAAATGTAAAAACCTGTGACGTCATGATCACGAAGCTTCCAAGAAGGTTGAATGTTTTAAAAAGTTTTGAATGAGATTTGAAACTTGAATCATACTGAAGATGTGGAATATTTTAAAGTTTGAATTGAGTTTCTAGCTTAAAGTATGAATTAGTGAATACGTTCTGTCAGTTTCATTTTTTTGGCACAATTCTCTCAGAAAACATGGAATATTTCTGGAAACATTGAAGGCTATGAATAATAAACTCAGACCACATTGATAACAGCTTGGGGTCCGTGTTTACTCACAAACAGCTGCAACTGGAACACATCTGGATTGTTTGCGCTTGAAGACTGTGGAAGGATGTGCAGCCGAGGACGTGCTAGTTGACTTCAACGTTTTGATGTTTGAATCGACTTTCTACGCTTCCAGCATTCACACCCAACAAACGGAAGAAAGCAATTCCTGCCAACGAAATCTAATAAAGATTTATTACAGTGTCGCCTGAAGCTACAACTTATTGCGCCCACTGTTTATACAATATCTCGTAATATTTTGTTTTTTACAATAATCCCTCTATACTGAAGCCAGCAGCTTATTCTGATGATAAAGAGAGAGTGAAAGCAGGTAGAAAGTCTCAAATGTCACAACAATAATGAGACTTTTTCTGGTTTACTGATGAACATTTGAACACAAGACGGACATTTTCAAAGCTCTGTTTCAGCTGAAGAGAGAGCGACTCCATCAGTGTGTCGGTGGCCTGAGACGGAGGCTGTTAATCTTAAATGCATGTTTTAATAATGAGACATTTTGGGCAGGGTAAGAGATGAGATGGGACCGGGTGGCCCGAGGGCAGTGATGTGCAATGAGCTGGGTAAAAATAGCATGCTGACAGTGTAAGGGGACTGTCATCCCCAATCAAGATTACCTAGCTTGTGATATTCCCTAAATCCCAAACGCAATATCCCAGAGAGCTTTAAAATCTCTCTGAGAAGAATTATGTCAAAGTCAAAAGTTCCGCGACGGACTGACTGTGTCGCACACTGGGAAGCCAGAGTCTCGTTCAATATTTTTGGGATTCATAAAAAGCTTAAAGAATACATTTTTCAATTTCAGTGCGTAGACGGCAGTTCACGATCAGCAGCGTAAACTGCTTTATTTCCTCCTGTCAGACTTGTGCGTGACTGACTTTAACGTGCACTGGCAAAACAAAAATCTCACATATTTTTCAGAGCGCTCCCATAATTCTCTCCTTTTATTCCAATCGAAATTGACATGACACGGCATGACCGGGCGACTCTCCTCTGGGTGTCCATGGTCCCAAATCATTTGAATGGATTACTGTCAAAGCAATAAAAGTGAAACTTTTACTTAGAAGGCACCTATTTACCGAAACCACATGTTTAAAGAAATCGGTGAAAAAACAACCCGGACCAGGCGCCGAGAGCTTAAAGGTGGGACGGTGGCGCCTCCAAATCAAGCTGGATGTCCTTGACATCAATCCCTTGTGGCTCTGGACCACACGGTGATTTACGGCTGCTCAGCCTCTTTATTAAAAACAAAAACAGCCCACATATATATCAAACATTTTACAGCAAAGACTCACTGGAGATATTTCTTCATGTAATAAGCAGATAATCCTCTTTATTGTTGTATTGTTTGCTCTCTGTTTGAAACGAGGTGAAAGGAGTTTTACAGCTGATGCAAATGAAAGGTGGATTTAAGGGCCGGCGGCGTTTCGCTGCTCGTTACAGCAGCAGTTGGGAGGCCTGTTGGGATTCGACTCGCCTCCGTTTGCTACAGTGCTGCAGAATGAACACACGCAAGTATGTGGACAACGTCTGAAGATTGAAACTGGAGTAATTGTTCCAGCATTTAGGTTCTTATGCTACAACGTGAGAATATAGAGGAGTAACGTACGAAGTCACTCTGGTTCTATCATCCGTCACATTGAGGATATTACATCTTGTGAGACGAAGACAAGAACACAAGAAGAAAGAATCTCCACTGACTGTTACGATCCCTTTGACAGCAGGATGGAGATACTGAAATACCTTTCAAACTCTGCGTTTTATAACAACGAGTTAAGTCAAGCGTGTCTCAGTCGCTTCTTGTGATATTGTTCTGCTGTCAGAATGCATGAGAGAGTTTTCCTGCTGCAGCAAAGTGGATCTAACGCAGGGAGCAGTGTTATGATTGCTGTCAGTTGCAGCAGAAGGAGAGCCTGTTTTTGCTGTCGGTATTTGTGAGAGGCAAATGTTTACCAGCTGTGACGGCGACGGCGGTGTTGTTTCCACCTCGTGAGTCATGAAGGCGACATGTGGTCCAGGAGAGAAGGCCTGTGGGAGGAAGCACCACAGAGGAGGACTCTGGTGGGTCGTTATGTCTGTCGACAGATTTATCGACATCGCCACATGCAGCCAGGAAACAGGACTGGAGTCAGTCAGTGAGATCACAACGGAGGGCTGAGGTTGAAGAGGGGCGTGGTCAGAGCAAAGGAGGTAGGGAGGTAGGAAGTAGGGAAGGGGTCACTGGTCCCACCTCCATTGATGTCCCTTTAGCTGAAAACAGCTTCGCTTTGTTAATATCACCGTTACTATTCATGCTTTTATTATCATTATCACTGCTCTCATTATATGAATAATATCTGTCATATGCATTGAATGTGTTGTAATGTTCTGTTCATTCTGTACACATGACATCTGTTACGTCTGTCCATCCTGAGAGGATCCTCCTCTGCTCTCTCCCTCTCTCCTCCCCGTTAAAGGGTTTTGGGGGAGTTGTTCCTGTTCTGATGTGAGGGTCCCGGGACAGAGTCGTATGTCTCCAGATTGTAAAGCCCTCTGAGGCTAATTTGTGACTTGTGATTTTGGGCTATACAAAATAAATTGAATTGAATTAAACTTGCTTTGTCCTAAGTTAAAAAAAACACAATCAAACACCTCAAAAACTCACAAATCATTAACACGAGACGCGTGTTTGACGGGCCAGGGCCGTAAAGTGTGAGTGGTGGTGCCCTTCCATTTCCTGCCTCCTTGCTCCGACCACACCCATCTTAAAACCCCGCCTTTATGTTGATCTCAACTACACGCCTCTAAGGTTTCGTGACTGCATCTTCGACGGTTGTGACACGATCTCTGTTTCAAAAGTCTGTCCGCAAACGGACGGACAGAACTTGGCAGAGTCCTCCAGACCTCCTGTGTGGGAGTTTCTGCTGCAGTCGGCGTCTCCTCGACCTCGTTTTGCTTTCATGATGCACACACAGTCGCACAAGGTGAGATAAGTATCCGCCCCATGCTGTCGTGGATGGGAACACTTTGTGGTTTGCGCTGGAAATGCATCTTGGCGAACAACTGAACAACTACTGTGCACATCTCTGTGAAGTCTGGCTCCAAGTATCCGTCCACGTTTAGGATGAATTTTACACTCATTTCCAGGAAATCGGCTTCAGAAAACGATTATTAATGCGCGCTTCCCTAGCCACCCGCCATTAAATCATCGCAGAAGAAGACGGCGCAGTGAGATGTCACCAAAAGAGTTTTGGTGACATCCTCAAAGGCATGAAAACCAAGTGGAAAATGTATTCTGTCATGTATCAATGTGAGGGAGGTTACAGTCTCCTCATCCTTTACGTTATTGTGACTTTTTCTTTTGAATTTACGGCGTTTTTTTATGCGGAAATCGAAAATATAAATGTTACATTCATGTTTCTTTCTGGAACAAACAACGAGATGCAACGTGTTAGTTCGTGAGCTTTAGGGTGCTGGCAGATGGATGTTTGTCACAGCTGTTTCCCCCTGCTTCCAGTCTTTATGCTAAGCTAGGCTAACCACCTCCTGACTCCAGCTCCGTTCTTAACGCTGATATCGATCTTCTCGTCTCATTCTGGGAAAGAAAGCCAATAACCGTATCTCAACCAATGTGGAACTATTGCTTTAATGATTGACTGAGTTGACAGGATTCGTGTGGTTGTGTTGGGACGGAGGCCAGTTTCTCAACGTTTCTTTGAAAACTCTCTTTCTCTCTCACTTTATTCCAATGTACAGGGAGCCTCTCAGTAGCACATGTTCTGTGAACATTCATACATAACATGCTGCACAGATAACTAATAAGATAATTATGAAATCTGCTTTCTGCTGCAGGAGCATCTCCCTCAGACTGCAGCGGCTCCACTGCATTAACATTCTCCTGCAGTCTTCTTGCAGAGGAACGAGCCGCTGGCAGCATCGTAAAATGCCATTTACATCCGTCACGATCTCAAGGTCCCTAAAATATACGGCTGATGTCGTTTAGTGTCGGCTGCCTGGTTCACCAGGAGTTCTATATTACCGGCCGACGGGTTTGTCTGTGGAGCTTCTTTAGAAGGATGGCAGAGGACGTCATTGTAAGCGACATAGTACATATCAGTGTCAGTCTTTGCCCAGTGACCGGCCACTGTTGTCTCTGCGTGGCTGTTAAATACAGCGGCTGGCCCGTGCCAGGTGCTAAATCCTCCCTGTGGAAACCGGAGCTCTGTGTGGATGTGGATGGAACGCCGGCTGCCCTCCAAGCCTCGAGGCTGAAGGATCCTCTTCTTCATTTCATTTCCAAACACTACAGCAAACGCACACCGCTGACTAACACAGATCAGAGGATCCTCTCTGTGGCAAAAAACACAAAAACACGCAGAGCACAGCAGAAATTCTGCTGTGATTTTAAACTTGACACGAGCAAATACGCTGACCCAAATATCGTCACACTTACTTTGCGCTTTAACACAACGGATCAATGGCTGCAGCTCAGAAGCATCCTGCTCCTCCTCCTCCTCTGAGCACAGGTCTAATTAAAACCAGGACCAGCAGGGAAGAGAAACACACATTATTTGCACTCAATTAGTTGTTTTTTTTGCACAACTGCAGAGCAGAGCAGCCTGTAAAGATCTGAGGTGTAACAGCACGTGTCTATTTGTTTTTGCAGGTCGGCCATTGTTCAGAGCTCACAGACTCTGCAGGGAAGTACGTGTGAGAGGTTTTGCAGTGAGACGCAGCAACACGTACGGATCTCACGTTTTATGATCCAATACGTGCTTTAATTCTGTTTGTGAGTATTTGTACTGACAGAGCCTGTTTAAAGACTCGTGCGGCGGTGATGAAGGTGATGAAGGTGACTCCTCATCGCGACACACACATCTGATGTTTTCATCTCCTGTCAGCGGAACTTTAAGTCAAATGCTTTACATCCTTTTTACTTTTTCTGTCGAATTTCCGCCGCTTTTTCTGCACAAATTGAAAATAATATAAATTTGACATGAATGTTTATGTACAGAATAATCAAACGAGATGCAACGTGTTAGTTAGTGAGCTTTAGGGTGCTGGCAGATGGATGTTTTTGACTGAGTTGACAGGATTCGTGTGGTTGTGTTGGGACGGAGGCCAGTTTCTCAACGTTTCTTTGAAAACTCTCTTTCTCTCTCACTTTATTCAAATGTACAGGGAGCCTCTCAGTAGCACATGTTCTGTGAACATTCATACATAACATGCTGCACAGATAACTAATAAGATAATTATGAAATCTGCTTTCTGCTGCAGGAGCGTGTCCCTCAGACTGCAGCGGCAACTCGCTGTAAAACGTTCATCAGCAGCATCAGTTATGATGTCCTGACCACGTTTTATGATCCAATATTTTAATAATAATAAATATTGTTAATGGTCCATATATGACATCAAGAGCTGTGGTTCACCTGACAAATGTGGGATTTAGTATTTAGTATATATTTAGGATGAAAAATATGCTGCACAATATGCAACACAAGTAAGTATAACTAATAATGTAGTGGAGTAAATAAGACAAGACATATGAAGCGGCATGAAATAACAGTGGAAGGAAGAAAGTATTGTCCCCAAGTACAAATCGGAGATACTTGTACTCTACTTGAGTATTTTGAGTGCATTTAACACTTTTACTCTTTTTATTTTGCCGCAGTTATTTCACAGCTTTAGGAAGTTTGCAAATTAAGATTGTGCATTAAATACGAATGCTTTGTTAAAGATGAAACTACAGTTTATACGAGTACAACTGAAACTGATTAGTTATATATTATTATACATAATTTAATCTTTTTTACAATGTTGAGGACTGCTGGTTGGACAAAACAAACATTGTGAAAGTGTTACTTTGGAGTTTTTTTTACAGTGTGCTATATGGAATCATTTTTGCGTAAACGATGTTAAAACACACAATAATACTTCACTGAAGGGCCGTTAATCCAGACGTGAATCAGTCTCTGCCACAGACAGACTCACAACAAGCCTTTGAATCCCGTGTTCCTGAGACGAACCAGACAACTGGCACATTGCTGCAACTTTCCACATCTCCACAACACTTCTACACTTGAGTAAACACAGGTATTCAGGTGAGGAGCCGTACCTGTGTTCTCAAAACATGGGAAACTTTTTTTGCCACCTCATTTTCATTCAGGAGAACTTGTTAAATTCATCCAAAAAACTTTGGAAACTGGAGCAACTCCTGAGACATGGCGGGCCGTCGACACTCTTGAGGGAGGAAGCCGGTGCCATGTTTTCACGCTGGGCGTGTGTTCTGGCTCACTTCTGCATGAGACACCTCGAGGGTTTGCAGAGGACGGAGCCGTCTGTTTCTCAAGGAGGTCTGAAGAGAATAATCTACTTTCCGTGTCCGACTTACTGCAGGAATAAAACACACACACACACACACACACACACACACGCACACACACACACACACACACACACACACACACACCAGCTCCTCACATCACTTTTACATCTTTCTCTTTTGTCTCTTCTGTCTTTGATGCCCCCCCCCCCCTCGTCGACACGCTCACACGGCATTCATGAATTAATATTCGACGAATGCTGCGCGCCGCTCGAGCTCATTCAACAAAAAGAGAACGCGTTGCATTCCCTGTGAGTGAGCAGGAGGGTGAGCCGGGGTGAGCGTTTTGCCACCCTACACCACTCTAAATAAAAAGCACCCCCCTCCTCCTCTTCCTCTTCATCCTCTATCCACTCTGACTGGCACAAGACCAGACAACTCGCAGCCAGTCAGTGACACATGTGCACACACACACACACACACACACACATACACTGGTATGACGATCCGCTGGCCTTCCTCTGGGGACCATTAAGGGGAAAGTCAGGCTTGGCCACCATTTGGTGGCCAAGCTTGACCGAGTCACGAACCCGGAGGAGGGCGTGCAGCGCCACCGGGCACCTGTCACGGACTCGGCGGCTGAGCGGCCTGGACGACGACTGTCCTCCCTCCTCCGCGCATATGTTTGGCAACATGTCGCGATCGTCTCAGAGAGCGTCAGAAGCATCGAGGAGCTCGCGATGATTAGCGTGATTAGTCCTACGTTCATCGCTCCAATTAGGCTCCGAGTCTCAGCAAGAAGAAGATTAACTCAAGTGCTTTCGATCTTCACACCAGTTTGGTTTTTCTCCTCCCATGTAGAAATGAGGAATTAATGAGAGACGCAGTGAGATATCTTGACTGTCAAGATCAAAAGAACGGTGTGTGTGTGACATTTACACATTTGATTCTCAACACACAAGGTCTGTACAAGGTGGAACACAAATTGGTCGAAGATGTGTTTAACAGTACAGACCGAGTAATGTGCCTTTAAAAGTCTGTCAAAAAAAATCATTACTATTTCAGATCGGCCAAGTTTGTGAATTAAATAAAACAAAATGAACATAGAAAGGATACAGTAATATACAACACTAATATCTTGACTTTAGGTTAACGACATTTTCACTTGACTGTCCTGTTGGCTTGTGTTTGATCTTAAGCTGATTGAAGCTTTGTGCACTATTGCCCGACCAAAATGTCTCCATGCATGTGTTACGTATACACACGTTTCATTTTGGCGACATTTCAAAAGTCCCCTTAAATTCGCTTTGACAATTGAATGGAAACGTAGTTATTGTTGCGGTTGTTGAGTTACATTTTTTACATTACGTTGTCATGTTACCTTACATTAAGATGTTACGTTGCATTGATACTTTGTTACGTTACGTTGTCACATTGTTAGGTTTTGTTGTTACATTGTAACAGTACATTGTAATGTTACGCTGCGATGTTACATTGTTGCGTTAGGTTCTCACATTGTTACATTGTTAGGTTAGGTTGTTAGGTTATCACATTGTTAGGTTGTTAGGTTACGTTGTTAGGTTACGTTGTTAGGTTACGTTGTTAGGTTATCACATTGTTAGGTTACGTTGTTAGGTTACGTTGTTAGGTTATCACATTGTTAGGTTGTTAGGTTACGTTGTTAGGTTACGTTGTTAGGTTACGTTGTTAGGTTGTTAGGTTACGTTGTTAGATTACGTTGTTAGGTTATCACATTGTTAGGTTGTTAGGTTACGTTGTTAGGTTACGTTGTTAGGTTACGTTGTTAGATTACGTTGTTAGGTTATCACATTGTTACGTTGTTAGGTTACGCTGTTAGGTTACGTTGTTAGGTTACGTTGTTAGGTTACGTTGTTAGGTTACGTTAATTTGTTACTTTGCATTGTTTTGTTACGTTGTAACACAAACCATGATGTTTTTTTTAAGCCTAAACCAAAAGTGTTGTTCCCGAAACCTAAACAATAATTTCACAATGTTAATGTAAAAGGAATATATTATAGTCATTATATAGTCATGATTGACCTAAACAATGACGGTGGTGAGTTTGCAGCATGTGCCACTAAGCGACAGGTGGAGAACCTCAGGTCTAAGAGGTGTGCGCTTTGTTTTAAGCACTTATAGTGAATGACTTGTGTCACTGGGTAAATCATCTCTTTCCAGAATGTGATGCGCTATATATTTCTAAATGTTATCAATACTTGCCTTGTGTGTTTTATTTCTGCTTACAGGTAAAGATTTCACCACGTTAACCACGTGGCATTGTTCATTTCTTCAAGCTAACGTATTTTGGGTTTAGAAACATCGACATTCAATGACTCCGTTGTTTGCAAAACATTTTTTCTGGCGTCTGGGTTCTAGTCTTTTCTGACATTTAATAACCATTTAAAAAGGCAATTGGACATTTTATGTCACTCTTACATGTGTCTGTTGATTATTAAGCTACAACCAGCAGCCAGTTAGCTTAGCCTAGCACAGAGACTGGAAACGGGGGCTAACAGCTAGCCTGTCTCTGTTAAGTAGCACCAATAACTACACCAGCATGTCTATTAGTGAGCTACAGAGGTGCTTCAGATCGGGGTTTCAGTTAAATGCTAATAAACATGTTGTGTCTAAAGTCTGCAGACTGTTTCTGAAACAAACCAGGATCTTTCTCTAAACTTTAACAAGTGCTGCTACTGCCTATATAACATATAATAAAAGGTTTAATAATGATGTAGTCACTGCGAGCAGATACTTTATTGTAAGACTGGATATTTTATGTGGAAAAACAAATTGAATACGTTGTCATCAAATCTTTTGCAACAAAGTCTGTAACGTCGTACAAATCCCTTTCTTTGATAAAACAGCTTTTAAAAGTTTCTTGTGGTTTTCGTCCTTGTAAATTTACATTTCTTATTGATCTCCTGTGTTTGAAGATCTCATTGTTAATTTTTAATTAGCTTTTTTTCCTCTTCTCTGTAAAGCTCTTTGTAGCTTTTGTTAAGAAAAAGCTGTACAAATAATTTAAATAATTATGTTTCCTCGAAAACATACTGTTGCATATGTAATTCATTGTTTTTATGGCATCTCACCTCTTTTGATTTTCACACTTGCTTCGTGTCAACTCCTTAAAAAGCTTATTAAGTCTATAATTCTGACACATGACTCGGGTTTTATTCTTTCTATTATTATTCTGTGTTAATGTGTTTATCTTGGTTTTGACTTGACCTGAAGGCATTAAAATGATGGCCTGTCCTAATATGATCAGTTTGACTCGTTAAAGCCATGTTCACACACTTCTACGGCTCAGATACTTAAAGGGCCAGTGTGCAGCATTTCAGGAAATCTATGAGCGGAAATATAATGTAACATTCAGAACAACATTTCGAATCGTTGTGTTTTCGTTAGCTTAGAATGAGCCCTTCACATCTACATAGGGAGCGGGAGGCGGAGTCCGCCATATTGTTGCCCATCATGTTTCTACGGTAGCCCAGAAAGGACAAACCAAACACCGGCTCGACAGAGAGACTTTCATGTTTTTACGTTAACTCAAGGTCTAACCGCCCTAACTTCCGTTGTTCCTAAAGTTGTGCTAATATATATCTATATATCTATATATGTATCTTATGGAATGTGTTAACGGCTCACGTTACCTCAGTCTTGTAAAAGGAAGGAGTGAGAGGAGAGGTTTCAGTTGGTTGCAATCTTCAACCACACCGCTGAAAATGACGCGCTGTCCCTTTAAATCGAGGATTTGTCTCGATCTAAATTTGGAAGTCCAGCCCGGTTGGCTACCTACTGACCTGATTCGTGGAAGTGTTGTTTCACAGCACTGCTAATCAGGGCATGGACACCAACACACCACACACACACACAATGGATGTCAGCTTTACTTCTGTTCAGCGGTTTTAGCAGCAGGTTGTATTTGAAGACTCTATTTGTATTCGATGTGTATTTGATGTCGGCTGCAACTTCATCGTCACAAAGACTCGGACTCGGCGCTGCAGCGGTGGAATTTAACGAAGTACATTCACTCACGTTCTCTACTGAGCGACACGTCAGAGGCACTTGTGCTTTACAAGAGAGAGAGTTCCTTTTCACGCCACTCTACATTTGTGTGACAGCTTTAGTTGCTTTACACAACTGACACATGATGATTTGTTATTAATTAGACCCCCAATTATACAAGTACAGTTGACATTAATAACCAATTAAAAGACTGACTGAAAATGAATTGGCAAGCTAAAATTAAGAAGAATCCTGTTTTTACATTGATGCACGAGTAGTTAATACTCTAATGATAGAATATATAAGAGTAGAAGACTTCGCCTACTTCTCTGATTATGCTTCAATGCAGGACTTTAAGGTGTATTTCCTCAGTCTGGTATTAGTACTTTTATTAAAGTAAAGGATGTGAATTCTGTGCTGCTGTTACAGTTTCCTCCTTTAGTCTGTTAACGATCGTCTGTGAGTAACGTTTCGTGGGCTCAACACTTCTGGGTTCATGACTCGTCATTCTTTCTGAAACTGGAGCAGAAACCAGAATTTGCATCACTCTTCTTCTTCTTCTTCTTCTTCTTCTTCTTCTTCTTCGTCTCCGTCTTCTTCTTCTTCTTCGTCTTCGTCGTCTTCTTCTCAGAATCCAGTTGAACTGTAATTGGTTTTGCGCGTCTATAAATCTTATCATGGATTCGTCTCTTGGCGTTGGGAGTTGATCTGCGGCTGAAAGACGTCGCGGATCTTCTTTCTGCACCAACAACTCAGGCTAAAAAGGGAAAGCTGACTTTTGCACTCGTGGACTTGAACTCTGCAATAATCTCCCTCTGGATCTGAGGAGAGGCAACACATCCACTCAGGCTTTTAAGTGCCCACTCCGGACGAGCCGCTCTGCACTCGCCTTCCTCTGAAGCCACTTATTATTGTCCTAATACTACTTACACTACTACTACTACGTCTTCTTATACATTTCCTTTCCTTATCCTTCTTTCATTTAAAATATATATTTGATGCATTGACTGGACTTTTTTCATCTAATAAAAAAAGGGTTTGTGTAATAAAAGAAAGAAGCTTAAAAATAGATCCAGTGGATCAGCTGTTTACACCACAGCGCCACTTAGACACACGGGAATTTATGGCAACCTCGTCTTCTGGTGGCCGTGAATCCGTCACCGGTGAAATGGAGCGGAAACTAACTGGTCACAGCCGGTTCAGCCTGCGTCTCCACAATCTCTGGTTGCACCGTTTTGTCTTGTGAAGCAATTTTGGAATTTTACGCCTGCACAAGACGTGCCGCCCTCCGAACTATCGCACACCAACTGAAACGCTTCCCGTGAAGACGGATAATATCCAACACGTGCTGCTTGTTGAAGCGAGCAGAGAGGCCGACCGTTTGTGGAAAGTACGTTTACGTTTAAGTGCTGTACTTAAGTATAATGTTGAGGTACTTATACCTGGGTGTTTCCATCTTTTTGCCACTGTATACTACAATTCAGAGGCAAGCATTGTACATTTTAGTGCATATATTTAACAGCTGCAGTAATAAAACCCCATGTGGCCACGATCAGCTCCTCCACCGCTGCTCCATCACTCTTCTGTGCTGTTTAGTGATTAGTGTGCTGTGTTCACAGCGTCCTTAGCGAAAGAGGAGAGGAACAAACTGCTGCATTCAGCTCAAAGTGTTCTTTAAGGTCACCGTGTTCTTCTACTCTCACAATGAAGCTTTTAGCAAAAGAAGTGACGGCGAAGCAGCTTCATTAAAGGTTTTGCCTTTAGCCTCTTCTGACCTCATCGGTGAAACAAATATGAAATATTCAAGAAGGATAAATAATAAATTCAGGCTAAAAATACACCATCAAGTTACGTCTTCATTTAACTTGACTTCAGGGGTGATGTCGTCGGGTTTTAACATTCAGGAAGTGATTCGGCCCTCAATCTGCGTGGAGTAAACACCTTGTTCCACTGGAGCTGCGCTGGCGGCGTCAGCTGATGGAGGTCTGTTCTAAGGCTTTCAGTCTGCGCTCCAATGGAGATTATGTTGAAATGCTGAAGGTGAACTGAAGCTCGCAGTGTCAAATGACTGGTGATCTGACTATTGACCCGTCTCTCTCTCTGTGCTCAGGGTCCTCTGGGGCTTCCACACTTTAAATGACCACGAAACACGTCGGCTTTTATCTCCTGAATGTACTGCATTGTGTTTTCTGTGCTGCGTTTGTTTTACCTTCAGAGTGCCGCAGTGCAATAAATGAAACCACGTCACAGACTACTGATCCATATTTGATCAGAATCATTTACTTTTTAAACGATCAGAGTTACCTGGGCTTTGGGTATCAGCTGATACCATCGTTTGATGAATAATCTTCATGCCTCGCTGTGTGGAGGAGTAAAAACAAAGGCCAGCTGAGGCTGATGGAGATGTCGTTAGATGTGCAGGTATCTGACTGGAAGAAGTGGACGTAGTCGTTGTGACGTCACTCGTTGGTTTGTGGAGTTCGGCGGTTTCGGCTTCGCCATCTTGGATTACAGCCGTTGCCGTTTTTTTTCCGCAATCAACGAACAGGAAGTGACCATATCTGGACTGAGGAGGAGCGACATAGAGACGCCGTATACGTCTCTGTTAGAGACCTGTCAATCAGCGTGTAGCCCCGCCCTAAAGCATCCCCTGCTTCATGGTCTGTGTGACTCTAAATGGACCATCATGTACTAAATGAACATCATGCTGTATTGAAGAAGACTTGAAACTAGAGATTGAGACATAAACTCATGTTTACAATGTTTACTGAGGGAATAAATCAAGAGAGAAGTAGAGTCATTTTCTATAGACTTCTATACAACCAGAGGAGTCGCCCCCTGGTGGCCACTAGAGAGAATGCAGCTTTAACACTTGAAGCTTTGGCTGAAGGTGAAGACTTGGAGGTTGCCGCCTGTATCTGGTCATAAACCAAAGTCAGAAGGGTTCTCCCTCTGGGGACCATGAATGTCTGAAGGTAATGTCATGATGACCCATGCTCAGTAGCTGTTGAGATATTTGAGTGGAGAAACAAAATGGTGGACGACCGACTGCCGTTCCTACAGCTTATAAGAAAAGAGATTTATTTTCAAAAGAGAACAGCAGACATGTCATCTAGAGAGCAGATCTGTTTGCTGCAGCAATTCACTTTCAGTTGTACTTTAAGAGTTCAGACCTTTGAAGAAACTCTGGTGCGGAGGAGTTCAGGTGGAGTTCGGCACCAGAGCAGAAATCTAAACCACTTTACTGACTTCAAGAAAAGCACAAGAATCTGAAACATCTACAGAAACACATGGCGTCCTCTCTTCTTTCTTTCTGCTGTATTATCTGCAGCGGTCCTACTTTGTGTTGTTTTCGACACTTTTTCTCCCGTTCATGTGTATGCGCGTGCTAATTTATTTGTGTACGCAAACAGGATGTGCCCGAGGGGAAGACGAGTAAGGGCGGAGGGAGGTTTGGGTCCCTTGAATCTATCGTTCCTTGTTCAGCTGCAGGAGCGTTGCCGCGGGAGGACTTACTGGTGGTGTTGTATCTGACGCCGTAGAACATCTCCGGACAGGGTCGTGACACCATCTGGCCCCCGTCGCTCCTGGGCCAGCAGGTGCCGATGCCATCGACGGAGGCGTCGCAGTAGAGTCCCGAGCCTGCAGCGCGAGGACAGACATGTCAGACGCAGACCGTACAGGACATTCCCGGCGTCGGCTCGGGACGACATCTTAATGATTGCTCCCGAGTGTTGTCTCCAAATCTATTGCCAGCATTGTGTTTGACTATAATCTGAGTTCAGATCAAACATATTCCACAACAACCTCTGCTTCGGAGCGCTGCATTGAATCAGTTTCGCACTTTGTGAAGAGGGAAACGTGCTCCACTCACCTGTGGCGTTGCTCAGGGTTTGGTTCCAGGTGGAGGCCAGCGACTGCACTGCAAAATCCAGAGGGAAAGACATTCATCAATAAGCTCCATCTTTGTTTGCACACTTCAGAGGAGGGCTAAGGAACTCTCATTACATCCAGATTAACAGCAGTAAAGGGAAACGGTAAACACCGGTGACAGGCCTTTCCTCCAGCAGTAACGGGACATATGAGTGCAGACGTGCCCCGAGGGCAAGGCTATTCTTTCTGCAATAACTCAAGAAGAAATAAGGATGTTCTGGGGAACCGTCTAACAGATTCTTTTTAAACCCGTTTGAGGTGAGAGGAACAAATCTAAAATGAGAACAGATTCGTTTGAGAATTGTTTTTCTTTGTTCACTCAAATGCTCGTAAAGCTACAAATATTTGGTAAGTATTATTGCCAAAGACTTGAATTATGACTCTTGTCTGTTGTGAGTTTGACTTGGGAGACCTGGCCAAGTAGTTAATGACTTGAAATGAAGCACTCACAGCTTCACACAGAAGAGGTGACGTGTGGACGTGTTTAAAAGCAACTTTGTTACACTTACACAAGTAATGGAACAAAGTTCTTTATGTGTGTGTGTGTGTGTGTGTGTGGTCGTGTGTGTGTGTGTGTGTGTGCATGGTTGTATGTGTGTGTGTGTATGTGTGTGTGTGTGCATGGTTGTGGTCGTGTGTGTGTGTGTGTGCATGGTTGTGGTTGTGTGTGTGTGTGTGCATGGTTGTATGTGTGTGTGTGTATGTGTGTGTGCATGGTTGTGGTTGTGTGTGTGAATGTGTGTGTGCATGGTTGTGGTTGTGTGTGTGTGTGTGTATGTGTGCTCTGGGTGTGTTTGTGTGTGTATGTGTGTGTGTGCTCTGGGTGTGTTTGTGTGTGTGTGTGTGTATGTGTGTGTGCATGGTTGTGGTCGTGTGTGTGTGTGTGCATTGTTGTGGTCGTGTGTGTGTGTGTGTGTGTGTGTGCATGGTTGTGGTCGTGTGTGTGTGTGTGTGCATGGTTGTGGTCGTGTGTGTGTGTGTGTATGTGTGTGTGCATGGTTGTGGTCGTGTGTGTGTGTGTGCATGGTTGTGGTCGTGTGTGTGTGTGTGTGTGTGTGTGCATGGTTGTGGTCGTGTGTGTGTGTGTGTGCATGGTTGTGGTCGTGTGTGTGTGTGTGTGTGTGCATGGTTGTGGTCGTGTGTGTGTGTGTGTGTGTGCATGGTTGTGGTCGTGTGTGTGTGTGTGTGCATTGTTGTGGTTGTGTGTGTGTGTGTGTGTGTATGTGTGTGTGCATGGTTGTGGTCGTGTGTGTGTGTGTGTGCATTGTTGTGGTTGTGTGTGTGTGTGTGTATGTGTGTGTGCATGGTTGTGGTCGTGTGTGTGTGTGTGTGTGCATTGTTGTGGTTGTGTGTGTGTGTGTGTGTGTGTGTGTGCATTGTTGTGGTTGTGTGTGTGTGTGTGTGTGTGCATGGTTGTGGTCGTGTGTGTGTGTGTGTGTATGTGTGTGTGCATGGTTGTGGTCGTGTGTGTGTGTGTGTGTATGTGTGTGTGCATGGTTGAGGGTGTGTGCATGGTTGCATGTGTGTGTGTGTGTGTGTGTGTGTGTGTGTGCTCTCTGGGTGTGTGCTGTGGTGGACAGTGTTTAAGAACCAGGTATTACTGTACTTGTGAGGTCTACGTGGAGAATAATAAGAAAATACTTTATTTCTAATCAACCCGAGGACAGAGCTGTGATTTGGCATTTGCTGGTCATTAAACGTAAAAGACTCAAAATCTATTTAATCACAAAGTGTTGCTAACGGCGGAGCGACTGGCGACTGTCTTGTAAACATGGACTTACAGGAGACGTTACCCGACAGCATGAGCAGAGCGTCACACGTCAGGTCTGCGAGAGAGCCTGAAGGCAGGAGGCTCATGATGGCGCACAGCTGAAAACAGAGAAGAGCCACCAATCAGCAGATCAATCATCAAGAAAGGAGAAGAAGAAAAGAACACGTTCAACACAGCCGTCTGTCTGACTCGCGCTCCTTCAATCCCCCAACACAGCCGGCCAAGTGGAATCCAACCGAAAGACTGCCGGTGCCTTTGAGCAGACGACGATACGTATTAACGACTGCTCTCCACTCATTTGGAGCGCTTTGTAGTTTGTGCGATCACTCCCCCCCACGTTTTCTGTTATTTGTTGCTGAGCTTCAGGTTGCTCAACACTACAGTTCACCCGCAACTAAAACCAGCAGCTGTTACTGACAGTCAATCACATCACATTCACATTGCGGGGCACAAACACAGACTCAGGTCCACTCGTATTTGGAGCCAATAAGCACATTTGTTTTCAAAATCTATTTTTTCTTTCTGAAGAAATGTCCCCTTACATTACAGATAGTGATATTTGGGAGAATCATGTTTTGAAGGGGGAGGGGCCTTTTAACTCGACACCCCAGCACGACGGACACTAACTGCTCATTCTAAACCAGTTTCAGGTTATTACACAATAAGGAAAAGTATGAATATTATATTCAATTTTTGCCAAAAGATACTCCAAAATCCTACACACAGGCCCTTTGAATAAAACATAAATCTCATTATTGCAACATCTGAAAGACATTTCACTTCTTCCCTGTTTTGGCCGAAGCTAAAGAATACGTTTCTGTGAGGAATGAAACCTTGTTTTTGTCTCGTGACATGCGAGCGTTGAAGGCACATTGATACCCGATGGTCACAGCGGGGGGCGGAGTCGCGTCACTGCAGCAGATGTTGTGGGCCGAAGCGTCTGTTTCACGCTCGCTGAGTCCTGGCCAGGTATCAGAGGACGTCACCTGCTGTCCTGCCGGCCGGCCGGCGGCCTCCTCCCGCCTGATCACAGCTCCACAGCGTGACTGAACCCGCGGCATGGAACAAGCCTGTTTATTCAGCGGGGCGTCGTTGTCTGTGTGTGGAAGACGCTCTCCATTCAAATCTCCATTCAAATACGATGCTGTGGAATTAGAAGTCACGCCTACAGCCACGGGGTTACCGTCAACAAAGAGAAGGCCACACTTCTCCAGTTATTATGAATTAAAGGATCATTACCAGCGAAGCATTGATGTGTGAGCAATAGTTTGTGGTTATCTGAGATCAAGTCCTGAGAACCTTTTTAAAACCATATTCTCTTATGCAGTAAAAACATGCAGCTTATTCTGCTTTACATGTTCAATAAATGTTTGTTTCCACGGCTGCTTCTGGACATGTTGGTGTCCTCTGAGAGACGTGGGACAGATGCTTCCATCATCATGTTTCACCAACGACCGCTGCTCGAGCCGGAAGAGCTGCGAGCTCGCCGTGTACAACCACACTGAGAAATGGAAAAGGGTTTTTCGGTAAACACCTCCAGGGGACAGGAACCGGCCCAGCAGACCCAGCAGGCCCAGCAGACCCAGCAGACCCAGGGGGTGATCGGTAAATCTAGAGTTAGGTAGACTATGACACAACCATCACACTAACCTGCCGAACCACCTTTCCCTTTTCTTTTGTTTGTTTTCATTTCTCTGCTTTCATTTCGTTTGTGTTTGTCACATGCTATGCTACAGTGCAGACCTTATCTCAAGACCATGATGTAGCAATTGAGCGTATGAGGAGTAATGCCTGGCTTACCTATGATCTGTGTGTTTAATGTAGTTTAGTTAGTCATCTGCCCAGATGCCGCCTTAGTTCTGATTAAAATGACTCGATAACGTTTTATAATCGGATCATTTTTTGTTTGAAAAGTAATCTGAAAAATTGAACACAAGTGGTAGAAGATAAAAAATACAACATTCCTCCCTGAAGGTTTGAAATCATTATTGAAGAATAGTTTTGAGGTACTTGTACTCAACATTTCGGAAAACTTGTAATACAATAAACAATAGTCTTAATGTGAGTTATGTGAGTTCATGTTGTGACTCTATTCACCTGTAGAGTCTCTTAATGTGAGTGATGAAGTGGTGAATATTCACCTGTAGTCTTCTTAATGTGAGTGATGAAGTGGTGAATATTCACCTGTAGAGTCTCTTAATGTGAGTGATGAAGTGGTGAATATTCACCTGTAGAGTCTCTTAATGTGAGTGGTGAAGTGGTGAATATTCACCTGAAGAGTCTTCATAATGTGAGTGATGAAGTGGTGAATATTCACCTGTAGAGTCTTCTTAATGTGAGTGATGAAGTGGTGAATATTCACCTGTAGAGTCTCTTAATGTGAGTGATGAAGTGGTGAATATTCACCTGTAGAGTCTCTTAATGTGAGTGATGAAGTGGTGAATATTCACCTGTAGAGTCTCTGAATGTGAGTGATGAAGTGGTGAATATTCGCCTGTAGAGTCTCTGAATGTGAGTGATGAAGTGGTGAATATTCACCTGTAGAGTCTTCTTAATGTGAGTGATGAAGTGGTGAATATTCACCTGTCGAGTCTTCTTAATGTGAGTGATGAAGTGGTGAATATTCACCTGTAGAGTCTTCTTAATGTGAATGATGAAGTGGTGAATGTTCACCTGTAGAGTATTCTTAATGTGAGTGATGAAATGGTGAATATTCACCTGTAGTCTTCTTAATGTGAGTGATGAAGTGGTGAATATTCACCTCTAGTCTTCTTAATGTGAGTGAAGAAGTGGTGAATATTCACCTGTAGTCTCTTAATGTGAGTGATGAAGTGGTGAATATTCACCTGTAGTCTCTTAATGTGAGTGATGAAGTGGTGAATATTCACCTGTAGAGTCTCTTAATGTGAGTGATGAAGTGGTGAATATTCACCTGTAGAGTCTCTTAATGTGAGTGATGAAGTGGTGAATATTCACCTGTAGAGTCTTCTTAATGTGAGTGATGAAGTGGTGAATATTCACCTGTAGAGTCTTCTTAATGTGAGTGATGAAGTGGTGAATGTTCACCTGTAGAGTATTCTTAATGTGAGTGATGAAGTGGTGAATATTCACCTGTAGTCTTCTTAATGTGAGTGATGAAGTGGTGAATATTCACCTCTAGTCTTCTTAATGTTAGTGAAGAAGTGGTGAATATTCACCTGTAGTCTCTTAATGTGAGTGATGAAGTGGTGAATATTCACCTGTAGAGTCTCTTAATGTGAGTGATGAAGTGGTAAATATTCACCTGTAGAGTCTCTTAATGTGAGTGATGAAGTGGTGAATATTCACCTGTAGAGTCTCTTAATGTGAGTGATGAAGTGGTGAATATTCACCTGTAGAGTCTCTTAATTTGAGTGATGAAGTGGTGAATATTCACCTGTAGAGGCTCTTAATGTGAGTGATGAAGTGGTGAATATTCACCTGTAGAGTCTTCTTAATGTGAGTGATGAAGTGGTGAATATTCACCTGTAGAGTCTCTTAATGTGAGTGATGAAGTGGTGAATATTCACCTGTAGAGTCTCTTAATGTGAGTGATGAAGTGGTGAATATTCACCTGTAGAGTCTTCTTAATGTGAGTGATGAAGTGGTGAATATTCACCTGTAGAGTCTCTTAATGTGAGTGATGAAGTGGTGAATATTCACCTGTAGAGTCTCTTAATGTGAGTGATGAAGTGGTGAATATTCACCTGTAGAGTCTCTGAATGTCTGTGATGGAACTAAACGTCTCTTTAGGACGTTTCCTCTCAATGAGTTTGTTCTCAGACTCTGATGATAAATCTGAACTTCAGCAGCTCTTACATTCACCAAACTTCACTCGTTCATTCCTCTGTGTGTGCTGAAGGTTCCCTCAGAGGGGTTTGTTCACTCAGCATTCACAGACTCTGTTATACTACATAATAAAAACATGATCAACCTTGACTTTGAATGGTTGTTGACAGTATTTTCTGATTTATGGAGCGACACAAAGAAATATCATGAATGAAACAAGAGCTTTGAACCTGGATTCATCCAGTGTTCAGGTTTATGTTCTTGGAATGTATGAAACTAAATCAAATAATTGTCCTAATTAAGAAATGAACTGGAGAAGTTGCATGTGAGTTTAATCAGCGGAGTACCTCAGAAGGGAAGAGTACAGTCCTCGAGTAAATACTGCGCTTCTTTCTGACCTCACAGCAGACACGCGAGTGGTCCAGGTCTTAAATCACAACAATGGAGGACGCGAATAGAAGCCAGGAGGGTTCAGAGGATCCCTGACTGCTCTTAGTGCTGCAGCTCTCCTCAAGTGTTTCACCTCAGGCTTCTGCAGCATCACCAACCAACCACATGCCCCGACATAAGCCTCATGAGTCATCCCGGGGAAGCTTTCAAGAGTTGAAAACGTTAATTGGACTTCTCCTTTCTGGGATTCCAAACACAGAACAGGAAGTGAGAGGAGTGCATGAACACTTTTAATCTCCATGTGTCCCAAATCGGTGTTTTCAGCATCAGCATCTGAGCTCCAGTCCCACAAAAAAAGAAAAAGAAAAAGAGGGAGGACTCGAGTCACTTGCGATGGTGTTTCTCGTGCCATGTTAACCCAAACACATCACGCTTCAGTGTCTAATCTGATAAATGTGATGCAGATTGTTGTTTTCCAAAACAAATACTCGAAGTGGTGCAGAAAGAAGTCAGGATGACTGCCAACGCAGTTCAGGGAAAGCTAATGGATGAAGCTGTGAGATGGAGACAATATCCGAAACTGACATGTGGATGAGATGATGGTGTTACATCCTCTCGCATCAAGATGATATTCCGCTGAATAAGAGTTTATTACGAGATTTCTAATGAAATGTCCAAACCCGGATGCGATGGTTCAGAAACAAAAATGAAGCCAAAAGCTCAGAACTTACCTCGAGCAGACCGAAGCATTTGCGACGCATTTCCACCCGTTTATTGTTCACATAGTGGCCACATGCGTCAATAAATGTCTTGTGACTCCGCTGTATCCACCGAGACTCTCCCTCTTCAGTTTAATTGTGCAAAAAAAAAAAAAAGAAAAGTCGCACCGTTTCTTGATGGTGTCCAATAAAAGCAGCAGAAGCAGAAGATGCTGCTTCAATGGCAACAGAGAAACAGGCGCGTGGCCGGAGAGATTAGATCCAGTCCAGTGAGGAGGATCCCTTCAGGTGTCCTCTCCGTTCACTTCGGCTTTTCCTCCTCAAATGAAGTCGCTGCGTCAGTTTGTGTTACGCGGACTGGAAACCGAATCCACCTTTTGGAGAGACGCGCGCACCATCCGACGGACTGCACCGCATCCGCTCCACGGCTGGCAGAGAAAAACCTCCCTTTGCTGGCACGCTTTCCCTCCGCAGGTTACACCGTCGTGTTCCTCCTCCCTCCTCCTTCTCCTCCCCCCCCACCCACTCCGGCTTCACATCCAGCGTGAGAGTCCCGCGCGGAGCCGCTGGTTCAGCATCGACTCCTCGACGCGCCGCGCACGTTGTGCCACTTAAAACCGGAGGAATAACTCAATTCCTCGCCTCGGAGTTAATTATGCAACGGCTCTCCGCCGCAGATCCTAATCTGTAATCACTCTGCAATCTAGACGGCCGTGCTTTAAGGGAAGTTAGAGGCCGCAGCTCAATGATCTGTTTTGGGGCGGATGGAATCCGCGCGCATTACTGAAAAGAAGAGAAGCTCATCCAGGAACAGGGAACCCTTTTAACACGTGTCCCTGTTCTCAGCTGAATCAGTGCCAGACTCTGAGTTCACAGATTTGGCTGTGGGCGATGGACAGATGGTCCCACTGTGTCAATGAAAATACAGAAAACAAAGTTAAGCATCTCCCCGGTGTTCTTTTTAAATAAAACCCGATGCAAATGAGTTCCCAATAAACCGGCTCTTTCAAATAAATACACTTCACATTTGAATGTGTTCAGATCAGCGCTCAAACAATCAATCAGTCAGGACCCTCAGTGGCCCATAAATACCTCTGGTGGGTCATGAGAAACGGGATGAGAAAGAACACAATGTAGTTCCTCTGTGACCCAATATGTTTATTACTGACTTCTCTCTATTTATGGACTATTTACAGTCGCAGGAACTGATTTTGTTTTGGTCACTTGGGGGCAGCAGAAACAAATTGAAGCACAGCGCTGACATATCATCAGCTTTAGGTTGACATGCAGAACTTAAACAAATAGTTCCACATCAAGCAAGCGCAAAGCAACATCAGCATTCATCCGGAGCGTCTCCACCACCTCCTGGTCTGCCTCTGCAGCTGTTAAATGCTCCACCATGCTCACCAGCTAGAATCTAGTGTCTGTCTGCTGTCTGCTGCTGAGCCGTAGTGAACGTATCCTCATGCAACTGTTGGTATCTTATCTGATCAAAAGATATTCCGCATTTGTTGTGCGTTTTCCTACGAAAGCAGCGACACGTGTACATGTCTGTGTGTTGCATGCAGCCTTTGTGACGCCGGTGGAATCGTTTAGACTGAGCTAGGTTTCTGTTGTTTTGTGTTACTTGTTTGTTTCAATAAATACTCTGATTGCTGTGCTGCCACTATTGTCTGTGTCCTCCGTACGTCCTGTTACACTAGTTAGGTTTAGGAAAAGATGGTGAAATACTTTAGGTTCAGCCAAACAAAACTACTCGGTAAGGTTTAGGACAAGATCGTTGTTTAGGTTTAAATAACCACGGAAGTACAAGAACTACATTACGCAAGTAACGTGACAAATGAATCACACGGGGAACAAACTGTTGTGTCCTGGCAGATGGTTGGTTGTTGAACGCATCCCTCTCAAATGTGTGCTTTTACGATCTTTCTGCTTCCTTCATGATTACGTGGAAAACATACTAAATTATTTCGTGGGATATTTACCAATTAAAGCGCATTGTTTATCGTTGGTAAAGGATATGAATGCTGGATAACAGCCTGCATATGATCTATTTACACAACAAGCACAGATAGCATGTTGACCTGGAGTCTCTTTGCAGCTGCTCTCCACCGCCTCCTCACGGGAAAATGTCTCTTTAGCTGCTGAATGCTCCACAATGTTCCCAGCTCGTCACTAAGTGAGCCTGTCTGCTGTTTGCTGCTGAGCAGGTATAGAGAACAGATGTTTTTACAGCTGTGTCTCTGTAATCAGCGGACTGCTGCTGACAAACGACACCATGACAGAGACTCAAAACAGTAACGTTGCGGCCATGAAACCAAAGCAATCAGCTAAAAAGATGCTAAAAAGCATCTGAGAGTAATTATAAAGATGCTCTGGTTCATCACGAGCAACACATGCGACGTTAGACTTTGATCTATTGATCGATTGACACATTGATCGTGGCGGCTCCAACCTCTCCAAGGCTACAGATCACAACTGCTCAGCGTCATGCTCGCTCACGTTGCTTCTTTTGAAGGGTTGTGACACAGGTTCAACTCATTTACAGCTTTGACTTTTGGACATTGAGACGTCTCCTTGGACTCATGGACGTTGTTCACTTCTCACATTGTTGTCCAACGTTTAATCGGTTCGGTTGTGGTTTTTGCATCGCCGGGGGACTTCCGTCGCCCCTGGTGCTCCTCTTCCTGCCAGTTTTAAACCAAATGAATATTTCCCATGACGCATCACATCATCAGACGTGATGTCTTCTGCTCACAAGCAGGAGCAGCGACGGTTGTTTTGCAATTATTCAGACCAGCGAGCCTCCGAGTGCACAGAAGGCTTTATGCACACTGCGCTAAAGCTTTCTTTAGACCCAGTGACGTGCAAAGAGGCATTATTCAGAAGATGCTTTAATACAAGGTGACAGTGCCCTCCTCCCCCCCGAGTCTGCCATCTTGTGAAGTGTCACTAGTGGCAAAAAGGAGGAGACCATGGCAAACTGGTTTATTAGTGTGCTCCTTGTAGGACACAGAGTACCTAAACCTGTCCAGCACCCAGGTGGCAATATCCTTTCAATCAAGCCGCCTGGTGTCATGCACGCTTTAGTGGCTTTTGTTTTGGTCTCGCTCTGGATTTTCTGTGAGGCCTGATTTCAAATCCCTTTTTTCCTGCAGCTGGCGGAGTTCACCGTGAAGCAGACTGTCGATGACCCCCCATCCCCCCCATCCCCCCCATCCCCCCCTCCCTCCCCCTCTTCTTCCTCCATCTAATCTCAAATGCAATTTATCTCCAATCTAGACATGTCACATCCCCGGCTCTCCACGGCGCCAAATGCTGTGTGTGTGTGTGTGTGTGTGTGTGTGTGTGTGTGTGTGTGTGTGTGTGTGTGTGTGTGTGTGTGTGTGTGTGTGTGTGTGTACACTGAGGGGCATTCCAGATGCACGGCCGATGACAAAGCTGCAGCCGTGATGTGTTCGGGTGACGAACATACACTCGGACCCTCGTTCTCCTCACATGAGTGCATCCAGTGATGAGCATGTTTAACCTACAGACCCCCCCCCCCCCCCCCCCGCTGTTCTTACAGAGAGGACAACAAATCTGCAACTATTTTCATAAACGATGAGTTTATAATGCAAAAAAGAGAGAGAAATATTCTCATATGTGAGGATTTACTGCTTTTCCTGTTTCTTTTATTTCTTCCTTTAACCTTTATTTACCCAGTGCAAAAACGCTTCTGCAGCTGCTGATATTTGACAGCGTCAGCAGAAAACATCGATAAGCAGGCAGTTCATTTAATTACCAATGTTCCATTCTGAGGTTGAATAAGGAGGAAAAAGCTACTTTCTCACACACACTGTGGTTTTAAATGTTTCATTGTTGGGCTGTTGGTCGAACCGAGCGTGCGATTTGAACTTGTGGTGCGTAAGCTCTTATTTATTTTTGCTAATTTAAGACAAATTAATTAACAAAGATAAACGATCAGCGCATTAATCAACAATAAAAATCAGCCCTTAAACATGTAAAAGTTCATTCTTGCCCTTGGAAACAAAGCAACCTCAACCCAAAGAGCATCTATAGCTCTACAGAGCTGTAGAACGAGGTTTGGTGGAGGAGGCTGAGCCCTGTGACGGAGCTCTGAGAGCATCAGAGCAGCTGTGCTGCGAGAGCTAATCCCCCCGTAAAGAAACAGACATTAACATAAATCTGATAGCAAACATAGATCACAGGAGGAGGAGGCTGCTGCAGACCAACAGGCAGGAGGAACGGGTCAGTGTCTGATCTGCATGATTATGATTTAATGTTACTGGTCAGCTGCTGCTAACAGCTGATGAACGCTTCATGAATGATGTAACTCGACCTCACATCAATTACAACAAAAGCCACTTTACTTGTATCTCTGAAAAATATCCTCTTTGACCCCAAAACATGCAATGTTTCTGTTACTTGTGTTTGAAATTATATTACATTTGAGATCTGGGTAGAATACGACCAGATCTGGGTTAAACTAGACCAGATCTGGGTAGAATAGGACCAGATCTGGGTTAAACTAGACCAGATCTGGGTAGAATAGGACCAGATCTGGGTTAAACCAGACCACTTCTGGGTAGAATAGGACCAGATCTGGGTTAAACCAGACCACATCTGGGTAGAATAGGACCAGATCTGGGTTAAACCAGACCACTTCTGGGTAGAATAGGACCAGATCTGGGTTAAACTAGACCAGATCTGGGTAGAATAGGACCAGATCTGGGTTAAACCAGACCACTTCTGGGTAGAATAGGACCAGATCTGGGTTAAACCAGACCACATCTGGGTAGAATAGGACCAGATCAGGGTAGATAAAATCAATGTCACTGAAATATGGCTAAAAAAGGCCTACAAGTGATTGAGAAGCATGAATGAAACGCCAATCAGCTAATGAAAGCTTGAGCTCAGAGCTCGGATGGAATAAACACGGACCCTTCTCTGCAGCTGAATCACAGTCTTCATCAGCAGGTTGAACTCAATTTGCAGATGAAGACAGTTTGACACAGTTGAAAGCTCCAGAACAAGTGAGTAGATGGTCCTTGAGTTAAGTTTTCCAAGACCATGTGATACGGTAGAAAGCTCCAGATGAACGAGTAAGTGAACCTTGAGTTGGGATTGTTTCCAAAGTCCAGGATTTTTAAACTGACATAGAAAAGAAAATCCGGCAGTTTGAACGTCTTCATGTTCACGAAAACTGACCCAACTCAACCCGCTGATGAAGACCATGCGATACGGTCGAGAGCTTGAAAACAAGTGAGTTGGAGTCTTTGTCGATTAGTTATTTTTTTAAATACATCAATCGTCAGCAAGGAAAGTTGCATGATCGTAAAGTCATTCATCCAATTACTGGAGCGAACTTCAAACGGATTTTTCTGAGACCGGAAAACTTGTCAAGTCACTCAGTGAAGACGGTGACCTAGAAAACGGCTTCACATCGAAGCAGTCGGCGTGCGTGTGTGTGAGGTGTGTGTGTGATTGTGTGTGTGAGGTGTGTGTGTGTGTGTGTGTGTGATTGTGTGTGTGTGTGAGGTGTGTGTGATTGTGTGTGTGTGATTGTGTGTGTGTGTGTGTGATTGTGTGTGTGTGCGTGAGGTGTGTGTGAGTGTGTGTGATTGTGTGTGTATGTGTGTGTGTGAGTGTGTCTGTGTGTGTGTGTGTGATTGTGTGTGTGTGTGTGTGTGTGTGAGTGTGTCTGTGTGTGTGTGTGAGTGTGTGCGCTCATGCTGATTCTTGTTTTGATTTGTTGCCACATCTGTGCACTGTGTCGTACCGGCACACATTCAGAGCAGCACTTGAAGAGCTCGTCCAACAACAACAAACACAGAGCGTCCGAACACGCCACTCGCCTCACGCACCTCACACACGCCACTCGCCTCACACACACCACTCGCCTCACGCGCCACTCGCCTCACACGCCACTCGCCTCACACACGCCACTCGCCTCACACACACCACTCGCCTCACGCGCCACTCGCCTCACGCGCCACTCACACGCACCACTCGCCTCACACGCGCCACTCGCCTCACACACACGCCACTCGCCTCACACGCGCCACTCGCCTCACACGCGCCACTCGCCTCACACGCGCCTCACGCGCCACTCGCCTCACGCGCCACTCGCCTCACACGCGCCACTCGCCTCACACGCGCCACTCGCCTCACACGCGCCACTCGCCTCACACGCGCCACACACACACGCCACTCGCCTCACACACGCCACTCGCCTCACACACGCCACTCGCCTCACACACGCCACTCGCCTCACACTACTCGCCTCACGCGCCACTCGCCTCACACGCGCCACTCGCCTCACACGCGCCACTCGCCTCACGCGCCACTCGCCTCACGCGCCACTCGCCTCACACGCGCCACTCGCCTCACACGCGCCACTCGCCTCACACGCGCCACACACACACGCCACTCGCCTCACACACGCCACTCGCCTCACACACGCCACTCGCCTCACACTACTCGCCTCACGCGCCACTCGCCTCACACGCGCCACTCGCCTCACACGCGCCACTCGCCTCACGCGCCACTCGCCTCACGCGCCACTCGCCTCACACGCGCCACTCGCCTCACACGCGCCACTCGCCTCACACGCGCCACACACACACGCCACTCGCCTCACACACGCCACTCGCCTCACACACGCCACTCGCCTCACACACGCCACTCGCCTCACACTACTCGCCTCACGCGCCACTCGCCTCACACGCGCCACTCGCCTCACACGCGCCACTCGCCTCACACGCGCCTCACGCCTCACGCGCCACTCGCCTCACGCGCCACTCGCCTCACACGCGCCACTCGCCTCACACGCGCCACTCGCCTCACACGCGCCACACACACACGCCACTCGCCTCACACACGCCACTCGCCTCACACACGCCACTCGCCTCACACTACTCGCCTCACACACACCACTCGCCTCACACACACCACTCGCCTCACACACACCACTCGCCTCACACACACTACTCGCCTCACACACACCACTCGCCTCACACACACTACTCGCCTCACACACCACTCGCCTCACACACCACTCGCCTCACACACACTACTCGCCTCACACACACTACTCGCCTCACACACACCACTCGCCTCACACACACTACTCGCCTCACACACCACTCGCCTCACACACCACTCGCCTCACACACACTACTCGCCTCACACACACCACTCGCCTCACACAGGACGGTGTGTGAGGAAACGGACAAAAGACGGCGTGCCGCAGAGAACAAGGAACACCGGTTACTGAGAGAACGACTGTATATTTATGTGTTCATGAAGTGCATGTTTACGAATCGCTACGTCTCCTCCTTCCTCTCTCGCAGATATTTCAACCGGGGGTGAACAATTTCGAGAGTCGGCCCTTGAACCGGGGTTTTGTGACGAAGCCGAAATGAGTTATCGGTGGAGCCTTCGGAAGATGGAGTATTGATTTTATGACAGGGGTGGATGTAGTAGCACCTTCCCCAACATGACACAACTCTGTGCATGCTAATGAGGCCGCCATGACAAAGACGGCCATTGTGCCTGAACGCACCGTTAACCTTTGAGAAGGTTTCATCCATGAAGCCGTTCTGATCATTTGTGAAGTGGCTTTGTTCACAGAACAGCCGTGACATTAACGCTCCACACTGTGAGAGAGCACAGCGCTGCAACCTGATCACATTTTAAAATGAATTAATAAAGTGTAGTGGACTTCAGCGGTGCATCTCATTTCCGATACTCTTCAGCGGGATTACTTCCTGACAATCATATTTGGGGGGGGGGGGGGGGGTTGAGCAATTTTAGCGACACCATCATTTTACACTCCTGACACTTACGGGATGATGGTCGGTGGTTGTGTACGGTGATAACAACACAGATGGAAATGCAATCTGTTTTGGGGGAACAGCTTATTGTGTCACAGTAAAATGAAATACAACAACAACAAAATCAAATCAAAAACACAAATAGAGATACGAATGAAAAATAAACTATACAAAGTACAACACAATTAAAAAATGCAAGTTCTGATCAAATTAAATACAAACTGAAAATGGATTAAAATAAAGTAAAAAATTAAATAAAAAATTTAAATTAAATCAAACAAAATTTGATTGAGTTACAAATTCAGAGCAAGACTAAAAAGTACAAATATATAAACAAATGCAAATTAAATATAAATACAACTAAATATGACTGCTGCTGCAGTATTTAGTATCTTATATGTGATATATTTTGATATTGAATCTTTGTCTGTTCATGACAGTTGAAAAAAAGTCAAATTAAATGTATTTTGATTTTATGTTGTGAAACAATAAACCATGAATACTTCTTAAAGATACAGTACAACTACAAATACAAACAGACAGACAAACACAAGAAAATGCACACTCACAGAAAGAGCAACGTGCACGCTGGGAATTAAAGCGACTTTAATTTATCTGGACATCCAAAGAGTGTTTCTGTCAGACATCCGTTAAGGCAATGAAGTCGCCAACAAGGTGCAGCAGGTCAGTCTCCTCCAACCTTTTTCTAGCCCATCTGCTTCGCTTTTTCATCCATCCATCATCTGTCAATTATTCTTTCTATCTGTGCCGATCGATATTTCTACCCGCTCATCCATCTACCGTCTGCCGCTTCCTGTGAGACGAAAACAAAACCGAGGCCGTGTCCGAAATCGCTCCTTCACTGCTCCTTATATAGTAGATGCTCACTAGTTTATTGGAGTTTCCTACAATCACGAATCAACGTTGCAACTACTTTTGTATTTTTGCATCGTGCGATTGCTAGCAGAACAATGTAATGTTTATGTGCGGCTTGGCCTGTTGCGTGTGAATGTTAGACGGGTTGAACGGAGCAATACTATTTCAATAAGTGCATGTTCTCCATGCGCGTAGCTACGACGGTGTGTGTTGGTAGTATTGGACGGCGCTGTCCGTAGTGCTGAAACCAACAGACAGACGGACAACACTCAGGTAGTCAGGACGTCCCCCGTCACGTAACGCTGTTAGCTCTGTTAGCGCCGTTAGCACCGTTAGCTGCAAGCCGCCGGGTCAGCCTGTCGCAGGGTAGTCCAGCTCGTCAAAATGATGGCGCTCCACAATCACGTGCTGACGTTGTGAATTCAAACAAAAACTTTGTGCAAAATGTTACACAAACCCATCTGATGGTTGTTGAGATATTTCCAGTCTGGACCGACCAACAGAGCAACATTGAGCCACGCCGCTAGCGTTGCAACAGAAGCTCGTCGCACACATACGTAGCGTGACGTAACCCGTTGGGTAAAATGAGGGAAACATTTAGCAGGGAAGGATTGCCCCCCCCCCCCCCCCCCAGCAGCATTGACAGGGACCGTGCACAGGAAGGGCCCGGCCGATTGATTATGTCTCGTCAGCGGTTCCGGTGACAGCTCTCTATTTATCAAGCGCTCGTGTTCCCGTGGACTTGGCAGAGCTGCGGCAGGTGTGAAGGTCAACAAGAGAGTCATATTTTAATCAAAGACCAAAGAGCTAAAAATAAAACTCCCCCCGCGGGCACCTAACGGAGAGACTCAAGGAGACGTGAGAAGGCTCCGTGGAGCACACGTTCTAATTATCAGGCGTACACACACTGGTGCTTGTTGCTGTGCATGAATGTCAGTTGGACAGGTCTTCTGCTCAAGAAGCTACAGCTGAAGAATGTGTCGCAATGCACCTGGAGTCTGAGCCGGAGCCAAGAATCACACGCCAGGACGGAGGTGACGGTGCTGAAAAGAAGACATATAGACGGTGAAGCCTGAAGCCGTTGTTTGTGTCCGTGACCACGTTGTTCAGGATTCCAGCCGGAATAATGGCCCAATTATACAGGTGCATGTCTGTATGCTTTACGAGGGCGTTTCATTTACAGCGCGGCTTCATCGGGGGGGATGATTTACAGCCCGGCCGTTCTTCAACACGCCCTTGGAGGATAAGGATTTGTGTGAATGCATACTGTGAAGAGAGAAAACGGAGAGGAGGAACTGCTTTTGTTGACAGAGCTCCTTGTTGTGTGCAGCAGAAAGTAAAAGCACACCGGCTGAACGGTTTCATCTTGCATTGTTGTTTTTGCTACAGCTGCTTTCAATATTATCTGTGCTTCTCGCCGCTCCTCGTGAATAAATAGTCATAATAAACATTACTGAGCGTGCAGAGGGCCTTTCAGGACGTAAGTACGTCAATAAACAAATATGGCAAATTGAAGTAACAATGGCAACACTTTTCAGGTATTCAGGTGTTGCAGCATCAGTAGCACGAAGACATCGACACATACAGATATATAGAAAGGTAATACATAAGATAGGTATATCCAACTAGTATGAGAGTAGAAACTGATTAAAGACTTTGTTTATAACGTAATAACAATGATACTTGTGAAACCTGTTTGATGGGTTTGTGTCGGCTACACCCCTCACACTTAACGATCTCTGGCTGTGATTGGATAATTAGCTGTTCCTTTTTCACTCGAGGAAGCATCTCTGTTTTAATTTGCCGCTCAGACAAACTCGGCACGTCTTCCGTGAAACACCTTCTGAGGCCGGTTCCTCAGTCACTATGCAACTGGTCTGAAGCGACGTGTCGGGTTCTGGTTGTTTGATAGTTCACCGCAGCACGCTTTTGATCGGGCGTTTACTTACATCACGTTCTTTTGTGATTCTCTTCTCAGCAGACAAAAGCAGTTCATCCCGGTGCTCGTTCTCTTTGCTCTCTCCATCTGTTCATCTTTTTTTTGTCTTTCTTTCTTTGTCAACGTTGAAGTACGTTTCTTCTTCTGTAGTTTTTTTTTTGCTGACGTACTTTCTGTACATCAGCAGACTTTCCTCTCTGCTCCAGTTTCCATTTTCAACCAGAAACTCAGGAGCTGTCAGCACAAAACAGTCTTTTTTACAGAAATATGACCAAAGTCGATGCTTCCTTGTGTAAACGATGCAGCAGTTGTTGTTGTTACAGTAGATGCAGAATGCAGCAGCAAACACTCGACGTAAAGGGGACACATGAGTCCAGTCCTGCAGCGTGTGTGTGTGTCTCCCACTCACACACACACACACACACACACACACACACACACACACACACACACACACACACACACACACACACACACACACACACACACACACACACACACACACCTTAGATCCCGAGCGCCCCTGTGAGGACCAGAGCTCACTTCAGGATTAAAGGAGCTGAGAGCGGAGAGGTGCGGCTCCTGTCACATCTGATCTCACGAGGTTTTCATTCATCACATGAACTCAACAAGTGTGCAGTGAAGGTGACGGTCCGGCTCTCCTCTGCCCCCTGCTGGTGGACGGCGGGTCGTGCACTCACAACGAGGCAGCAGCTTCAATAATGACCTCAAATATTGACAAATTTTTACAAATAAAAAAAGATAAAATAAGAGAGGTAGAGCGTCCCCCCGTCCCCCCACCATCTGGTAATCAGCGACATGCTATGTTATGCAGCAGAGTCTCAGATATTAATCTCCCTTAATGAGCTCATTAATATCCGTGTTGACACCCGAGGACGCTCTCGAAAATTAGAAGACATTTCAAAATGAGATTTTTAGATGTCGTGCTGTGAGTCAAATGATGTTCTTTACAGTAGCTGTTAAAGACGTTTATAAATCGGTTACATCTGCAAACGCGACCGTAAACATGAAGTCAGTGAAGCATCACAAGTAACATAACCGTCAAAAACAGCTGTATATTTATACTTAACTAGCAGTACTTAGTACATGTATATACGTAAATATAGTTTTGTGTATATGACAAGAAAACATGAAACAAGTAGAAACATGTGGGACTCCGCCTCCCGCTCCCAAGATATGAAGGACTCATGCTAAGCTAACGGAAACACAACGGTTCTTAGTTTCAGGTGATTAAACACGAATGAAAAAGTAGCTATGAATATTATCTCCTATTTCTGCTGATGGATTCCCTGAAATGCAGCTCACTGACAGGACAACAATTAATAATCCGGCAAATAATGAATTCAACTCAAGGAAGTAATGTTTTAATTCTAATGAGACATACGACGCCATCACATGAGTAAATAACTGACTTTGACGATAATAAATCCATTTAATGTGAATACCAGCTTATGTTTAAATTAACTTATTTACTAGTGATAACAGTAAGTACACTGTTTTATTTCTTTTTCATTTTTGAGAGACATTTTCTATGTTGCATGTCCATCTTTTTGCCATTTTAATTCACATTTTTCCCATTTTCTGGTGCTTCTCCTCACAGGGTTCATTTTCTGATGACCAACCCAGAGTTGATCCCAAGCACTCGGCCTCGTGATTCATGTGCTTACTGTCAAATATCTGGCTCTGAGGAGACAATTGTGTTCTCTGAACTTGACAGAGCGCCTGACCCTGCAGGTTTAATAAACCGGCCCGTCAGGTCTGAAGGGAGGCTCGTTGTGATGCAACGTAATCATGTTCGACTCGGTCCAGAAACAAGCTGCTCAGTGAAGAACTCTCGTCTTTGATTTAATAAAACAAGTTGTCATCATCTACATTATTAGTAATGATGAGTGCTAGTCGGTCAATATGGAAGCAAACCATAATATATGGACATACCATAATAATTCAAGTTTAATAAGCAACTGAGTAGTTAATTGTGATATTTTACTTAAAGAAAACACTTTTGAGTTCATAAATCATGTGCAGACAGTTTATTACTCCGTCTATTTATCCCACTTTACAGCGTTTATTGCAACACAAGTTATTCTTAATAGCAATCTTGTCCGCTTAACGTCCACCAGGGGGCGACTCCTCTGGTTGTATAGAAGTCTATAGAAAATGACTCTACTTCTCTCTTGATGTATTCCCTCAGTAAACATTGTAAACATGAGTTTATGTCTCAATCTCTAGTTTCAAGTCTTCTTCAATACAGCATGATGTTCATTTAGTACATGATGGTCCATTTAGAGTCACACAGACCATAAAGCAGGGGATGCTTTAGGGCGGGGCTACACGTGATTGACAGGTTGTTACTGCTGTGTTGTCCGGTCTGGAAGTTTTAAGTGTTTTACGTTTTAAGTGTTTAAAAATACCCAAAAACATAAATCGGAGGTGAAAATGCTTTCTGAAAATCTCAAACGGGAGAATTTAAACAAAGTCTAGATATTCCAGTGATATATCTTAGAGGAATCTAAATGTCAGCATTAATTATGTCATTGGTCATATAAATGTGAATTATTTTGTCATGTTTTTTCCTCCATATAGGAGTGTCTCTTTGGATAAACCTGCTCTCATCCTCTGAACCAACCTCCTGATGATGAAAGTTCATAATAACATCAGTTAGAATTACAGAGAAGATACTTTCCTTACAGGACGTTAAACACGAGGTGTTTGCCGTCTTTAATACATGCCATATTTCTGCTGTCCGTTGCTCAACGTGATTTTGATTTTCTCAATCATCATCACATGACGACATTTTCCACATGAAGCAATAAGATTCATGTGAAGGTCATCTGCTTATTGTCCTCGGAGGCAGTTTCCAAAATCTCTGTCCTCTCCTGCTGGTTCGAGGTCTCTTCCTGATCTGAGTGCTGAGGAATGTCATGCACAGACTTTGAATTATGCGTTTAATCTTCTCTACATATATCTACTTAAATCTGTCAGCGGCAGCTTTAATCTTATTTAATTTGTTCTACGCCGGCTAAGTTCCTAAAGCCATCTTTCTTTATGAAGACATTAAAACGAGTCTGAGAGGTTGTCTCATCCCACTCTAACTTTAATAGAGTTTTCTCAAAATACTGCTGCTCCCATTTTATAGTGTTTATTGTAGAAAGTAGTTTTTTAAAGTAGTTTTGTCCACTCGACCCCCAGAAATCTGTGAAAATAAATCTGTGATAAAACAATAGTTTCCGAAAGCTTTCAGGCTTGATTTGATTGGTCAATTTTTCACCGATAAACTCATTCAAGTCAAGCTAATTTGATTTATTTTATTATTATCTATAATTTGCCTCAAGTGGCTTTTCAATCTGTGCAGCATACGACACACTCTGTCTTTGGACCCTCGATTCGGGTAAAAAAAACTTTAACAAGGAAGAAAATGGAGAAAGCTGAAGAAGAGGAAGGATCCCTCTTCCAGGTCGGCGTTCGATATAGATGTCGTGAGTACAGAATAAACAAACTTAACAAAATGACAACGTCGACAAATAATACATGTGAACATAAAGAGATGCATCATCAAACAGCTTCCAGGTGTCTTCAAACAGACGGAGCCTGAACCACACAGCCTCCTCACACCATGTGACCCGGAAACAGGACTTCGTTTTTCACCATCTTTGCTGAAACCTAACTAAGTATTTTACCATCTTTTCTACTGTCTTTACTATCTAAGTTTTGTTGCCTAAACCTAACTAAGTTCTTTCTTGTGAAGACTGAAGTTTATTTTGAACAGACTGTATTAAAACCTCTTAAGCACGACGCCCCCGAATTTGGGGGCTCTGGGGGGAGGGGGGCTCATAAGTAGCGTCCAGAAATTGCTCATTTTGATAGCCAGAAGTGTACATGTGTATATTTCATTTACCGGACGTATGGGCAACGTATGGGCAACACGATCATAGAAGTCACTTTTTACACATTCCAAAGACAACTATATACTACTCATAGAAGCATCTAGAAAACGTGTGATAAAAGGACGAAATCCTGGCCAGAAATCTGCGTTATGTGTGCTTTATATCCATATTTGCACCACTTAGCTCGGAGCTAGCGGGCTAATCCGTACATCGATTAGCATTAGCATGCGACACAGAAATCATAACTACCTTCGTTTTTTCGTCTCCGTTGAACCAGTAGAAAGCTGTGAGTGGTCAAGGGTACCATGGCGCTGGTCTTCAGCCGAACAAATCCTTGTTTTTTTGTGACGTTTTATGAAATATTAGTACAAAAACATCGAAGATTATCCGTTTTTGCGGTACCGTCATGGCCGCCAAGTGCTTCCTGTTTACTTCCGAGCTGTTTCCTGTGGAAGGGGGGTCAACCCACCTCGGGCCAGGGGTCAGACTTTCGGCCAATAGAATTTTACGCTCGGGGATATGCGGCACTTCTTGCAACGTTACTCGCTGAAACTTCTGTCAATCAACACCAAATTCTACACCCGCCTTCCTGAGACTCTGACGCGTCGAATGCGGGCTCATTGCCTGAAATCGACCAATCATAGAAGGAGCTGGAGCCCCATAGACACACATGAACTGAGAAAATCCCATAGATGACAGCCAGAAACATACTCTGATGATGTTAGGAATCTCAAAATGATCTCAAATCTCAAAATGAAAACAATATGATAGTGATGCTCAGTACAGACTCTTCTAGAAAGCATTAAAAGCATGATGTGTTGTAAAAGTATGAGTGGCTTTAAATATATGATTATAACATGTGAAAAGCTATTATTAAGTGTTTATAAATGCTGAAAAAGGTGAGTTTAAAGTGCGACCAGATTACATTTTCTCCTTGTGTTTGAGTCTAGCAGCTCGTTCTCAGACTTAGTCCACCGTCAGTCTGAGAAGCCGCCTCTCACCGAGTGGATTTCTGTCCTGAATATAGAAATACCTGTGAGCTACGTGCACCACTTTCCTTCAGAACGATACATCTGGAAACACCTCTCCATATTGCCAGGAATGAAATACTTGTGCAATACGACGTTTTAATTCCACCATCATAAATATGACGAGCAGCTGCTGCAGCCGTCTCTTCTCTTCTGTCGGAGCTTCAGCTCTGATGAGAGAAGCAGACTCAGGGAATACATTTAGATTTCACTTCATAGGATCCCGCTCTAAATACCAAATACTCCACAAAGTATACCTTTCATTTCTTTATGCTGCTTCTTTGCTCAATGTTGTATCACTTGTTAATTATTGTTACAATCCGGCTCAAAGGCTGCGACAATAATGGGAGACAGAGTAAAAAATAAACTCATTTATTTCCAGGATAACATGAACTGAACAAACATGGAGAGTCAGTAATCAGTGATGTCAGCATCTTCAGCTGCCGAGCAACATCCTGAAGACCGCGAACAGGACACCGACCCCTAGTGGAGGGGAGGGGTCATCACACGGTCTACATTTATTTATCATTGTTCGTTTCTATGCACTTTGTAGGCTTTGTTCTTTTAAAAAGTGCTACATAAATACTAAAATATTACATTTTTAGTATCTTTTTATTGGCACATTTAGACGCAAAGAAATTGAGAATAAGTTTGAACATTGTGCAGAAGAAGGTAGAAGCCAGAAATAGCTTAAGATTCCTCCAGTACTGGATATTCATATCACACTCATATAGATAGAACATATACATTATATATATATATGAAATAAAAATATCAAAATTAGACATTGCCATATGAAAGTGATGAATACATGAATGCATCAATGCTTATAATCCAATAATATATATATATATATATATATATATATATATATATATATATATATATATATATATGTACATGTTTGTACATATATATGAAATAAAAATATCAAAATTAGACATTGCCATATGAAAGTGATGAATACATGAATGCATCAATGCTTATAATCCAATATGTATATATATATATATATGTATATATGTATATATGTATATATATATATATATGTATATATATATATATGTATATATATATATATATATATATATATATGTATATATATATTGTTCTGAAATATACCATTGTATATAATGAGTACTTTAGTACTTTAAATATATTTTGGTGCAAATACTTTTTTTTATTCAAGTAGAGTTTGGAATGCAGGACTTTTTATTTATGTATTCTTACTTGTAACAGAGTATTTGTACACTGTGGTTCCATACATTACATCATGGTCCGTCTCTGTAAACATTCACGTGAGAGGAACAAGTCGCTGTTCCACTGGAGCTCAGCAGAGGGCGCCGTTGGACGCGATTCTTCTTCCTCTTCCAGCCTCAGACAATAAAAACAAGGAGAAGCCCACACACACACACACACACACACACACACACACAAACACACACACGCGCGCGCGCAGACCGACGGACGGCGGCAGCATCTCGGAGCTCGAGCTCAAAGCTGTGAGGAGACATGGACTCATGGCCGCCGAGCTGGGACTAGAGATGTAGTTTGCGAGGATGCCGGCCAGCTACATCTCTCGTTTGCTCCTCTTCGTCTCGATCTGCGCGGCCAAATCTCTTCCAGATCCGGCAGCAGTCGGTAAGCGTGGGGGGGGTGCAGCACAATGAGAGGAGATGGGAGTGGTTGCTTTTTTATGGCTTTTGTCGACACGAAAATGTCTCCGCGCCGCTGATGTGATACAGTGAGCCCGAGAGGAGAGGGGCGTCTGGGGGGGGGGGGGGACTAACTCTGTGTGATGTTATTTCACATTCTATAATATCTGTGAGGTGATGTCACACGCTCGTGCTTCATGCTCGCGCTTCATGCTGTGATACTGAACGAGTGTGTGTTGCGGGCCTTTACATGTTTAGTCCGCAGGCCCGCGTGTCTGCGTCTGCATCTGCACAACAATGGAGGCTCGTGTGTCCGAACAGATGCATGCTGCATGAATAAATAACAATCAACATGCATATGGACGCAGCAGCAGCAGCAGTCAATATAAAGGCGCCGGTGTTTGTATTGTGTTCATTTTGGAGGACATGATGTAATTACTGCTTCATTATTCAGGCTTCAAGCTATTTTGAGCTGCATGGATGGTCTCAGTGCTGGACTGTAACGAAGTACATTTACTCTACTTGTACTTGTACCTTTTCACTTTGAGTTACTGTGTACTTCTACTATTAAAGGGACACATTGTACTTTCTACTTCTATCACTGTCGTTCTTCTACAGGTACACACGAAACATAACGTACAGCCAACAATACGACACGATACGAAGCAGTGAAGATGTGATGGACTGTAACAGTGTTACCTGTCATGGAGTATTTTTACATTGCAGTATTTCTAAAAGGATCGACATTCATTCAAGAGCTGAAACGTGATCAGCTTTTAAAATATGACGCTTTGTGAAAGATGAAACTACAAAACGTATTCATAACATCAACATGCTGCTAAAACATTCATAATAAAGAAGATATAATGATGAAGAACAAGTCCGTACTCTTCTTCTTGATGCTCGTACTACATTGAGCTGGCAGCACTTTTACCTGAGAAGCATTCAAAGTACTCTTCTTCAGGTAATGCAGTGTTCCTGTCCTCTGTTTGTCTGTTAGAACCTCCTTCAGGTGAAATCTGAAGAGATCTTTTGCTCCCCAGCTGCTCGTACTGATTACATCGTCGGTTAATTGATACCTCGGAGGTGTTTTGGAAAAGCTCAGCACATCTCGTCTCCTGAGCGAGTGAAGCAATTATCCTCTGAACAAATCTGCAGTTCAGCTCGACGGCGTCTGTTCATCCGTCAGTCAACAGACAATCAATCGGCTGAAGCAGTTGAGTTTTCAGCTCAACTTGAACTCTTTCAGAGTGCTTCCACGTCATGAAAGTGAACTGGAACCTTTTTGCCTGGAGTGTCTTGTGCAGTGTTCGGTTGTAGTTAGCTCCACCCTCTCGTGTCTCTTCTGGTTGCCTAAAAAAACCAAGATGGCGGCGGCCAAAATGCCGAAGTCGTGTCTTAAAGCCAGTGGGTGATGGACTACCACCCCTGGATGTACAGTGAAGCACTCTGGGTGAGGACTCCTCAGTCTCTTGATGTGTCACTGTGACTCCGTGTTTCTGTCAATGGAGCTGCTTCAAGCCCAGACTGAGGAAATCCTCTCCACACACACACACACACACACACACACACACACACACACACACACACACAAGGGAGCCTTTATTCAACCAATTATGGTAATGCATGACAGCATTTACACACACACACACACACACATACATGTCGTTTATGATGAGAGTGCAGCCATTAGTGAGACGAGAGAGGTTCTGCATGGAGGGGTTTGTCACGAGAGGCCCGGAGGGTTAAGATGGCGACAGCTCGTCGTGCTGCAGAGCCTGAGCCAGCTTTCTTTGGAGAGTCAGCTTGTATCCATGGAAACACCCCCCCCGCCCCAAGTGTGACCCACATCAACGCTTGTCCAAGATGGGAAACAAAATGTTCTGGGGCTGATAAACATGGGAGGATGAAACAGGCGGTGGATTTGTGTCGGGTGTGTCACATATCATCATGGTCATAATCCACCAGGGCTGGGGGGGGGGGGGGGGGTAGTGTAATGGTAAAAAATGTTTTAACATGTCGTCCTCATAGTTTATCATGATATGTGCTGTTAGAAAATTCATTTGCACAGGCGTCTGGATGTCTGAGCACATTGACATATTCGTTCTGATACAGAGGTCACTTTCAGTCTTATCCCGGACGAGCGACCGGCGTGTTCTTTCTGTAATCAACGGCTCTTTCTCTGAGCATAAACATTCTCTTGGGAACTATGATCGGTGAAGGTTCGCACCAGAACACTGGCCCCCACCTGTGTTCCCCGTCTCCTCTGTCTTATCCTGTCTTCTCAGTGTTGCCTGTATAAATACCTTGTTTTGATTCTGCGTCTCCAGAGCATGAGCACATTTCACTGTGATTCGTGGCTGTGGTTGTGTTCTCTGTTTGCAAACATTAAATTTACTTTCTGAAACTTTGATCATTCATCAAGACTCTGTCTATTTTGAACACTTTGGATAAAACCAACTTCACCTGAACTGTTAAAGGAAATTTTCCATTACAGTAGTCTGCAGCAGAGGGTCAGCATGAGGGGGAGACACTGAGGGAGGTGAACGGGACATGCAGATGTCATTCTCTCTGAGGTCCATCTCACAGAAACGTCCATAAATGTGCTTAAAGTCACCTGAAGAAAAAGACCCAAAAAAACCAACACGTCCTGTGTGGCAAACCTGCGGACACACACACACACACACACACACACACACATATATACTGTATAGGAGACAGAGAATTGAACAATAAATACTGTTTGTTTCCTGCAAAGGATTCACCCAAAGAAACACAAAGTCTTTAGTGAGACAAAACAGATCGTTCACCGGTTCCAACGTGCCACATTTGAGACTTTGCCGATGTGTTTGATTGGTGATGATCCACTGTGACGGTGAATCCCTCCTTGTTTCAGCTCTCTGGACATTTACCGAGCCGCTCTGTCGTCGTGTGTTTTATCCCAGAGGTGCAGATTAAAGTCCAGGTGTTCGACAACAGCGACCTGTCTCCGCTGGCGGACGCTGAGGTGGAAGTCCACGGTAACCACACCGTCTTGGCGTCCAGCAGGGCCGGCAGCGACGGCGTCCTGAGAGTCAGCTTCCTGTACCGCACGGGATCATGGGTAATCATCACGGCCTCCAAACAAGACTACGTCACCAACTCCGTGCCCTGGCACTCCAGCCGCATCCCCCGTAAGTTCACTTCTTTACTGAGAGCGAAGAGCAGTTTCCTTCTGACGACTCTGTCGAGCTGTGAAATCTGCCCGTTAACAGGATGGTGTCAGTCGTCTCATTGGCTGGCTGTGCAGCTACAGCCTCTCGTCAAACTGCATCTGCAGGGCTTCAAAGGTCTTCGATGTAATGTTGTGATCAGTGATCGCAGGCTGTTAGTGGATGTTATGCAGATATAAACTAAGAGTAGTTTGTGCTGCAGGAGGCTGTTTTTAATCCTCTGTGGAGTTTCAGTGACCGACATCAGACCTGCAGCAAACACTAGCTCTTCATCAAGTGTTTACTTTTGCAAAATTTGAAATGAATTCATAATTTTGAATGGTTTTCTGCTGCTTGTCCCGGTCACATCTATCTGATTAATTATATCATCTGGAATGATTGTATTGTATACAGATGTCTTCTTTTATAACACGTTTGTCTTCCTTCAAACTAAAAACCAACAAAGACAAAACAAAATGATGATCTATAATTCAAGGCCATACCTTCGTATTGTAACGCGGTTATTGATAACGGAGAAACTCATCTCATTGATCTGAATGCTGATCGATTGGAAGTAGCATTACAATAGTTTAATAAAGTAAAAAGCCAAACGATCAACTTATCATTAACAATGACCACATGTTCCACTTTCATTTTGTGCTCTTTATCATTCGTTTAAGTCAAATACTTTGGATGAATGAAGAATCTGAACGTTTGCTCGATGCTTGTCTGAAGTCTGCTGTGTTTGTGTTGAAGTGTACGCATCAGTCAGCCTGTACCTGCTGGTGCAGAGGCCGGGAACTCTCATCCTGTACGATGACGTCCTGCAGGTGCTGTCCGGGTCGCCAGGTAAAGAACACAAAAAACATTTCAACCTGAATATGTGGTCATAAGTCATGCATGCTCACTTATCCTGTCACGGCCCTGGACTCACGAGCCATTATCAGCTTAGTCCACAGAGCTGAGACGCAATTCGTGAGTCCAATTCTTTAAAAACAGTAAATCACAAAGGGCGATGTATCAAGAGTTAGGCCTGTTGGGTAACCGTGTCCTATTTTTGGGTCTTGGGAGAGTCAGCTTGACCCGTCAACAGTTGTTGACGGGTCAACACGTCATCAAGTCTTAAATTAGTCCGTCTCCAGCAGAGAGAGAGAGAGAGAGAGGGAGGGAGGATGGATTCCCTCCCCTCTCCTCCCCCTCTCCTGTGTCTATTCAGGCCCCCACACACTTCACTGCTTAACATTTAGATGACCCGGCGTTATTTGCTGCTGCCGTCGCGATGGCAACCTGCTGCAGCCGGGTGGTTTGTTATCCTCTGCAGCCATCAGCTCGGTGCTGTATCAGTATGAGGACCCATGTTGAGAGATATTGGGACACGAGCAGGCTGCAGCATTTCACCGCTTGTTTTCTCCGCAGGAGCTCGTAACCAGCCGCTGTTGCAGCTGCAGAGGAAGTCTCTGCAGCTGCCGTCCGACTCCAACTACACGGCGCTCTCCGCCACGCTGACCACGGCCCGGACGCAGTACGAGATCGGCGGCTTCCCGTTCCTCCTGGGCCAAGAGACCAACAGCTCAGGTGGGGCGTCGAGGAAGCACCCGCTGTCTGGGACGGGTGTTTCTGTTCGCGGGAAATGTTGATTTATGTGTTGCTTTACTTGGTATCGGCATAGTGCTCATGAATAAAACATTCCTGTGAATGCACCAGATAGCCAAGAGGCTGTTGTTCATCTGTAGGGCAGATGTTACAGTGCTTCAGCATACAGTCCTACTGTAGACAACAGTCAGCTTCTTTTTCTCCCTAAAACTGTTTCAACAAAGTCATTCACAGCTTAATGAAGGATGGGTTGATTGCAGGATTGCATTCGTTTTTAGCTAAAGGTGTATATATATAATTAGGTTTATTTATTTCCTATATTTTGGTGTTAAATACATCTTTCTTCTTTCTCTTATCTGAGGGATCCTTGCTCAAAGTTGACAAAGAAATAATAAAAAAATGTTTCTCTCAAATATCAGTATTGACTGTCTGAATGCTACTTGCTACAATAAGTTTACATTTAATTTAACGTCACAGTCATGCGCCGCTACACCTCTCAGTGATTAAACTAAACGATGCTTCATAAGTGACAGAAATCCAATTTTACTTCTGACTATAGAGGCAAACACTGAGTGTTTCATAGATATTAAAATGAATGTATTGTCCTCAAACATCCCGAGTCATCAAGTACCTGAAGACGTTTCTCATGTGAAAGTCTGTCTTCTTCTCTTCAGGTGCAGAAACAGGGTGGATGGACCTGACAGCGTTGGCTGTGGTCAGCGTTCAGCTCTTTGACAAAGACGGCCGTGTGATCCAGGTCTCCGACCCGGTCCAGATCTCTGTGCCGCTGCCGTCCGACACCCGCAACAGGATGGCCACCAGTGTGCCGGCTTGGCTGTATCAGCCTAAGACGGGTGAGGGAAGCTCGTAGAGCGTGATGTCGGGCGCTCTCGTGTTTGCTGTTTGTGAATAACGGGGACGATAACGTACATTTCTGCAGGACTGTGGGTTCGGAACGGGACGGGCTACATCAAGACGGACGGCCATCGGTTCGTGTGGAACGTGGTGGTTCCTCAGTTGGGATACTGGTTGGCTGCGTTTCCTTCATCTTCAGGTGCAGTAACTCATCTTCAGGCCTGCGCTCTGCTGTTTGTGCTGTTAGTAACGTGCAGTGTTGCTGCTCTGGGTCAGCAGATGTTCCTGTATGTCTCTCAGGGGGAAAAACCGGAAAGGCAGACCGTAATGAAATGTTCAGGGCCGTTGCATAATTTAGAGAAGTCCATAATAGGGTATTAAAATTGGTACTTGAAGTATTTAATCTGGTGACAAAAACTGCTGCAAGGATGACGAACAGGAAGTTAGCATCTCACTGGAGGTTTTTTCTCTTTGGATTTTGGATTATTGCAGAATTTAAACTCTAAACATTTATGTTTCTTCCATGTTTAGTTCATCAAGATCATCTTCACTAAAGAACTCCACTTTTATGATGTTTGAAGTGCAAAATACAAAGCTAACGTCCGGCTATGAAGGAACTCCAGCACGGTCACATGACTTCACGTCTTCACCGCTAAGCTAAAGGAGGACGAGTGTTCCAGTGAGGACGTCTAGTCGTCTCATTGATACGTAGAAGCTTCTAAATTCACCAGAGGGGTTTTACTCACCTGTTTTATATCAGGGAACTAAACTTTTAAATATCTTCAGCTTGTGTAAAACACATTATTTCAGACATCTAACCAAAAACACATAAGAAACTCATTGACTTCTCGACGAGGGAACAGGAAGTGTAAAAGTGCTGACTCATTTCTGCATTCCAGGACTCATGTTTGCATCAGTCTATTCTCAGAAAGCTGATAAAAGCATCACATATGTGAAATGTTGTCACTGGAAGAAGTTTTTGTGTGTTCTCTCTGCCATCGAGCTCCATTTTTGTCCAAAAACATAAAAAACACATAAATGATTTACACCGTCCTGCTGCCACAAACACTCACTAGAACACCAAATGTGGATTAATCCGCCGCTGAAAATAGTCCCCAGCAAATACACAATATCATCCTGTTTGTTTAATAAACGTGACCATCTGTTTCGTCTCTTTTGAAACATGAAACTTGTTTCCAAACACAATGGACTTGAGGCACCGACAGGGTGGGGACGTATTGAGAAAAGGACGAACACGATTCTTGATTCTCAGACGTCTTTCTGCCATGCTTTGTGTCGCAGGATCGGGTCTGTCTCATCCAGGCCTGAGGGACATCACCACCTACCACACCCTGTTCCTGCTCTCCATCCTGGGCTCGCTGGCCCTGCTGGTGCTCATCCTGCTCTGTGTGCTGCTCTACTACTGCAGGTGTGGGGAGCGTAGGCGCAGGTCTCACATTCAGGCTTCTATTGATATAGCAAAAATGACAACTGGGATTTTGGGAATGATAATTGCAAATACCTATAACTGTGAATGTGGGTTTGATTTGAGATTAGACTCTACTAATAATCCCCAGCAGATTACAGGTGCTTCTTTCATTTCTGACCTTCAGTTTCTGTTTACCTGTTTTTAGGCGAAAGTGTTTAAAACCGCGTCGGCAGCAAGGGAAACCCCACACGCAAAATATAAATGGTGCCAAGAGAGACCAGGGTACGTCCACGTCACGGCTGAATCTGATCTGTGGAGGCCACGCTGAGTCCGGCCCCTCTAACGACAAATCCGACATGTCGCCAGCTCGAGACTACCAGAGTTCACGGGAGGACCTAACCAAGCACGTTCCAGCTCACATGCTGCGACACGCCAAGGGGAAAAACGGATCAGGACCCCAACGTGGCGAAAGCTTCCCCATGAAGGTGACGCGAGCCACCGAGACCAACAACCTGGACAACCCTTTGCTGCATGAAGACTACAACCGACACCACAGCGCCAACGACAATCGAGGGTACTCCTCGGATCCCCCGTCCCCGCCTCGCTTCCAAGGGTACGTGCCGAACCAGAGTGACAAACCTCCAGAATATTCGGCAGCAGCTGCAGACAGCCTGGCCAGACCCACCTCCCTCAACACCCAACCGGGTCAGATCATCTTCTGCAGCTCCATTGACCAGATGAAGGAGAACATGTACCGGAGCATGGTGCCCACCCTAGTCATCCCGGCCCACTACATGCGCCTGCCCTCCGAGTTCTCTAAAGACGGCAAGGACCAGAAGGACCAAGATAAAGACGGCGCACAGATGGGAGGAGGCCAGCAGCACCACCACCACCACTCCCAGAAACAAGGCCAGCAGCAAGGCGGAGGATCCCAAGGGGACGACTCCGAGGATCCGAGCTGGGCGTCTGACTCCTCTGGCGGACCCATGACCATCCCGGTGCTCTTCAACGACTCCACCATGGCTCAGATGAATGGGGAACTGCAGGCTCTGACGGAGAAGAAGCTACTGGAGCTGGGTGTCAAGCAGCACCCGAGGGCGTGGTTCATCTCCCTGGATGGACGGAACAACGCTCATGTGCGCCACTCCTACATAGATGCTGGGAATGACCTCGGTGGCGGTGGCGGCGGCGGCGGTGGATTCTTAGGTGGCCCCAGCAGCGCCGGCCGAGACTCCAACCTTGAGCCGCCTCTGGAGTCCCAAGAACGCATGTTGGGAATGAACCGGAAGGGAAAAGACGAGCGCTGGGGGACGGGAGGACGGAAGGGCCTCGGCGTCGGCAGCAGCGGTGGGAAGTGCTACTCCAAGCTGGCATACCCCGACCACAGCGAGCCCAGCAGCAGCAGCGAGGGACGCCCGGTCTCCCCCGAGGAGAACTCCCTCACCCTTCTCCTGGACGAGGGTCCGTCCTCCCGAGGGTCCACCATCCCCAGGAGAGGACGCAGCCGCGTGAACAGCAGCCGCAGCAGCAACAGCGAGAACCGCCGCGACTCCATGACCAGTCCTGAGGACGATCCCGACGACAAAGACGAGAACAAGAAGAGCCCCTGGCAGAAGATCGAAGACAGGCCTCTCATGGTCTTCCACCCCAGGAAGTGAGCTGTGTGGACCTAATGAAGACACTTTCAGTCTTTCATCTTTCCACAACGAACATGGAGGAAGATGTTGTTCACCGAGAGAGAGAGAGATCACAATAAGCACAACCACGCTTCACTGGTTCCATTTTCAGGTTGTTGTTTTGGCCTTTGTGTTCCTGGTGAGGTGATTTCTCTCGTGGTCTCGCTGTCTCCGTTACTCTCCCTGCTTTCCACGGAGATGATCTATCGTATCCAGTTTATCGTGAACTCTTGACACCTATCACATCACTGAAAACCATCGCCTGAGCCATCGCACACACTGACTGTGGAAATAGCCATTTTATAGAGCAAAATATAAGAAGGAAGCACTTGCTGATAATTTGATAATTGATTGATCGATACCAAACATTTTGGAAGTGGATGACCTTTTTTATGGGATTGGTGGGTGAATTAGATTTCCTTCCCTGGACTTAAAACACACCAATGCTCACATAGATGGTAGAAGACGTCTCCACCTGCCCGAAACTATAACTAGAGTAAGTTTTCTTTAAAGGAAACCGCTTCCCAAAGCTTGAATACGTAGGAAACCTATCAGTCGTACTGATTCTTTTCTTGCGCCCCAGTAAACGGAGAATCCAACGTGCGACTTGCATTTTGCTCCTTCGGGGACTCGCTTCCTCCTGTGCTGTGTCCATGTGTTCGGATTGCTTAATCAGATAGTAATGATTTGAAATGTTGAGCATCGTCTCTGTGAGTCTTTCCGTCATCCCTCATCGTCGCTGATTTACGAACGTGGACTTTCTGCCTCTTTTTCTCTCCTGCTCGTCGGTTTGGTCGACGCTGCCATTTCCGTTGTGTAAATAGATTCCCAGACGTTTGGAGGATCATTTTTTGGTTTTAGAAAAAGGTTTTTGCATGCATGTGAATGTATGAAGTAAACAGAAGGCACCCTAAAGCCCCTCCCCCTCTAATTGCCAAGAAAACGTGGGTAACCCTAAACAGCCAAAACACCACTTTACTTGAAGACTTCCCTGTTTGATGTTCTACTGAGATCCACCGGGCCTGAACCACTTCTCTCCTGTAAGTGCCTTCTTTCACATAGGATGGAGTGATAGGCATGCAGGTCCCTCTTTAACATGCAGCCAGGCGTCACCGTGGCACTAATAAGCACACTGCATTGTGGGAACAACATCACGCGTCACTCTGGGGAGCATGCCTGCCAAAAGATAACCTGACAACTTTTTTCTCTCGTGGCTGTTACTGTCCTTTAATATCTATACGTTTTATTGTATCTATCCTCTTTTTTCACCAAACTTGTAAATGGTACAATGAACTATATGAGATTTTATGGTGTAAACTTCGTGCATGTAACATGTAGAATAGGGTGTTTTTAATGATCTTCTCTTTTTTTATTATTGATCCAGGATGTTTGGCACAAAAAAGAAAAGAAAAGCGATGCACTGACGCATTGAATCGTGTTGCCAAAATGAACTCGGTTTCATGAAGATACACTGAATTTTCCCGTAATCCAGTTCTAACAAAAAATTCACTTCCGGTCGTAAATGTTTACAACGACGACACACTGACCAACACGCTCCTCCCGCTGATTCTAGCGTCACCACTGCCTCAGACTGTGAAGCGATCGTGTCATCCAGCAGATAAAAGCTCAACCCGTGCTCTTGTTTTTGTCGATTATGAAGCGACGGCTGTATAGAAGTCGTGCTGACTCGCTGGTCCTTTCCACCATTAGCTTGCTGTTCATAAGCCTACAGTACAAACATGTGATGTGAAGTCTGAAGAAAAACCACGACGCCATGAAACGATTCCTACTGAACTGTCCGCTGCTGTAAATGTACGTTTGTTTGGGACCAGATATCAAATTAATATTAATATTGTTGTTATGAGTTGTGCAATTGTGGCTTTCCTTCCTTGTTTTTGTTTCGACGTGAGAGAACCTGTTTTCTCAGTCGATTCTTTAGTGGACAAGAGATTTACTCAAGAACTGAATCCCGGAGAGGACGCGTTGAAGTTTTTAACTGATGGTACAAATACACGCGAGGGTGAGGAGGAGGAGGGAACTGTAGGCCTTCATCCTGTGCAGTAAATCATTTGCTTCATTAACCTGGTCAGCTGTTTGTAAACTGTAAATTGATTCTTTCTGTACATGAGACAAAATAGAAATAAATGTGTTCCCACGGTCAGCAGCGTTTGTGATTTTTTTTAAATGTATTATTTATTTATTTTTAGTTTCCCTTTTTTTTTTTGGCTAGCAGAAATGGGCTTCCATACAATATGGCAGCTGGTTAATTTATTTATATATAATATAATATATATATAATAATATAATATATATTTATTAATATAAAGTTTTATTTGTGTGTATTTTCTGGAAATAAACTAAAGTTGTCAATGAAATATGAAGTAAAAAGTACAATATTTACTTAAATAAAATTTAAAAATCTGAAAAAGGAAATAAATAAAATAAAATTACCTTCCTTTAACTTGATTAGTTAATTGACGCTTAGTTAGTCGTGAATATTTACTGATAAAATAGTACAAACATAATAATATGTATTCAGTCCACGTGATCATTCACTGTGTACTGTCCCTTTAACGCCAAACTGCAGTCACGTGACAGTGTGTCATGTGATGATTGACTTGTGAACATAAAGAAAAGCAGCTTCAGGTCTTCTTTGTGCTCTGAATGTCCGTGAAGCAGCTCAAACCTTCGACACACCTGTTCACGAGCAAACCTTCCAGGTAAGAAAGACACTTCCGCCTTCAGCCGCTCACGAGAGTCATTCAAACCGGCTAGCATTGCTGTTAGCCACCTAGCATGCTATGCTAACCCGGTTTTCTTTTATCACAGTATCATGGTGATCAATGGTGGTTAACGGTGTGTCTGTTGTTGTTGTTGTTGTTGTAGGAGGACTATGCAGCTCAGAGCTGTTTGTTAATAACTACTGAACTCAAGCTGTAACGGTAAAGTGCACCGTTATATTTAATACTAATATATTGGAGAGGTGGAAACCTAGTACATTTAGTAAAATACTGTTTCCATTTTCTGCTGCTATTTAAATATGCAAAGTAGCTGACGTGATCAAATAAAATAAAAAAAAATACTGTGTGTGTATGTACTTAGAGACAAATATTGTATTTTATTTTTACTGCACAACATTTATTTGATACCTTCATCTACTTTGCATAGTTAGATTAACAATACAACATTATTGATGAGACAAAACATGTAGAGACCTATGAAGACACCTTTTTTGCTATTTTATGACAGTTTATAAATCAATAAACCGTGCAAATATTCATCAGTGACATTGCTCTCTTATTAAAATACACCGGGTGCAGGTTGTGAGATGGTGTGCAGTGTTTCTCACTCTATGTAAGGTTTGTGTCTCTTTCACTACGTCATCAGTTTAAGTTGACTGATGACTCTTTTCTTCTGCTGGAAGATAGAAACATTGAGCAGAAATGTTTCTCTGCATGAATCTTTATGAGCTGCTCTTCTTTTAATACATCTCAGTAACCTTTATCTTCTTGAAGCAGTTATTGGTTTATTTAACATTTTGTACACACTCAACGAGTAGTTATTACATTTATGATTCAATAAGCAACCGGCAACTACTTTAATGATCAATTCATTGTTTAACGCATTTATCAAGTAAAAATGCTAAATATTCTCTAGTTCCAGCTTTTAAAACGTCACAATTGGATGTTTTTCTCTGCTTGTATATTTAATATCTTTATGTTTGGACTGTTGAGAAATGATGAAATAAATTGTTGATTCCAATATTGTTAGTTGTTAGCAGTTTAATTGATCAAAACAAATGTTAGTTGCAGCACTAAAATCCACAAAAGGAGTGCTAGAGGAACAAAAAGCAACGATAAACCAAATATTAAATCAATATTTTGTGACTTTTGTCAGTGAATATCAGGTGTTCAGGGTTATGAAAGGCCAGAGATATGAGTGCTATCAATGCAATAACAGGACATGAACTCCTGCGCGCTGTGTTGAAATCCAGTTTATCGAACAGTGTTCGTGCTGCGCTGCTCTACGTGTCTTTGTTATAGACGGATGTAAACTTTATTCATCCCCAGGGGGAAATTAGATTGTAGCAGCAGAAATCTAGAGTAAAATATAACGTCTGGAATGCACAATATATATACAGTACAATAACAGAGCAGATATTGAATAGATTAATAAATGATAAGATCAAATAGAAATGCACAGTATGTACAATGAATAGAGTGGCATTAATACACTTTACTCGCTCCATGAGTTACCGTCTCACAAACGTAAAGGTGCGCTAGCGTCAGCTCTCGACCGTTCGTATCGTCGGTACACGTTGCGTCACTCCTGCCGGCCCTGTGCTCTGCTGCCTGTGTTCAGATGCTGCAGCTGGGGATCCTGGTCCTGGCTCTGCTGGGTCTGAGCTCCGCTCGGATCTGTCCGGATGGAGACATGTGTGTGAACAGTAACACCTGCTGCAGGAACGCCACGGGAGGATACGGATGCTGCCCGCTGCCTTATGTGAGTCACCGGTCAGTCGTTTCAGTTACACGAGTAAAAGTCCTGCATTTAAAACCTCAACGTTACTGTGAGGAACTTCTAACTGGTCCTGAACCAGTCTCGGTGTAGTCCTGATCCTCTATATGAACCAGTCTCGGTGTAGTCCTGATCCTCTATATGAACCAGTCTCGGTGTAGTCCTGATCCTCCATATGAACCAGTCTCGGTGTAGTCCTGATCCTCCATATGAACCAGTCTCGGTGTAGTCCTGATCCTCCATATGAACCAGTCTCGGTGTAGTCCTGAACCAGGACTGAGAGGGGCAGGCTGTCGGACCCTGCTGCAGTAACATGAGGGTTTCTAAAGGGACTCTGGTGCTCAGAGACCCGACAGCTTTAGTCCACAGGGACCAACAGAACCAGCACTAAATAAAAGTTTAAAGAAGTATTGGACGCAAAATGTACTTCATGTATCGAAAGTAGAAGCACTCGGTAACTACCGTCATTTGGGGTCAGCAGAGTTCAGGTAGTTGATAGGAAACCCTGCTGCGAGTCCAGTATTTAACTGAACAAACGCTTCGTTAGTCTTTTAACGGTTCCTCTCCTCGGCTGAAGCGTCTCTGAAACGGGAGGAGTTGAGACGGGATGACCTGGATCTTCTGCGACACATCGGCTGTTGCTGCTCTTTGTTCTGTGTCTTAAACCTTTTTCACGTCTCTCCACCTGCAGGCGGAGTGTTGTTCCGACCACGTCCACTGCTGCTACGAGAGGACGGTCTGTGACCTCGTCCACAGCAAGTGTGTGAATAAGACGGTTTCTTTGGCCTGGATGAGACGCCTTCCCACCAGACCGCCTCTGCTCCTTCAGGTAATCGAACCAAGCGCTTCGTCAAAGATGGAGCCGGGGCGTTTATATTATTCCTTCGCTTAATTCTGAGCTCGTTGGACTTTTGTTTTTGTAGGAAGTCTGTGGTTTTGCTGTGTACTAGATGCATGTTCATGAATAGCGGCTCTGAACATTTGCGGTCCAGCCATTGACGTGGTGTTTTCTGTGTCATTGGTATGCGTGGGCTGTGGGCTGTGTGTCGTGTGGCGGTTGCAGCTCGAGGAGACGGTGAAAGCGGTCATTTGTCCGGATCAAGAGTCCGAGTGTCCGGACGACACCACCTGCTGCCAGCTTCACGACAGCTCGTGGGGCTGCTGTCCGTTAGCTAAGGTGACGACCATGAGCTCGGCCTCGCATACTGCGTGTTTTACGTCTGTGAGCCGCTCCTCCTGACGGCCTTCTAGTCGAGTATGTATGTATGTCCATCATCTGCAGGAATCTGTTGCGCCGCCTGTCTGACATGGCGCTCCTCTTCTGCAGGCGGTGTGTTGTGAGGATAAGCTCCACTGTTGCCCCGGGGGAACACGGTGCGACATTGCTCACTCGAAGTGTGTGTCGTCCTCACTGGAGTCCTTCCCCATGCTGGAGAAACTAGCTGCCAGGAGGCGGGACAATACTTCAGGTAGAGACCGCCTCGTGTCGAAGGTCATGGCTTCCTCATGTCAAAGGTCTACTTTAAAAATGAATGTTTACGATGGTAGAAAGAGGTTAAACGTCACTGAAATCCATCTGTCATGTTATATGCTGATGATACTACACTAATAATTAATGATGTTTCTGCCTTGTTTCTTTACATGATGATATACTAATAATTAATGACGTTTCTTTGCATGATGATGTTCTTACGGCCGTGTTGTATTTCCGCAGCTCCTCCGGTGGGTTCCGTGTCGTGTCCTGGAGGAAGAAGCAGCTGCCCAGACAGTTGTACGTGTTGCCTCCTCAGCAGCGGAGATTACGGCTGCTGCCCTTACACACAGGTACACGCGACTCTGTTTTTTTTTATATATATATATATATATATATATATATATATATATATATTTATTTATTTATTTATTTGTCCTTGTGTTTTACATCCACACCGTCCAGTACGTGTGAGCACCTGACTGTACCTGTAAAGACTCGTTGGTGTTTGTGGTCCTTGGCTGTAAATAATTATGTAATTTCCTGCTAAACCAGCAAACCTTTAATTATTTGTCTGACTCTGTGATTGTAATCGTGTGCAGGCCACGTGCTGCAGCGATCAGCTCCACTGTTGCCCGAGCGGCACCATCTGTGACTTGGAGCACGGCGTCTGTAGGGCCGGTGAGACCAGCGCACCACTGAAGAAGAAGACCGCCGCCGAGCCCGACGACGGTAAGCAGTCACGCCGCAAGAGTCCCAATTTAGGCTTAAACTGTGTGCAGGAAGGTCTTGATGTCTCGATGTCTCCGTCTGTTCCGGCCTCTCGTCCCGTCAGTCAAGTGTCCGGACGAGAAATCGGCTTGTCCGGATCAGACGACGTGCTGCAAGATGACCGACGACACGTACGGCTGCTGTCCGATGCCCAACGTGAGTGACCTGAACCAACCTGTTCACAGCAGCAACGCTGCTGCGTCTGTTTGAAGTGAAGTGATTTGAAAACGCAGAAGGCCGTGGTAATGGGGCAACCGACCAAATGGATAATGTGATCTGAAACTATCACAACTTGAGACATGAATCCCTTCTTCTCTCTTGACACTGACTACGAGGCTTTCCTCTCTTCAGGCCGTCTGCTGTTCCGATCAGATCCACTGTTGTCCTGAAGGCACCGAGTGTGACGTGGTGCACGGCGCCTGTGTGTCGGCCCACGGAGAGACGACCACGAAGACCCCCGCGGCTCTGCTGCCGCCGGTGGAGGTCCAGCGCAGAGGTCGGCGTGCCGTCTACGATCTTAAATATTTGCTCGGCATCGTTTACTTTTCTCCAGCTGGTCTTGTGAAGATGGGCTACTTTAGCCGCCGCTTAGCATAGCGCGCCTAAATCTCCAACTGAACTGCGGTTGCGTTGCATTGTGGGTGATGTAGGCACCAGGTTTTGAGAAGGAGGAAGAATGCATGAAATAAAAAGACGATGTCTGCGAATGTGACGCTACTCTTTGAAGTGAAGTTCGTCGGCTGATGGAAACGTTTGTGTTTCAGTCGGAGGCGTTCCGTGTGACCCCTCGGTGACCTGCGCCGACGGAAACACCTGCTGCAAGTCGTCAGAGGGAGAATGGGCCTGTTGTCCTCTGCCTAAGGTACCCGCAGACTGGGGTGTGTGTGTGTGTGTGTGTGTGTGTGTGAGAGACACAGACCCTCTGTGTTCGGCTTTCTGGCCAGCTGCACTCGACACACTTCCTCACATTGTGCGTCTGGAGAGGAACCACAGTCTAGTGACGACTGGCTTCTCCTCTAATCTCGGCTCAGTGTTTCATTTATTTAGTTGTAGAAATATGATGAATGCAAACTCTTATTCAGTGTTTGCACGGATTCTGGTTCATTGTCCAGAGATGGCGGTCAGCTCAGAGGAGGAGGACGGTTATAAATGTCTTAGTTGCTGACTCGTATGCTCTTCAGCTCTTCAGCTCTTTGTGTCTCTCCCTGTAGGCCGTGTGCTGTGAGGACCACCAGCACTGCTGTCCTCACGCCACCGTTTGTGACGTCGCGGCCGCCGCCTGCGTCGACCCCTCGGGCGGCGCCGCGACGCCGTGGCTCGGCAAAGTGCCCGCCTTCCCTCTACCGACCGGCAACGCCAAGTGTGACGAGTCCACGTCGTGCCCCGGAAAATCCACCTGCTGCAGGACGGAGAGTGGCGGCTGGGCCTGCTGTCCTCTGCCTCAGGTAACGCGAGTAGAGGACGGCTCGTACGCTTCAGAGATCCGAACAATATAGTTTAGAGAAGCATGCAAAAACGACGCCAACGTAAATATTCTTGTGATTAACAGAGTTTTGTGCTGCAGACGCTTCATGAAACTCTTGTTCCTGCAGGCCGTGTGCTGCGATGACCACCTCCACTGCTGCCCTCACGATAGCGTCTGTAACCTGGAGGCTGAGACCTGTGACGACCCGTCGGGGGTCTTGCCTTCACGCCGCTGGGTGGAGAAAGTGTCCGCTCGGACCTCGGAGGTGAACAACACATCGAGTCAAACTTTGACGAATTCATCCGCTATATTGCAGCGCTGATCGACAAAAACAATATTTATACCTCGCGGAACGCCGGCGCTGCTGCTCTACTGCTGCCTGCGTCAGTCAGTCTGTGTTTGCTGGATTTAGTGTTTCTGTCAAACCCTCGTCCACCTGATGAACTGAGTGTCTGATGCTTTGGAGGGATTTCAGGCGTCATTAAAGAGCTGGTTAATCTTCCTCCTTCCAGGCTGAGGAGCCGAGTCGGGCCGTTTCCGGTCCACCTGAGCCAGCCAGGAACATGTGTGACGCCCAAACCAGCTGCCCCAGAGACACCACCTGCTGCTTCATGGACGAGACCCACCGATGGGGCTGCTGCCCTCTGCCCAAGGTACGCCGTTAATCAACCGCACGCACGCAAAGCCCATTACGTGTGATTCATTGCGTCTCCTTCAGGCGGTGTGTTGCGACGATGGAAACCACTGCTGCCCCAGCGGTCACGCCTGTGAACCGCACCGCGCCTCCTGCTCAAAGGGACCCCACGTCGTGGTGCCCTGGTCCTCCAAACTCGACGCCCTGAGCGAGGCTTCCGGCGCCGTCGCGGACGTCAAGTGCGACGACAAGAGCAGCTGCGCTTCAGGAACGACCTGCTGTAAGCTGCAGACGGGGGAGTGGGGCTGCTGCCCGCTGGTCAAGGTCTGTACGGCGTCACACGCACCTTCATTACTGTAAAATCACGTGTGACAAAGCTCGGCTTTTCCAAACGTTCCCAAATTACTCCAGCGCGTTAAAGTTCACGCCATGTTTTTACCTTGTTGGTGTTTCGTGGTTCAGGCCGTCTGCTGTGTCGACCAGGAGCACTGCTGCCCTCAGGGCTACAGCTGCAACATGCAGACCGGCACGTGTGAGAAGAAGAACCCCGACGCGCTCGCCCTCCCTCAGGTCAAAGTGGTACGGTCCGAGCTCGGGGACGAGGACGTACCGTGTGACGTCACGGGGGAGTTCCACTGCCCGACGCGGGACACGTGCTGCAAGGTGTCGGCCTCCGAGTGGGCCTGCTGCCCCTCAGCCCGGGTACGTCCACGCCGCACTCGCATCAACACTTCATATGAGCCGAAGTGTGCGACTGTTAAATTCTGTTCTTTAAACTAATGGTGTCTTCCAGCCGTGAGAGATGAAGCCTTTGAATACCGTACTCCCCGGACAGGACTATTGTCGTTATAATGAATCTGCTCCATGAATTCCATTCCTTCGTGTTTTTAAAGCGCGCTCTAAACTCTCCATCGTCTTGACCCGACGTTTCCTCCGACAGGCGGTCTGCTGCTCCGACTCGCAGCGCTGCTGTCCTGTTGGGTACTCGTGTGACCTGCAGGCTGCAGGCTGCTCTCTGCTCCCCCAGCTGACCTGGGCCTCTCTGATCGGGGACAGAAGGAAAGACTTTGTCCCGCGAGGGCTTTAATCCCCCTGAAAGGTGCACCGATTCCATCTTTTGATCCATAACACCCTCCGTGCTGTCTGTGGACGGCACTTCCTGTTTGACGTGTCCTTCGGGGGAGTGACGACGATGACGTAGAAGCACTTTGATCTGCTGGTTCTGTTATTTCAACATGTGTGCAGGAGTTAGTGTCTCATCATCATCATCACACTTGTTGTAGATGAGTGACGACGTTGGTGTTGCTCCATATTTCTCTTATTTTGAACAAATCACCTGGAAGGTAAAGATGGCCGTTGAGCTTCTCTTTGACTGTTTGCAGGTTCTGTACGTTCTGGTTCAGCAACAATAAACTTCATTTAGTTTTTACTAACGAGATAGAATGCAGATAAGTGTCACCTTGATGATCTTTAAAAAACAGACTTGTTGTTGGAAAAACATTCACGGTAAATAAAGTTGTATAATTATTATTACTTTTCTGTCTCGTTTGTTTTCCGGGGCCTTTTCCCGTCTGCAGACCGGAGCTTCAGAACCTTCTGTAGCGACGTCGCTCCTCCATGAAATGGATTGTACGGCTCACAACGATGTCGTTAAATTTAAAATGAAGACTCGTCATTTCATAGAAACATCTCTGTAGTTTTAATCAAACACTTAGGAGGAAGTAGTTCTGTTTGTTGGCACTATTTTCAGCGGCGGATGAATCCACAGTAGTGAGTATTTGAGGCAGCAGATAGAAAACAGGAAGTTAAGAAGGACCGTCGAGGATCAGGACCAGAGGTCAGATTCTGGACCTGAATGAGGGCCCAGAGTTGTTATGACGACCAGAGTAAACACATGACAGACTGTGGTTCGTCATGTGCCCTCTGGTGGACACAGACCAACATGGCGTCTCTTCTGCTGGAGGTGAACACAGAGCGACACGCTGCCTCGGCTGTAACGGTGTGACTGAGACTCTGTGGAGGATCAGGATGGTGAGTGAGACTCTGTGGAGGATCAGGACTGTGAGTGAGACTCTGTGGAGGATCAGGACTGTGACTGAGACTCTGGAGGACCTGCTCCCACCGGTTTAAAACACAGCGTCATGTGTGATAGTCCAGCCCACCTCCTTAGAATGAGTCCACAACCTAAATGATGTCATGTGTGTGTGTATGTATATATATATATGTATGTATGTATGTATGTATGTATATATATATATATGTTGAGTTTTTCATATTTCATAAAAGAAGTAAAGCAGGGATACTTTCTTTGCCACGGACCGGTTAATAAACAAACGTTCATATTTATTAGATAACATGATTAAACAATAACAGACCGTCGGGGTTCATCCCTTCCTCTTTTTATGAAAAGCTCTTCGTATGTTTCTTTTTTTTCCATAAATGTGATGTTTAAATATACAAATGAGGAATTATGTAATGGTAACGTTTGGTGAATTTAGGAGAAATCTACAGACTAAAAAAGACAAAGCAGTAAAATAAAACACAAATGTGTATTTTGGATGATTTTCTTTCGACTTCTGAAAAATGACAAATGTCCAAATATTTATGAAATAAGATCCAATGAGGGACATGGAGGAGGCGGGACTTAGCATCTCTAAAGCGTCATATTTAATAAACCAACTTAGATCTTCTTGTATGAATCTCGTATTTCCCAGAAATGTCAAACTATTCCACAGACCAGTGAGCGAACAAGAGGAAAGTATTGATCCTCATCAGCGCCAATCAATCGATATAACTCGTGTTCGTTGATTCATCTCTACGGATGAATATCTTTCACTTCTATGTTTAGCAGACTTCACCCGCCAACAGCAGAGGAACCAAAGCGACAAAAAGCCTTTGACGTGGAGCAAACGTCCTCCACAGCTCCGCTATTGGTCCGTCGCTGATCCCATTCACATGTTGCCAGGGAGACGCACACACACACACACACTCCCACACACACACACACACACTCACTCCCTCCTCTGGCATTGTGTTAATTCCCACAGGAATGTATAGATCATCTCTCTGTGTGTCATATAAGAGTACTACTCTTAAACTATTATGTTATTCTATTGGTTTAACTTTGAATTATTTAATTTATTCAAAGTGCATTTCAAGTATCCATTAAATGTCTTTATGTGAAAAATGATGAAATGAGTATTAAAATAATGAACTTTCTGTAACTCAGCTTGTGAATTAATGAACGTATCGTTTCAGCTGTGCTTTAATAAACAGTCGGGTTGTTTGTTTTAGTAATTATTCTCATTTTTATTGTGCAATTAAGTGCTAACAGTGCAAAACATGTTGAAAGTAGAAGTAGAGTCACAAAATATCCAAACAAATAACCAGAGACTGAAACATATTTCTTAAACTCTTCATGTGTTTTGTGAGCAAACATTTTATTTACAAAGTAACTGACGCTGTCAGATAAATGTAATATAGTAGAAAGTGTTATAAAAAAGGAGTACTAGTACCTCAAATACTTCTAAATGTGTAAATGTCCTTTGTTACATTCCAACACTGCAAATGAAAGAAAACTAAAAGAGCAAGTGTGACAGAAAGATTCTCCACACCGTGTGTGTGTGTGTGTGTGTGTGTGTGTGTGTGTGTGTGTGTGTGTTTGGGGGGGAGATAGTGGGGGGGGGGGGGGGGCCAGGGTGAGTGAGGTGCACAGCTCATAACTCACACACATGGTCGACCAATCAGCAGAGGCTGCGGGGGGTCAGAGAGCCGGTGGGTTACACTTGGACATGAACACTCGGGACAGACAGAGACAGAGACAGAGACAGACGGGACTCTGAGTTGTTCTTCTGCTGCTGCAGCGGTCTCGCCTGAGCCTGAGCCGCCGTCTCGTCGTGTCTGACTGAGGTAAACGTGTTCTGTTGGTTCTGAAGGTTCTCCCGACTGTCAAACCTTCAGTCTGACTCGTGTTTGATCAGAAGCGGTTCAGGTCAGAGGAGCAGGAAGTGTAGTCAGCGGTGCATCATGGGAGGAGGTTGTGATGGGATCAATGATGCGAGTCCTGGACGATACAAGTCGAAATTTAGTTTTTAATTATTATTCACTGTTACTATTCCTTGTAATTGATGTCTCCAAATGCTCTTGTGTACTTATTTTGTTATATTCACTTCATACGTATTTTAGTTTGACATAAATGTTATTAGATATTTATTGAGCTTTTTCTATTCATCTTCATTTCTTTACTTGTTCTGTTGCAACAAGCGGGAAGCATGTATGTTTCAAAGTTTGGATTGTTTTTATTCTTTCTTTATTATCTTTATCTTTACTTCTGTTATCGATATCTTGTCTGAGTCTATCGTTATTGTCTTTTTTATCTTTAGTTACTTGACTACAAGACTGTCCACAACGTTTAGGTTTGAGGTCCAAGCGCACGTTGACGCCACATGAAAACATGTTTTCACAGTTTCACATCGTGACATTGACACAAATAAAGAAGCGGTGAAAGAGACCTCCACCTCCAGGCTCCTTCGTGAGGACTTCAGGGCCGTCGCTGTGCGTGGGACGCCTGTGTGTGTGTTTTGATCTCCAGTGTTCGCTGTCAACATGGCGAGAGTTTGAGGGAGAGAGACTCCGACAGCTGGCCCGGCGCAGTGGAAGGCATGCGGCTGCCTCCCTCTGCGTGCTATTTATACTCGCCTCTGCCAGGATCGCTGCCGGTGTCTGTTCATTCACGCCCGGCCACCGCAAATGCCACCGCATTCAAACCAGTGCCAGTTACAAATCTGCTGGTTCTGCTATTCCATTAGCGTAGCGGGGCCTCTAATATTATCAATTGACGCTTGAAACCATGCTGACAACCGGGGCTGAAGTATCGCCATAGTGACAAAACACATCAATCAAACACAGTATATCTCAGTCAGAGGTGGGCGTTTTTTAAACGTTATGGAAGGATTGTAGTCATATTTTGTACATGTATTCTTGGTCTCCAGAGGATGAACCCTGGTGACTTTGACGATATTCTGACTTTTCATCACCAGCAGGTCAAAGTTCATTCAGACATGTTTCATGTATAGAAGAAGTAGACGTAGTCGCCGTGACGTCAGCCATTGATTTGGGGACGACTGTTTTAAAGCCTCGAGTTCGGCATTTTGTCCGGCGCCATCTTGGTTTTTTGCAACCAGAAGTGACACAAGAGGGTTTTTTAAGCGACCAAAATGTTAACTTTTACGAAGTGAAATCACACTGTGAAAGGGTTAAACTTCTAAGAAAACACAACAATTGGTGGAGACCTGTCAATCACTGTGTAGCCCCGCCCTAAAGCATCCCCTGCTTTATGGTCTGTGTGACTCTAAATGGACCATCATGTACTAAATGAACATCATGCTGTATTGAAGAAGACTTAAACTAGAGATTGAGACATAAACTCATGTTTACAATGTTTACTGAGGGAATAAATCAAGAGAGAAGTAGAGTCATTTTCTATAGACTTATATACAACCAGAGGAGTCGCCCCCTGGTGGCCACTAGAGAGAATGCAGCTTGAACACATGAAGCTTTGGCTTCCCTCGGCAGAATCGGAGGTTGCCGCCTGGTTCCACGATGTTGAGTCTTCATGAAATAAAGTCATGCCTCACACGAGTCATGACTTTTGTCCCGTAACATCTTTCTGTGTTTTAGCTCACGTTCAAAAGTTCAAATCGTCCCCACATTAAGGTGATTCCTACACAGCAGTTTGTCTGTCCTGATGTGTTTATTGTCCATCCTCTCGTCCAGTTCTCACAGCGTAGATGCACAGCGACAGCGAGATGGCCATACCGCGGATGTTCAACTCCAACACCCCGTTCGTCATCGTGACCGGAGGATCCGAACTCTCCTTTCTCGGCAAAGAGGACAACGGCCAAGGATGCGAGGAGGAGAAGGACTCGCTGGTCCAGGCCATCGGCCCTCATCTGAGTCGGGTGATGCAGCGCGGCACGGCCAATCACGTGGTCGCCGAGGGGCGCAACGCCACCGAGGAGAACCCCTGCGTCTCCATCGTCGCACAGGCAGAGAGTACGTGGATCAATGAATGTTGCATGGGAAAGACCTCAATGAGGCTGGTAATTCTAGTTTCTGTGAAGTTACAGCTGAACATTTCTCTGTTCCAGGAGAAGACTTTCAGGAGTTCAGCCCCACCAACACACAGTGCCCTTACTCAAGATCTCAGCTGCTCAAAAAGCACAGGTACCTCACAATATATACAATCCACATCATCATCAGTATGTCTCACAAGAATACACCTGTGAGAACACAACCATGTTGAAGGCCTCGTGAGTAGGATAGGCTTCAGTTAGTAACATAGACTGTGTACAAGAAGTGGACATTGTGACATCACTCATTGGTTTGTGGACTGATGTTTCGAAGCCTTGAGTTTTGCGATGTGTCCTGGCTTTTGTGCAACCAGTGAACAGGAAGTGACCATATTTGGCTTGAGGAGGAGGAGTGACATAGAGACGCCGTATAGTCTCTGGTGGAGACCTGTCAATCACTGTGTAGCCCCGCCCTAAAGCATCCCCTGCTTTATGGTCTGTGTGACTCTAAATGGACCATCATGTACTAAATGAACATCATGCTGTATTGAAGAAGACTTGAAACTAGAGATTGAGACATAAACTCATGTTTACAATGTTTACTGAGGGAATAAATCAAGAGAGAAGTAGAGTCATTTTCTATAGACTTCTATACAACCAGAGGAGTCGCCCCCTGGTGTTCACTAGAGAGAATGCAGCTTTAAGACACTTCACTTTTCCGCTAGTACCCTGAACCTGTCGTATATCGTCTAAATTGCAGGTCTCTCAGCGTGGAAACTGCCCTCCTGAGTGACACGGAGGACGAGGACTTCGATGTGGCGGCCAACGTCCCGCTGCATCACCTCCAGAGGAAACAACGAAGGAAAACCAGAAGACAGAGCCAGGGGGATGGGGAGCAACCTCCAATCATCCAGGGTCTGTGGGTGGAGGAGATCGATTGGCTGAAGTCGGCGAGCAAAGAGACGACAACGTCCTCGACCGAGATCATACCGCCTCCTCCTCAGTTTACTGACTGCAGCCACGGGGACTCCTGCGTACACAAAGGCGGTGCAGATGTGTCACTATCAGAGGACTGTTACAGATCAGTGGATACAGACGACAAAGGAGGCTCAGACTCCGATTGCAGCCTGGATCGGGACTCTGAGTCTGTTTACACTCACGAAAGTGAGTCAGACTCGTCCTGCGCCGCAGAGGACGCTGGTAGTTTGGGAGTTGAAGACAGAATGTCAAATTTAGCCTTTGACCTGATGCAGGTGTCTGGTTTTACCTCTTCCTCTCATGCAGAGTGGGATTCAGACTCTACAGGGTGTGTTCGAAGCCTGCTGGGAGCTTCAGAATCCAACTCCACCCCCAGCACTGTGAATGCATCCCAGTGTGCCTTTGGTGTGGATGACATGAGTGATATTGACACGGTTTTGGGCGGCCTGAGAGGCAGAGTGACGCGGCTGCCGAAGCTCTTTGTTTCACCTTTCTTTAGGGATTTGAACAAACAGACTCTGAACGACTGGGAGGGCAGCACACCTGTCAATGAAGGACTCATATTTCATCATGTGAGACCTTTACATCCACTTTATTAGCACTGTCTGATATTACTATGCCTACATATGCCTCAACCCCATTATAATCTACGGACACTCAACACTGTAGAAGTTTCAACCATGCACTTTAACGAGGCCACAATCAGAGACGTCACAACAGTGGTGGAAAAAGTTTTATTTTGAAAGGGGTTCAGAAAGGACACTTTGATGAAGGTCTTTGGTGACTCACAAGAGACGCATTAAAGGTTGAAGAAGCAGAGACCGAGTTATGTTCACGAGAGAGTCTCTAACTGAGTCTGTCTGCTGTTTGCTGCCGAGCACAGACAATAGAAAGTTCATGTTTAGGGCCGCAGAAACCAAAAGAAAGCTCTTAAATATGCTAAAAGGATTCATAGTTTTAGTCTCCATGAACAAACTCTTTCACATTACAAGTAGTGATTCGATTCAAATGTTTGTATCCATTTTTGATTAAAGCGGCTTTAAAGTACCTCAACATTGTACTTAGGAACTGCACTGTTTCACTGCTTGTGGGTGAAATGCTTCCTGATTGCGTGTTGTTTTGCCCTTCTGTCATTTACACTTTTCATTGTGTGCTTTTTGTTTTTTGTATCCTTCAGCAGCTCCAGCCCAGCAGCTGTCAGTACAGGGAGGGAGAGGAGTACTGCGTCCTTCATCACATACAGAACGGCTCGTACGGCGACGTCTTCTGTGTCCGGGACAAAAGGACTGGATTCAAATGTGCTGCCAAGAGGGTAAGCCAAGGAAGAGTGAGTCATTTTAAACAAAACAAAAAGATCCAGATGTGCCCCACCCTCAAGTCTCCTGCTCCTCGACGCCAAAATGGCGATCGAGTTAAAAAGTGACCGAAGCACATTGTTGTCCGCTGATCTCAGATACCAGTGAGTCACTTCAGCAGCGAGGAGGTGAGCACGTGGAGCGCTCTCAGCTCTCCCCGTGTTGTGGAGCTCTTCGGGGCCGTGAGGGAGGGCCTCAACATTGTGCTCTTCATGAACCTGAAGCCAGGTAAACGCTCTTCAGTCCCGACTATAAATAACACAAATGCTGCATGTTGTGGACAGTATCATCGCCCACAGTGTTAAAATGCAAAGATGTGTCCAACACTTCTTCAGCATGTTTGGCCCAGCTTCTAAAAGAGATGAACTCCCTTCCTGAGGATTTGGCCCTGCACTACCTCCACCAGTCACTGGGGGCACTAGAGCACCTGCACCACAGAAAGGTCCTTCACCTGGACGTCAAAGGTGTGTTCTTGATGGTTTGGAGATACATTTGTACTTGTTTTGAGCAACAGATCCCATTTACACAGGGCGTTTTCTGAGGTACTTGTCTTTGAGTATTTTTTATTTTATGTTACTTTATACTTTAAGTTAATCGAGGGGTCTTTAATCCAGGTTCTCACAAAAGACACTAGTTTAAATTTGTCTAAAGGGGGTCCACTCATTACATTTGATCTGTGAATTAATGTTTTGCAGTTTGAATGATAGACTATAAGGCATTAGTCATTGACAATTGCAAGTTATTTTTACAGACCCCAAAATGTTGCTATTCCTGGTTTCTGTGTACATGCAGTCTTCTGAAGGAACGTCTTTCTTGTTGATATTCGTCGTTTGGATTCCGCTTGTTTCGTGTGTTGTGAGACCTCACAGCCGTAGATTTGATGTTATCAGCAGTGGTAGAAGGAGGGAGCTCAGTAGAGCTGCTGGTTCCGCTGTCAGATCTCGTCCCCAGTGTCGATGCCTAATCCTGAACGGACACCTCACCCCCTAAACCCTCAGTAATCCCCCGTTGAGAGGATTAAAGAGGAAGGGGCTCACTCAGCTAACAAACATCAAATTAACCCGTCTCATCGAATCAGATCTCCATGAAGGAGGACGAAGCTCCTTTACCTCCAGACGCTCTGGCCCCCCCGTGAACCCGTTGCTCTGACAGCCTCCTGATTTCTCACTCAACTCTTTCATGCTGAAAACAAGCTGTCCCACTAAATCCTGTTGATTTCCTTCCAGTTGACAACGTGCTGCTGTCTGCAGACTGCAGAGACACATTCCTCTGTGACTTTGGTCTCTCAGAGACTTTAGATGACAACGGATGGAGCACCAACGCATTCAGGGGTGAGTGAAGTCTGACAAGTCGGCAATAAACTGTTTTGATCACATTGCTGGACTTTAAATGTAGGATTTAGTAGCATCTAGCGAACCCTCTGCTCAAGCCTCCCTCTCTAAGCGTGTTGGAGAACAACGGTGGCCTTCAGGTGACCTAAAAACATCAAAAGTCTCTCTAGAGTCAGTGTTTGGTTTGTCCCTTCTGGGCTACTGTAGAAACATGGCGGTGCAACGCTCCTACAGCCTCAGAAATGTGTAAGCCATGTCAACATGTATACAAACAATAGCAGCATTATCACCAAGACAAGGTAATTAAGTGGTAGACAAAACCAGAGCGATTAAGATGAATTCCCTGTTTGTCGATGTAGGAGCCGCCTTCCCCGGCACAGAGACCCACATGGCCCCCGAGGTGGCTCGAGGGGATCGACTGTGTGCCAAGGCGGACGTCTGGAGCAGCTGCTGTATGCTCCTGCACATGCTCAACGGATGCCACCCATGGATACGCTACTACTCCCATCCTCTGTGTCTGCAGGTGAGTCTTCTTCACCTTTCAGTGAAAGTGAGATGTTTCCACCCCTCAAACTGCACTGAGGGTTTCTCACCTTTCTTATGTCCATCTGTGTTTGTCAGATTGTCAACGAGCCTCCTCCTCTGTGGGAGGTTCCGTCCAACTGCAACAACTTCACGGCCAAAGTGTTCAGGGCCGGACTCCAGAAAGACCCCGAGAGACGAGCATCGGCAAAGGAGCTCCGGAGGAAAACCACCAAGGCCCTCAGAGCAGGTCGATGTGTTACATGTTCAGGAATCATCTTATAATGTCATTTATTTATTCCTTTTTTTACCTTTATCCTCGACCAATGAAAATCGTGCTCGTAGTTTTTCCGTAATCCTGCTGAAAAAAAAACATAAACCTCTTAGTGGAGGAGCCAAAATAAACACATGAACAGGAGTTTTTTCAAACCAAGTATACAGGTAGGTGGCTCAGAAATACACTGAGGACCCACAGTTAGAATGTCTCTCTTATCCGGATTTCATTGAAGAAAATTGTTTGCCGTTCAGATTTGCCATCAGCCACACATTTAAGTGAAGCATACCAAGGTCTGTGGGTTGGTATGGAAGGTACAGCTGGATGTTCTCAACAGGCAAATTAAAGGAGACACCATGGCAGCAAATAACATGGTATAGGGAAAGTAAAATGGGACCCAGGATTGAGCCCTGAGGCACTCCAAAAGCCTTTTGTTGAGATGCGATCATCTCAGAATTGTCTGTTTTTTAGGTATGAAAATAGTGCGACAACCAAAACAATTCTCATTCTCAACTACCTTACTGCTGTTGTGACATTATCTAAATCACTGAGGTCTATACATTTGCTCCACAGTTGGAGGTCTGAGTCCCTGGTCCGTCAAAAGTGCCTGTGAGAAGCTGCAGAGTGACCGGAGCCAGAGTGAGGACACCCCCTGCTCTTTGTCACCTGGGATCAACCCAACTAAACCGTCAGCCACGATGTACTGGGTGAGTCCCTGGAGGACTACAGCGGTGGACGAGGACTGGAGAGATGGCTACTCAGACCAAGACTCTGAGGTGGAGACAGACTCCTCAACCAGGGAATGGGAGTCCCGGCCAAAATCGCTGCAGGATGATTACTCTGCCAACGGAAAAGACTCGGACACCGATTCTGATTCAGAGGTGGATATTTACATGGCGGAGGAGGAACAGGTTCCGGAAAAGTGGCTGAAAGGTGACGGGGACTACGAGGGGGATTGGGAGGAGGAAGTAGATGAAGAGGAGGCGGAAGAAGAAGAGTGGGACTCCTCCGTGTCCACAGAGTATCTCCGAGCTCTCCGAGGCATTTTCCCTCTGCTGCAAAAAGGCCAACAGACAAACAACAATTCATGGGGATCAGAGCTGGAATACCTCCGAGACGGTGAGTCAGACAAACTCTTCCAGAATCTCCTCACGTCATCTGATGCAACCACATTTTATTAGGATGCTGAGTTTCACAGTGATTACAGAGCTTTTTCCTGTGTTGCATGAGGAACAGAGGCTCACTCTTAAAGGGGAAGTTGTTGTTCGTGGCTGAAGACTACAAGTTCTAAAATGAAAAAAAGAAAATCTGGAGTGGAGTGTGGAGTTAGAAACAAGTGGCAGACATCTGTCACCTGTAGCTCATCTCTGCTACATTAGCCGCTGCTAACAAAACCATAAAATTCCTCTCTATATTCGGAAGGTTAACACAGAGGGGTTCGTTCACTCATCGTCTGATTTATACAACATTTTTGTGTTTTTTCTGATTTATGGAGTGATACAAAGAGATATCTAAAATTCCCTCTGTGAAAACCTTTGACTCTAATATGTCAATGAAACGAACAAGCCGATACGTCTATAGCACATTCATTGTAGTATGGATTGATTTGAAAGTACACCTGGTTTGTAGTAAATGCACTGAAACCTGTCAAAACACCGGCGTTGTCCTTTAATAGGATGGACAGCATGTTGCTTGGTACTAAACAGCTGATGTGTTGTCTCTCACTAGAGGTAGCTATCGGCACCACAATCCAGACCCCGTCCCCTGAACCCCGAGATGACCCTCCGTCCTGCTTCAGCTGCTCGGACACGTCACAGCTGGATGCCTCAGAGAAGGTATGTGTGTGTGTGTGTGTGTGTGTGTGTGTGTGTGTGTGTGTGTGTGTGTGTGTGTGTGTGTGTGTGTGTCGATGCCGGTGTGGAAACCACAAAACCCTAAAAAAAACGAAACTCTGTTCTCTCTGTTTTGAAGGAGTCCGATCACTCGTCTGATGATCTGAGCTCTGGAGTCTTCTCCTCCTGCAACAGTCAGGCAGACGGACACTTGGAGTGGTTGGCCTCGGCCAATCAGCCGTCCTCGTACTGCTTCGAGGGTGAGACATCAGGACCGTACCACTCAGTCGACCTCTGAGTTGTTTGTTATTGTTATTCACTGCTCTGACGTTCCAGGTGTTGACATCTGGATTGAGAACGTCCAGGGAGAGTGTCTGAGGATCCGGGAACGTCGGCAGGTCAAAGTGGGACATGTTGCGATAGGAATCAGCGATCAGGTAAGAGACATTGATTGTTTGAACGATAGTCTCCAGGTATCCAGCCGGGTTTGTTTCCTTCTAATGGTGCAACCCTCAACTGAACGGGTATTTAGTTACTAGTGTTAAAATGATTTGTTTCCTGCAGAAATCTGATCTGATTTCAGCTGATTGAGCAGCTCCACCCAGACACCTTTTTGCTTTAGCTTCTCCTCGTTTTCCTGGAACGCACCAGACAAACATCCAGCTGCAGCAAACATCACCGTCCACACATTGAGCATCCAAGTGTGAAATTGAACGTGTGAATCCGTCCCTTTGGTGATGACGGTTAGAAACAGCATCATTAATACAAAGCATTTCTACAAAACTAGGAAGAAGCCAAAGTGATCTAAAACGTTTGGCAACGTTTGGATTTAAATCTGCAACCGTCTGATCAAACAATAAATAAACAAAATTATGAATCTGACCCTTTTCAATACTAAGACACACATTTCAGTCAGCGGTGAGAGTTGATTCCCAAAATCTCGTCTGTCGTCGGCAGATCACGGGGAAAGCCTTCACGCTGGAGACGCTGGACAGGAAGACGGTGTCCTTTGAGCAAGAGATCAGAGAGCCGTGCCTGTGGCTGCGCTGCGTTCCCGCTCCGGACAGATGTCAGCGCTGGAGGTGGAGAGTCACCGACGGAAAGCTGGAACTTCGAGAATGAGACGGACAATTTAAAAAAATTATTTTTGCACTAATTTTGTTATTAATTGATCTGAAGACACATGGACTTAAAAATGTGTAGATGTGCTGCTGATATGACTGGTAGTATAAATATAAATATATTGAATAATATAAATAGCAGCAACAAAACCGTTCTCTGAGCAGATAATATGGCTGACATCTTCACACTAAAAACTCAACATTGTGCGTCAACTCTGACTGTTTGAGCACCGAGCGTCATGATGTGAACACAGAGTCCAGCTCCTCTGGTCCACCAGAGTCCTGCAGCTTCATCCTGGACCTCGATGGATCCAGGTCTCTGTGAAGATGTGGGCTCAACAGACACCGACCTCCCGCTGCTTTCAGACAGCCAGATGCATGCTGGGTAGTGGAGTAGCCTCAGGTCCTAGCTGTGTTAGCTTAGCTTCCATCTCGACTCTCCTCCCTCTCCTCCCTGGGACAGTTTGTGTGTATATATATATATATACATTATTATTTATATGTATTTTTACATAAATAATAATGTGTATATACATACATTATTATTTATATTTATTTAATATTATTTATATCAATATTAATGACATGAATATACATTATTATTTTAAATAATAATGTGTGTATATATATACATTATTATTTATATAAATCATTTTGTGAGATGTGGTTTTAAAGCTGATTTTTTATTTGTAAACGTGATTTTCTTTCTATATTTGTATCTTATCCTGTCTGTTACTTCTTTGTTTCCTCTGTAATCTGGAGAAGTGTGTCATGTTTCTTGGTGCCATTTTTAAATGCCGTTTAGAATGAGTGAAGCTGCTTAAAACAACGAATAACTGCAATGATACACGAGCCCTCAAGAGTTTAATACATGAACGTTACTGACATTTTATATCTTAACAAAACAAATGAGCTCCGAGGCTTGTTTTTCAGTCGCTGACCTCCTTCATTCCTTCATCGTGTCCTGAAACATTCAGACCTACAGAAACGTTTACAACGCTAATAAAGAAACCAGCAAAGAAAGTTCACGTGACTGCATCACATGATCAGATCACATGACTCAGACTCCTGCTTTTAAGACATTTCATCTAAAGTCACAATATGGAGGCACAACTGGTGGTTTTTGGACATTTTGCATGAATTATTACAGCGGCTCAGCCACCAGAGAGGACTGAGCTCATGTCTGGAATATGCTTTTTCTATTTTAGGACACTGAAGGGTGTTTGTTTTAATCAATATATTTAAATTCTACTATCTTTGGCCTGAATATGTAAATAAATCTGTATTTACCCGCCAGGGTTTTAGTCCTAGCTGTGTGGGGAAAGCTTTGCAACAACATTTACACCAACATGGGAAATAATATTTACAGAAAATACTGTTAATAAAATGCTTAAAATATGACTTTTAAATTAAGATTTGATCTTTGGTGTCTGGTCAAAATGTTTCTTGGTGGATTTGGACACATACACGTAGTATTTCTAAAGATCTGTTTTGTTTTTCTCACTTTTAAATGCTGTCTGAGGAATGTGGAGGTCAAGCAGCTCCTACAGTTAATATTTAAACAGGGCCCACCTTCTTTCACCAAGCCCGGGTGCAGTTTTACTCTTGCATCTCTTTATGGCCTCAACATCACCATTTCTCCAACTCTCAAACGTGATTATTTATGTGAGGGTTAGAATCCTGAACTGAAACTAAAAAACACAAAGAATCCCGATCTCATGGTCCACAGCGACTCGAGGCCACCTTAGTCTAAAGGCCTCTTTGTTGACTTTCAGCAGGTGTCCAGTAGCTCAGCTATTGCAGTATGTCAACACAGAGCATAATGGATGACTGAACAAGAATAAAGGGCTTATTTTAGTTGTGCACTAAAAGTTTGAAGTCAAGTTAATTTTTACTATACAGCCCAATATCACAATGTTTTACCTGAACAGGAAGGAGATTAAAAACTGTCATCTAGAAGAAACTAAAGCTCTCAGACAAATGTAGTAAAAAGTACAATATGTACCTCTGAGAGGTAAGTATACTTGGTTACCTCCCACCACTGATGGGGTTGAGATCAGGCCGGTCAGGTTCTTCCACATCAAACTGGGAAAAATAAACTAGGCAGACCATTTTCCTAACAGCGCTGTATGTCAGTGTGCACGAACACATGTTGAAACAGGATAAGAGATGAGCTGTTGCCACACAGTTGGAGGCACATACAGTCTACTCTATTGTGTTATTAAGCTATGGGGCCTAGCCTCACCCGTCCACATACCTTTGACCTGGATTGTTTATAACCTAAACACAATACACCACAGGGCCCTATGGTGTATTTGGTGATGTAACATGTTATCAAGTTGCAGTTATGATCACATACAAGAAAACGGACTTAAGTATCATTGACAGCTCTTAAATCTTGGATGTTGTGTCTGAAACTTGAGTATATTCGAGTATCGGTTCACTTCCTCGACATTTTGTGTAATGAGCACGCCATTGATCACCCAACGCTGTGATTGGACAGCGGGACAACAGAGGGCGGGTTTTAAGATACACCACCTGCGCTGTGATTGGAGCAGGTTTGATAGTGGGAAACTGTGATTGGAGCAGGTTTGATAGTGGGAAGCGGCACCCGTACGCCGGTGTCTCCCTGGGTTGCGCAAGACGCCATTTTGGAGTGACAGTGAAAAGATAACGCAAAGATCGAGAAGCTGTCTTTCTAAAAGGTAATAACCCGCACAAACGCGCTGTTTTTCGGTCTAAAAAAATGTCATGTCGTGCGGAGTGACTGTTACTTGTGTGCGAACGACTCTCTTGCACTGGCGTCCAAACCTGACGTCACGGTGGTTTATCGTTACTGTGACGCGGCATTTAGCTAACGAGACAAGCTAACGTTAGCACAGCTCACTAAAAGCAGTTCCTGTTACATTAAACCGACGGAATCAAAACAGGTGTCAACTGTCTGTTTTCATTTTATTTTTCGAAACATGTCTACGTTAAATGTGTGGGTGATGTGTCACCGTGTGTTTTGAAACGACGGTGCTCTTTCGACCATTTTAACGTCAGCTAAAATTGTGTCGCTGCCGCTAGCTTGCAAGCTAACCGTAAGCTAGCAAGCTATCCGTAAACTAGCAAGCTAACAACCCGAAAGCATCCGCCCTTAGTGAAGCTTTGCGGTAATCTGCTTCGAGTTTTTAATAGTAACGCACTTTACGCTACCTGTCGTCGGCTATTTAACACGTGTAATATAATCAACAATTCCCCACACTTAAAACCCGTGAGGTCTAAAATGAACGTAGCTGCATTGTCGGCCTTTTTTTGGCTAAGGTCGAGATGTTTTTAGCTAACGTTAGCTAGAGCCCCTAACGTTACTGTATGTGTCAGCCGTTACAAGACTAGCTAGAAGAGCTAGCTAGCGCCCCTAACGTTACTGGAAACCGGCCTTTTCTTATCTGGTGATCAGCTAGCCGTCCAGTTTATCCGGGTTAACAATGCAGCCGCTCCAGTACACGTGATTTATTGTTAAATAGTCAAGAGTCTCGTGTGAATTTTTGCGACGTTATTTTAAGTGTCGCTGTGGATTTAATATTCGGTTAGATAACGGCTAGTTACCCCGGGAATCGTTATCTAACTGTTCATGTTGTTGACTGTTTGATCTGACTGGAGCTGTATAAGATAATCCTTTATTAGTCCATTCATAGCTGTTAGTTTGCTTGAATGAGTTCACTACAGCCGCATTATGATACAGATAAGCAATGAAAGTAACGGCGTGAAACATACTAAATATCAAAATGCTCAATATATTCAATGAAATAGAATCATATTAAATCAACTAACTAAACAGTAGTGCAAAGATTTAACCAAAAATAATAATGGCTGTTACTTTGATTGCTTACCTGTATCATAAATGCTAGTGTAGCGAACAAATGTACCCTTGCGGGACTAATAAAGTATCTCTCCATCTATCCACCTATCAGTCTATCTATTTATCTATCCATCATCTATCTACCTATCTATTTATTATCTGTTTATCTATCTATTATCCATCTATCTATCTGTCTATCTATCTATCTATCTTTCTTAACCGTAAAGGTTTAACCATTATCTTCAGTAAACATCTCATTTGTGTTCCCACTATGTTGTTTTCATTGTTCCACCTTTTTTTGGTTCAATGAAAATCGTCCTTTAATTGACCAAATACACGGCTGTCATCAACCTGCAGTCGTGTAAGAAGTATCCAGATATTTTACTTGAGTAAACAACAATACTACAGTTTAAGGGTAAAGGCCCTGCATTCAATATTGTATGTAAAAGTGTTAAAGTATCAGTGTAGAAATATACCTCAAGTAAGAAAAGTAAAAGTACTCATTATGTAGAACGGGGTAATACATTTTAAAGTACAATGTTTCCCTCCTAAATGTAGTGAAGTATAAATACTCAAGTAAATTACAAATACCTTACATTTCATTAAAGTACAGTACTTGAGGAATGTAGTTGGTTATATTCCACCACTGTCAACAACTATACACACACGCACTATACCAGTCTCAATGGTCCAGTTTTGTTTCCTCCTTTCCTCTTGACCTCCTCTACCCTGAAACACTACAGACGTTACTCTCCTAACTTTGTTTCCTTGTCTCCTTTGCTCTAGCTTCGTCACCATGGGGAATATATTTACAAGCTTATTCAAAGGCCTGTTTGGCAAAAAGGAGATGAGGATTCTTATGGTCGGGCTCGATGCTGCTGGAAAAACAACCATCCTATATAAACTGAAGCTCGGAGAGATAGTCACCACCATTCCCACCATTGGTACGCATATCTTTTATTCTTATTAATACAGTTTGCTCTCTTGTCTTTTTGATGAGTTGTCACCTGGTTGTGTATAGGGCTGGGTACTATAATATTTGTATCGCTATTAGTTCGAACTGATACCAACACTTCCCTATTTGCTGGACTGTACTTTAAAAAATGGAAACATTTAGAATTATTACATAAATCAGGAACTGTGATAAAAAGTTACACAAGATTAAGAATCTGATGAGTCATTGGACTTGATAGTTTATATACCCATTGAAACATGATGACTGATACCCAGTCCTGTTTATCTTTGAACTAGAGGTCTTTATTTTAATTCATATTAATAAAAGTGGTTACCTGGTGGGTTTGGATATTGAGTGCTTTATTGCCTGGCAAGTCGACTACCAGCATTCAATCGTATAAAGTTATTTACCATTTTACTGACTCATCCATGTTTGTCCTCCCTCTGTCCAGGTTTTAACGTTGAAACTGTAGAATACAAGAACATCAGCTTCACGGTGTGGGACGTGGGCGGTCAGGACAAAATCAGGCCGCTGTGGCGCCACTACTTCCAGAACACTCAAGGTGAGGAGAACCGAGTCAGAACATCACGGCCTACAGGAGGCCTCAGTGGTGCATCAACAATTAGTCAACCAATGACTCAGATGCCATTGTTCAGATTGCAGAGGGCTTATTGCGTGAAATTGAATTATTCAGATTATGTGAAGACACTGTCGAGTGTTTCCTTCTGATGATGCAACACGCGGGTAGATTCTCTACTGAGCTGGTATTTAGTTCTAGTGTTAAAATGGTTTGTTTCTTGCAGCTCCACCCAGACACCTTTTTATATTTTAGCTTCTCCTCATTCTCCTCGACAAACATCACCGTCCACACATTGAGCATCCAAGTGTGAAATTGAACGTGTGAATCCATCCCTTTGGTGATGACGGTTAGAAACAGCATCATTAATATAAAAACAAGTGTTTCAGAGACTGTGCCGTACGAGAGAATATCTTGGTGCTTCAGGTTTCCCAGCATGGGGTTTGGGACCACTTACAGGGTCCCACGATTAATCTCAGAGGTCACAAGATGATTTAAAGGATATGAAATTGAGATATATATATATATATATATTGTACGTTTTCTGGGGAAATACTCTCACTAGATATTCCAATAAAACAATCTGAAGTGGAAAGAAATCCCTCTTTGTTTGAATTGCTAAATCATGTCCTTACTAAGACATAATAATCTGTGATGGCGTTCACAAGCAACAACAGAAAAGGACTCTACTATTAGAGTTTTGTATGCTTTTATTGACTTTAATGTAGGCAACATATCTGCCAGCTGACACCAGACTACTTGGTCTCTTTTTGACCTTTAACTGTCTCTGATTGGCCAAAAGAAGCAGCAGGTCTTCTGATTTAAACTTTAAAGACAACACGTGAGATACTTTTTGTGTTCTCTAAGTTAAAACCTTAAATAATAGTGTGACACCGTTTGGTCAGTCTGATACCACACGGAAAAGAAACTGGTGTTAGAGGTGATGCTTTCACTGAGGATTGATGTTGATTTGAGTATATTTTGAACACAGTAAAGGTCTGTAACTCAACAGTGATGCTGGTCTCGCTCCTTCACAGGCTGCTGCTAATAATAATAATAACGTGTTTGCTCTTCTAGTAAGCTACCGGGATGAGGAAACACTTACCAACCGTGCTGGTTCATAAACCAGGAAGCTCACTCTGGATTAGGGATGGGTATCGTTTGGGTTTTTTCCAATACCGGTGCCTAAACGGTGCTTGAACCGATACTTTTTCCTTCAAATTGAACAATATATGAACTGTTTAAAGTATACTATAAATAAATACAAAACACTTTGCTTCAAACTTTTTAACTTCAAACTATGAACAATATATTAACTGTTAACAGTTTACAGTATACTTAAATAAATAAAACAAAACACACACTCTGTACACACACTACAGCATCAAACTTCAGCAATTCTTTTGCAGAAATACGAGTATATTTGCCTGACTTATTTTATTTGACCAGTTGGTGGTGGTAATGCGCCAATTCGTCGTTTGCCAACCACCACTACACCTCGAAGAAGAAAGTTTTGCGTGCATGTGGTGCTATATTAGCGGCAGCGCTAAGTACCCGGATGTCGATGGAGGAAGTCAGTAGCCTGCCGGCCGTTTGACAGATCTCGTTCTCGTTTATTTTTAAATAAATCATGGCCGAAGCTTCGCCAGAATGATGGAGGGGTTTGTTTCTAAGCACGCACGGTTCGTCTGGTTGTAATAATACTGTGAGTGAGGAGCGGAGAACCGATGCTATCGTTACCTGCTGCCAGGACGGAGTCATCAGAGTAGTGTAAAAAAAAAGTATTTCAATCGGCTCAGGCACCAAAATCTGCGTTGCGTTTCGGTCCGGTAGATACCGGTCGTATAGGAACCGGTACCGTGTTTGCACCGATTGTCGGTACCCAGCCCTACTCTGGATCCTCTCTTGCTTCACGTTTTGTCAAATGGCAACAAAAGAATCTCACGAGGAACTTTACAGGTTTCACTCTGAGACTTCCTGGAAGAGCATAGTGTCTGCTTCCTCAACATGCTGCTGTTACACCATTTATAAGAGTAATGTCTCAAGCTGTCAGATGCAAGAAGTCAAGTGTTTGTAGACTTTAATTTAAACAGACCTCTAGTTACAGAGTGAGCTTATTTTAAATTAGCTGGTTTCTACACTTGATACCACTTGATAATCAGCGGGAAACATTTGAACCGAATAAATTATCAAGAGAACAAAGTCACAGGTTTTGATCTGCGAGAAGAAAAATGATTCCACGTGTCTGCGTTTTTAACTACTAATACGGATATATACTGCGTTTTTAACTAGGTACTAATACGGATATATACTGTGTTTTTTCATGCAGGGCTTATCTTTGTGGTGGACAGCAACGACAGGGAGAGAGTGAACGAGGCGAGGGAGGAGTTGTCCAGAATGCTCGCTGAGGATGAACTCAGAGATGCTGTGCTGCTCGTTTTTGCAAATAAACAGGTGAGGTTTACATTTTCTATCTTCTGTTTAACTCTTTAGAGCTGACCCAGAGAATCTATTGTGACTCCGATACAGCCTCACATGCTGGATCGGGTATCAGAGAGTCTGCACCGATCCGATGTCACTCGCTACCTGATCTCTACTGAGCATGTGCAGCATAGTGCTACGCACCTAAACATATTTTAACAACAACACTGAGTTGAAATGGACTTGAGGAGAGCTAGTTAGCGTTAGCTGTTAGCAGCACAGTCCTGCTAGGCTAAATAACAGAGCTAATGCCAACAGAGCTAACGCTCAAGGAGCATCGCATTGTGACTCATTCAAGCTCTATTCAGTAAAACTGCGTGTTTGTTCTAATATATCGTGATGTGTTCAGATGTTATCTTGTAAAATGTAGTTTGAAGGAGGTGTTTTCACAGCAACATAAACTAGATATTAGAGATGAATTCTGAGCTGTTTACCGTCCTAACATTAGCTCTAAACTCATCAATTACTGATGTCGGCTACAGAGAAGGAGAAATGTCTCTGGACTCTGTGTATCAGTGAGCAGCATCGTGACCGTCTTCTTCTCCTCCTCCCAGGATCTGCCCAACGCTATGAACGCTGCAGAGATCACAGACAAGCTGGGCCTGCACGCCCTCCGCCAGCGTAACTGGTACATCCAGGCCACCTGCGCCACCAGCGGGGACGGTCTGTACGAGGGCCTGGACTGGCTCTCCAACCAGCTCAAGAACCAGAAATGATCCATTCCACCACTTTATTTTTGATTTATTTTGTTTTTTGTTTGTTTGTTGTTTATTTTTTTCTGTTTCAACACAGCGGCAGCACCGGACCCAAGCCCCTCCCCCTCTTCACCCTTTAGCTCCCCTCTACCCCCCCCCCCCCCAAATCTTCAACCTCAGCTCTTTCTTTCAAGAACTCCCTTCATTCCCTCCCTCCTGCTTTCTGCCCTCGTCAGTACTCTTGGGGCTGTAGCCTGTGCTGCTTGTGTGTGTGTGTGTGTGTGTGTGTGTGTGTGGGCGTGTGTGTACTTTGTGTGTTCAGCGAGAGTGTGTGTGTGTGTGTGAAGGCGTCTCTGTGTATGTTGGCTGGGATTGGGAGTAACCCCGGCGTGCCTTTTACACACCTGTGGAATCAGCAGTCTGGTTTTCGAGCCCCTCTCTCCATCCACCAAACTCAGCCTCTGCCCCCCCCCCTCCCCCCCAAGTCTTGCACGCCCCCCCCCTCCCCCCCTCCCTTACTCTCCAGAGGAAGCATGGTTTTCATACGGCAAAGAAAGAGCAAGGGTGCAAGCGCCTCCCTCCTCCCTGTAGTATATATATATCTATGTTAACTAGAAGATGTTCACCCGATGTAGACTGAATGCTAAATGTTCATTTTAAAAACCTCCTTTTTTTGATTTTTTTGAAACCTCAAACCTTCAGTAAGAGCTTCAGTAGATTGCATCTTAACCTGTATCAGGTCGAAGCAAATCAAAAAACAGGAAGAATTAAGAAACGGCCATCCTCGATCATTCTGTTGTCATTTGAAAATCATGCTGTTTTATTATTATTATTATTATTATTATTATTATATTGGAATATAACAGATTATTCTTAGCAATGGTTCTCCAATGAACACTACCTTTCTCAACCCCCCTCCCTCCACCCCCCTCCCTCCCCCCCACAGCAGGTGAGACTGAAGCACAAAGCCAACAATTGAAATATAAAAATATACAATTAGTGTGTGTATATATATATATATATATATATATATGCGTGCAATTCTTGTGAAATGTTTGGACTAAACATTAAATTCTCCGGTTAAATTTGATTATTTGGAGTTGACCTTCGGTACAAAGAGTCCTTAAAAACAAGACGTCCTGAAACATTCACAAAGCTTCCCGTTATTCCGTGAAGAGATGTTACATGTTTCTGTTTTTTTGTTTTCTCTGTAACTAGTTTTAGCATTTCTACTCGTACTTTGACTGCTGAACCAAATGCATTTTTGAGCAGTATGACAAATCCTGTATATGAAGGTAGTGAATCCTGGAAGGGCCCGAAGAGGGTTTACTCACCCACGGTTGGCAGTTTTACTTTAAAAAAACAAACGAATATCTGAAAGGCAGTCGGGCTGCGTGATGGTCCTGGTTCTGAGGTTGAAGGATTGGCACCAAATATGAAGGCTCTTAAACTGTGAACGGTCCAGATACGGAGAGGAGGAGGAGGAGAGGAGGGCCGGTGTCTCGGGTCCGGGGGTCTCGGGTCCGGGTGACTCGGGTCCGGGTGTCTCGGGTCCGGGTGACTCGGGCGTTGACCGGCTACTACACATTATAGCGCTGCATTACTTCATGACTGAATAAATAAAAGAGCAACGCGTTTGTCTCGTCGGCGAGCTGGAAGGACTCGGTGGTTTGAGGCGAGCGGGTCGGAGGGTTAAGATGTCACTTCTGTGGAGACTGATTGTAAATCTGTAACGTTCCCCTGTAAACTGTTTCTGTGGGGATTCCTGAACACATTAATAAACATGATTTGATCCAACGCTTCATCGTCAAACGGGTTCTTTTAGTCACAAATTATGAATTTCTTCAATACTGAACAAAAGAGAACTAATAACGTTCTCATCCTCGGCTGCATCTATTATTATTATTCTTTCCTTTTGTTTTGACTCATTTGGTTTATAATAAAACTTTCAGTGCAAAAATGTACTGAGGAGTTTTTCAGGTAATTAACTAAAAGTTCATTCTGATAGATTTAATTTAATTAAGTTTCTAAATATATTTAAGACTTGTTTCTCTTTGTCCTGCCAGAAAAACATTACCTCTAGATTATAAAACAGGTTTATTATGATTTTTATATAGTTTACCTCAAAAGTGTGTTCACAGGTCTAGATATTTAACCTGATTAAACTTCAGAGTGAAACTCGTCTAGTGAAGAAAAACAAGTTTGTCAACAGTTCAAGAGTTCAACCACTAGATGGAGACAAGGAGCATATATATAAGTAAGAATACTAGTGTATAACTAATCTGTTTCAATCCTGCAGCAGAAATACAATATATTGCGTCTGACCTGTAGTGAAGTAGAAGTACTGAAGAAATAAGTACCTCAAAGCTGAATGTACTAAATGTACTAATGTTGAAAAGAACATGAACCCGGACGCTGTACACGCGCACGCACGCACGCACGCTGTCATACATTTGAACCCATTGACCTACAAACGGCCTCGGTGAGGTGAGGGGGCGTGGCTTAGAGCGCACACCTGATGGACAGGCCCCGCCCACATCTCCACTCGGGTAATAATTGTTGGCACATTAGCAGCGACACGGCGTCCTGTTCACACGTCACACCAACAACACGACGCTTCACACGTTGTGGTTCACGCGATGGCTGACAGCTGAAACCCGCGCGACGGACCGCACAGGTACGTTCTGTGTCTTTCCGGAGCGAGCGAGCTGCTTCAGACAGGTGTAGGCGGACTTTAACCGCGAAACGTGCGGTCAGTAGAAGCGATGTTGCAGCCGAACTTATCTTTGTGTTGGTGTCGACGGAGCGTCATTGAGCTCGCGGGAGTTAATTCATTCATCTTAGTTTGAGGTTTCGTCGCTTTGACTACATGCTGGGTTTTAGGCGTTTAGAAGTAGCAGGAGTTTGTCTGTTCCTCCTTCTCCAACAGAGATTATAAACAAAGTAATCCAACATTTCTGAACATAAGCTGAGGGTTTCAGGTGGACCTCCAGCACGTGATGGTGTCTCAGGTGAGCCACATACAGGAGGACCCTCATCATTGGACTACTTGCGTACTGCATAGTGTGGGACTGTCGGATCCCAGGAACACATATCTCGAATTATGATCATACTAATAACTTTAAACACGCTACATAAATGTGTTGTCAGCGATTTAGTAGGTTAATTATTCGTTTTAAATCAGTTAATCGGGCAGAAAAGCACAGATTCTACTGGTTTCATTGTGAGGATTTGATGCTTTTCTTCGTCTTCTGTCACATAAACTCTGTTTGTGAGTGTTGGGCTGAAAAACAAGCTAGATGAACACAATATTGGGTTCATGAGATGGTAAGTTTTCACAAAATTATGACTAACATAATCACCAGTTAAATATAAAATATATATATATATATATATATATATATATATATATATATATATATATATATATATATATATATATATATATATATATATATATATATATATATATATATATATATATATATATATATATTAATTTAGATTTCTGTAGCTCTTTATATTTCGTCATAAATCACTGGTGATGACATCATACTCTCATATGAGAGACGGGTGTCTGACCACTGGAGTTCATAAGTGGCCATTTTGATAATTAATGAATTGTTTAAAGCCTTTTAATCGACCAGAAACCTCTCCTTCACTGTTTTTATTTCACTTTAAACTTGTTTTTAGGACTGTTGGTCGGACGACGACGTCACTTTGGGAATTTAATTTGAATTGAATTAGCTAATGAGATAATGAATCCCCCAAAGAACACAATCGTCGCATGAGTGTGTAATTGAATGACTTGTTGCAGCCTGACATCTGGGACATTCCACTTTTATTACCGTCGGGTCGGCTCGAGGAAACCGGTTGTAGGTCGGATTTAAGTTTCTGCAAACAAGTGCAGAGTTTCATCATCTGTCAGTCTGTCAATAACGAAACAAACTGTGTGTGTGTGTGTGTGTGTGTGTGGTTGCTTCAGTCTGCAGGGCGTTCGTGATAAGTACGATGACATCAGTGATGAAACGACCGCGTCGCATAAATATAATTCAGATTAACACACCGCTACAGAACAACACGGCTGAGTCACGCTGTCGTCTCTGAAATAGACGTGCAATATCAATACGTTTAAGTATTATCTTACATTTCACATTTTTACTCCGTCTGTACATACTGGTATATTTTGTATTCTTCTTTACTGTCATTTTTACTACTGTTTACTGTTTAGTCTATTTATACTACTTGATTTTTTTTATCTTCATTTATTACTTGTGAGCGATGCTGCTGTAATCCTGTAATTTCCCCACTGAGGGACTAATAAAGGATTATCTTATCTTATCTTATAGATTTTTGATGGCGCAGAGCCAGAGAGATATTACGAAAACTGGATTCACACGCGCGCACACACACACACACACACACACACACACACACACACAGCATGAAAACACCTGCTGCTCTGTGTGTTGTTTGAATATAAAACAGTGCAGCGTGTGATTAAATACAACAAAGTATTCTTCATTTACTGTTGTTGGTGTTATTTCTTTGTCATTTGAATTGTGTGTTTATATGAAGAAATAAAACGCTATAAATTATTATTAAGTCAAGTTAAAGGGAAACTTTTAGTATTTTTCATGGTTTACTGACTTCAGCGTGTCTTTGTGCTGATCCGTGACTCTGATCCGCTGCACCTCTTATTAAATACAGTAGTTGAGTAAATGTACTTAGTTACTCCACCAGTGTAAACAAAGCTCCTGTGTCTCCTCAGCCTGGAGGTTTGGAGGCTGATCATCGGACTGCTTCCTGCTTCCTGCTCGGGTAGCATGATGGAGGTGGAAGGTCCCTGGAAAGAAGTGTTCGAGGGCTCGGAGAGGAAGGAGACGTCTGAGGAAGCAGAGGTGCTGTTGGGCTCCTCTTGCTCTCTGGCTCCTCTAGTGGACCAGTCTCCGTCCATCAGACGCTCACAGCCCATCGTCATCAACGTGAACCGGTAACACACACACACACGCACACACACCGTGGACATGAGTCAACAGTCGTCTCCAGCTGGATGTGGACTCGAGTCAGTGGCTCCACTTCAGGCCGAAAGTCGTCCGATGTGTAAACGGGTTTCTGTTGAGACGACCAGATAAGACGCGAGTAATAAAACTGAGTTTGTTTCAGTTTCACTTCCTTTTATTTTTTCTGTCCTGAAGACAAAGAAATCAGTGTTTCCTCGATGCAATGCTGTCAAATAGATAAGCATCCTAATTAAACGTTATTATTTAGAAACCGGCTTGATTTTATGACGATATATGAAAATGCAGCGTTCAGCCGAGACGGATAAGAAAGTTTAAATACACTGAAGAGCTCCAATCAGTGTCTTTTCCCCAGAATGTGAGAAACACTGTAGTTTTTAATCAAACGGGAAGAAATGGTTCATTTGTTTGGGACTATTTTCAGCGGCGGATTAATGCACTGAGAGGTGAGGTCAGGAGGCGAGACAATAAAGGAATGTCCTCTTTGTTTACTGGTGCTGTCGGACTTCACTGACAACTCGCAACTTTAAAATCTGCTCACAAATGTACAGTTGTATGTTTTAAATAAAGGTTCAGTAGTTTCATTGAACAGCTGCTGACTGTAGTTAATAATCAATCAAACAGCAGGAAATGGAGCGTTTGTTGGGGACTATTTTCAGCGGCGGATGAATCCACATTTAGTGCTCTAGTGAGTGTTTGTGTGTTTTTAATGGAGCTCAGCCAGACTTGTCTTTTAATGGCTTGTAATTGTACATTTATATTAAGATCATTTGTCAGTTTTGGATTTCTGCTGACCTCCATTTTTTTTTTTTTTTATATGTTCTTTTGTTGGTTTCTGTATCTCTTTCCAGGCCGAAGGGCGTCGACTCCTTCTCTTCCTCCGTGCCGGCGATACCGAACCCGTTCCCGGAGCTGTGCAGCCCCTCAAAGTCTCCGGTGCTCGTTGGTTCTCTTCCACCGCCGCCCAGCAACAAACACGTGAGTTTAAAGCCTGGTTGGTGAGCAGGAGCGCCACAGGAAGTCTGTTCAGGTTTTAACACTTTAATTCCTCTCAAAATGTAGATCCACATTGAATGGATACGCCCGTCAATGTTCTGTTATTCTTACTGTCAGAAAATCACACAAAGACCAAAAAACAACAATGAATTCATCTTATTACAAGAACTGTCTGTGTCGCCAAACGTGTATTCATCCGCCACTGAAAATAGTCCCCTACAAATGTGCTGTTTCCTCCTTTTTGGAGTAATGTTTGCTTAAAAACGACGGTGCCCAGCTGTTCATGAAGTTACTGAGCCTTCTTTAAAGTGATGTGTCTCAAGTTTTAGCGGGAACCAAAGGGTTCGGATGAACACGTCGTTGGTTTTGATCGTTCGCTCAGTTTCTTCTTGAGTTTATCCTCTTACGGCGTATGTGTTTGGACGATTCTCACCTTCTGTGTTAATCCCGTCACACCTGCGTGAGCTGACGGGTCTGACAGCTGAGAATCAGCAACCGGATCCTCTCGATGCGTCTCAACCTGTTTGCTGAAACATCGGGTGAAGTTCGGTCGTGACCGTGACTGACGGCCGTGTTGCCGCGCGACGCCGCCTTATTTTGGATAAACACGTCTGTTGATTCCAGCGTGTCGTCGTCCCGCTCGCTCTCCTGCGCTTCTACATGAACAGTGCTGGCTGTTTACTCCCAACTCATCGTTTACAGTCGCACTATACACCTGTCCATGTAGCTGCAATTATTTTTTATCACAAATAATCGATGAGAACGGATGAGAGTATCGCTAAGGAACCGAACCCATGAGCCGTATCTACGAGTACCAGCGTGTGTAGAATCCTAACGATGCGCATCACTCGCTGTTTCCTCCAGTCACCGTTTATTTAGATCACAGCGTCTGAAGATTTACACAAAGTTCAGTCGGCTTTAAACTGATTGTGTCCTGACAATATATGCACCACAGTCTGTTCGATTACTGTAGTCCTCAAACTCAACTTTAAAGATGCAATACGGTGGCCTGCAGGTAATGTAACCATGCAAAAAGCCCCTCTCTGTAGACGATGTCTGGTTTGACCCTTCTGGGCTACCGTAGACGTGGAGCGACGTTTTAGAAAAGCAGCGTCTTGGACTTGGACTCGTTGACTCGTAAAAAAATATGAAAAACCTCTTTTCTTTTGCACAGTTCAACTTATCCGGTTAAATATTGTCTAAAAACAGATATTGTGTATATTAGCACATTTTTAATAACCAAATTGTGTTTTAAATCGTGTGTACGTCGACACAGCGGCCGCTCCTCATGTAGAGATGAAGAGCTCATTCTAAGCCAACGGAAACACCATGATGCTCAGTTCCATCGTCATAAATATTCTATTACATGTTAATAAATCACTCTAAATGCACTTTTAAGGATTTCTCTTCAACATAAAATGGTCCCACGAGGGCTGAGAAGAGTTGTTTTTAATTAGACTCGTTTAAAGTGAAGTTATTGTTCCTTCACTCGCCGCTCTATTTAATGAAGCGTTGCTCTGTTTAGAGATATAAAACCAGTTTGATATAGTAAATGAAATCTTTCTGTTTGTAGTGTTTTCCTAATGTCTGAGAGATTTCCCTCTTTAATGTAAAACCAGAAGTCAAAGTGGAACGAGCGGCCATGGTCCCTCTGGAGGAATGTTCTCCTCCAGAGGATCATTTGTCCCGGCTGACGTCGACACTCGTCCGACCGGTCGGGCGTCTCTGGCGTGACGGCCGGGCCGGTTTGTTGTTTTTAGGCGCCGGATGAGGCGGACGTGTCGGACGGCAGCACGCTCCTGAAACGCACACGCGGCATCCCGACCCTCAAATAACCTGAACCCAGGTCACAGAGCAGCCTCGTCCGTCATCGCATGCACAGAGCGCGAAGAGCCGTCGCTCTCTCACCGCCGCCTGTCTGACTGCAGCGCTGCGGTGGACGGATTCTTGGCAGAGCCGACGTTTATTCAGTTACTCACAATTAACAGAACAAGCGTTTGAATTCACAGAGACGCTTTACATACTGTAGGGAGATATAAAGATGTATACATTTATTTTCTACAGTGTATGTATGTGTGTATGTTTGTATACATGTACATATACATACGCGCACGCATCGGTATAAAATAGTTGCACAAAAAGTCATTTACTGAAACAGCTGCTCACTGTAGTTTTGAAACGGAGTGCGTTTGTTTGGGGACTATTTTCAGCGGCGGATTAATCCACTGAGATCAAGATCACTCAGCGCTTTGGAATGCAACGCGTTGAACATAATCTGCATAAAGAAGTAAAAGCACTGTGAACCGCCTTGTTCGTCACAGCTGTTGACTGTATTTTCCCATCAGCTGATCAAGGTGTATGGCGAGGACAGCCACAGCAGGTCGCTGTGGGTTTGTGGAGGAGCGACGACCGGAGAGGTTTGTCACCTGTTGGTCCAGACGGCGCACTGCAGCGATCACCAGAACTGGGCTCTGCTGGAGCTCCACCCCACGCTGGGTCTGGGTACGACTGCTGAACAGAGAACCGTCACTAAATGGTGCAGAAACAAAAGGCTGATGAGACGTTGTGTTGTTGTTGTTGTCGTCCGTCCCCCCCCCCCCGTCCCCCCCCCCCGTCCCCCCCCCCGTCCCCCCCCCCCCCTCAGAGAGATGTCTGGAGGACCACGAGGTCGTGCTGGAGGTTCAGGCGACCTGGTCACTCAAAGGAGACACGAGGTTCAGTTTCTGCAAGAACTACGCCAAGTACGAGTTCTTCAGGAAGCCGATGGTACGCAGCCCGACTCTCGTTCAGTACGCGACTATGTAACGCACACGTCGGCCTCTGAGTGGCTGCTCAGCAACAGACCTTCAGGAAAGCTGCCATTGACTCAAAGCATGGAGAGAACAGCTGGTACAATCAAGGCCTCTGTCAGAACAGCAAACAAACTATTATATAATTCATGCAGCTTGGGTCTGAAGCTGCAGTAGTAGGAAAGCTGCATTCTCTCTAGTGTCCACCAGGGGGCGACTCCTCTGGTTGTATAGAAGTCTATAGAAAATGACTCTACTTCTCTCTTGATTTATTCCCTCAGTAAACATTGTAAACATGAGTTTATGTCTCAATCTCTAGTTTCAAGTCTTCTTCAATACAGCATGATGTTCATTTAGTACATGATGGTCCATTTAGAGTCACACAGACCATAAAGCAGGGGATGCTTTAGGGCGGGGCTACTGTGATTGACAGGTCTCTATCAAAAACATGCCACTTTCACTGTACTTTGGTGACTTAGATTAATGTTGAAGTCTAATTCCACAGACCGGTGAGAGGTTAAAGCTCATCAACAATACAAACTCTGCAAATAGCATCAGACAACAATAAGTGCCAGCTTTCACACGGCCGCGTTGACTGATGGGCGGGTTGCGTGCCGGTGCAGACACATCGACTCGACGCCTCCGGGTGTTTCATTACATCACAGCTGGTCCGGCGCTGTTTAAACAGACGTGACGGATCACAGCGAGAACTGGTTCTGTCTGTACAGTGAAGCCACGCCTTCCTCCGCGTGTCACGGGTTCACCGTGTCACGTGAGCAGCGAAGACGCTGAGCTCACGGCTCCGGCTGAAGTCTGAAGGTTTAACTGTTGTACAAGGTTAGGAATGTGCTCGAGCTCAAATATACTCCTTGAAAAATGCTTCATTATGAATTATTATAATGTTAAATCTGTCTGTTCAATGCAAAGGTTTTAAAAACGGAACAAAGTGTGAGGTCATAAAAAGACTTTGTTCAAACTAAGTTCGTACGTTTCCTCTAAATGAAGTCAAAGTGTGAATCCTCTCAGGTGAGTCTCATCATCGTCATCCTCTGTCTTTAAACCTTCCTCTTCCTCTTCCTCAGCTCTTCTTCCCAGAGAGCATGATCTCCGACAGCGCCGACGTCACCAAGGGGATGACGTCATCGGATCTCATTCAGGTGAATCTCAACGCGACCGAAGTCTCTTCATTCTATTTATTCATGTTTTTATGAATCCTGTTTATTATCGGTTACATTTTTCTCTTAATTATTCAAGTTTTGGTAAACTAAATGGAATATATTTCCAGTTTTATCAGATTTTTCACAGAATCCTCCCTGAAATATTGTGTTTTTATTTACCGTTCTGTCTGTAAAATGTAAGAAAGGTGTGAAAGATGTTCCCGAAGCCAAAGATGATGCTCGTTAATGTCGCGTTATGTCTTAAAACACAAACACAAGCAGGCAAAGCGTTGCATCTCACACATAATGAGCTGTTGTAGTCATTATTGGTAAAAATACGTTTAAAGGATTTAAAGAGAATTTCAACAAATATAACAAAAGAAAATTCCAAACTGCACGAACAACGACAGCGTAACGGCTGCGCTGCTTTATCTCAGATCCTTATGAGTTTACTTTGTCACACATTTAAAGTTTCATTTCTCTGAAACGTCCACGTGAGGGTAAAAGAAGTTGACGGGTTCTTCTGTGTTCCTCAGAACCTGCTGAGATCCGGGACGTGTCCGGAGATCCAGGGCTTCCTGCAGGTCAAAGAGCCCAGTCGCAAGTCCTGGAAGAAGGTCTACTACTTCCTCCGCCGCTCCGGACTCTACTGCTCCACCAAGGGCTCCTCAAAGGTTGGCGGGTCGAGTCCCAAAACGCAGAACCAGCAGGACCAGCAGAACCTTTCGAATCTCACTGCGGTCTTTTAAACGTGTGTGTGTGTGTGTGTGTGTGTGTGTGTGTGTGTGTGTGTGTCACCAGGAGCCTCGACACCTGCAGTACGTGGCTGATCTGGACGATCTGAACGTTTACACGGTGGTGAACAGCCGAAAACGGTACGGAGCGCCAGCGGACTTCACCTTCTGCATTAAGGTAACATCTATAAATAGTAAGTCTTAATAATAATAATAATAATAATAATAATAATGTTTGAGCTCAATTCAAACCAGACTTCTGTTTAGTTTCGAGGGTTTATTCTCATTATCGTCGACCTCATTGACAGAGTTTTGGTACATTTTGAACAAAAGACGAGTTTCATGTAATCTGAAGTAAAGAGGAAACGGTGAGCCCGTCTGTCCGGTTCCTCTCGGATCTAGAATATCCTCTTCACTGTACTTTGTTCTGTGACGCCTGCAGAACCAAACGGCTTCGGTGTTTCGGTTCTTTCGTTGCGGTCCTGTTAACGATGGACGGATCTGCTGCTGCTCTTCACTCCGTGTTGTTGTTTCTTCAGCCCTCCAGGAATCCGCTCCGAGTCCAGGACCTGAAGATCTTGTGTGCTGAGAACGAGCAGACTCGAACGTGTTGGACGTCGGCCTTCAGGCTCTTCAAGGTCTCCGGTCCTCTTCTGTCCTCACTCGTCGGCTTTTCAACAATATTCTTCTTCGTCGTTTAGAGAGTGAAATCATTGATTGTGTGTTTGTGTGTGATCAGTACGGGAAGCAGCTCCAGTCCAACTACCAGGTATCAGAGTCGGCCCCGAGACTCCTGGAAGGAACCAAGCTGGTGGATGGCAAAGTGAGTTCACCTCGCGGGGCGCATGACGTAGTTCTGTAGCATCGACTCACGGGTCACATGACGTAGTTCTGTAGCATCGACTCACAGGTCACATGACGTAGTTCTGTAGCATCGACTCACAGGTCGCATGACGTAGTTCTGTAGCATCGACTCACAGGTCGCATGACGTAGTTCTGTAGCATCGACTCACAGGTCGCATGACGTAGTTCTGTAGCATCGACTCACGGGTCGTATGACTTAGTTCTGTAGCGTCAGGTCGCATGACTTAGTTCTGTAGGGTCGACTCACGGGTCGTATGACTTAGTTCTGTAGCATCGACTCACAGGTCGCATGACGTAGTTCTGTAGCATCGACTCACGGGTCGTATGACTTAGTTCTGTAGCGTCAGGTCGCATGACTTAGTTCTGTAGGGTCGACTCACGGGTTGCATGACGTAGTTCTGTAGCATCGACTCACGGGTTGCATGACGTAGTTCTGTAGCGTCAGGTCGCATGACTTAGTTCTGTAGGGTCGACTCACGGGTCGTATGACTTAGTTCTGTAGGGTCGACTCACGGGTTGCATGACGTAGTTCTGTAGCATCGACTCACGGGTTGCATGACTTAGTTCTGTAGCGTCAGGTCGCATGACTTAGTTCTGTAGGGTCGACTCGCGGGTCGCATGACGTAGTTCTGTAGGGTCGACTCGCGAGTCGCATGACGTAGTTCTGTAGCGTCAACTCGCGGGTCGCATGACGTAGTTCTGTAGGGTCGACTCGCGGGTCGCGTGACGTAGTTCTGTAGCGTCGACTCGCGGGTCGCGTGACGTAGTTCTGTAGCGTCGACTCGCGGGTCGCGTGACGTAGTTCTGTAGCGTCGAGTCGCGTGACGTAGTTCTGTAGCGTCGACTCGCGGGTCGCGTGACGTAGTTCTGTAGCGTCGACTCGCGGGTCTCGTGACGTAGTTCTGTAGCGTCGACTCGCGGGTCTCGTGACGTAGTTCTGTAGCGTCGACTCGCGGGTCTCATGACGTAGTTCTGTAGCGTCGACTCGCGGGTCTCATGACGTAGTTCTGTAGCGTCGACTCGCGGGTCTCATGACGTAGTTCTGTAGGGTCGACTCGCGGGTCGCATGACGTAGTTCTGTAGCGTCGACTCGCGGGTCGCATGACGTAGTTCTGTAGGGTCGACTCGCGGGTCGCATGACGTAGTTCTGTAGGGTCGACTGGCGGGTCGCATGACGTAGTTCTGTAGGGTCGACTGGCGGGTCGCATGACTTAGTTCTGTAGCGTCTGGTCGCATGACGTAGTTCTGTAGCGTCGGGTCGCATGACGTAGTTCTGTAGCGTCGACTCGCGGGTCGCATGACGTAGTTCTGTAGCGTCGACTCGCGTTTCTGAACTCTCGTCTCTTTCAGTCAAAGTCTGAGGCCAGTCTGGTGGCCATGGACTTCTCAGGGAAGACCGGAGGACGGGTCATCCAGAACCCCATGGAGGCCCAGAGCGCTGAGAGGGAGGAGGGACAAGCCTGGCGGGTGAGGAAGGGAAGGAAGGGAGGAAGGAAGGGAGGGAGGAGGAGGGATTAGGACTCGTCCTTCAGTAGGTTTAATGCACCAGACTGTTTCTGTTTCTTCTTCTTCTCTGCTTTAGAGGAGAGAAGCTCTGAGGTGCAGTCTGCCCAACTTGAGCTCTGGAGCCAAACTGTCCTGTGAGTCCACATGAGAGGAGACCTGGTCTGGGGTCCTGGCCCAGGGTTCTTCTCATTCCTCCGTTTGTACATCCTCGCCTCACATCCTAGTCTCACTAAGATGGAAGTGAGGAGGTGCTTTCTATCACACTTATTTATGTTTGACAAGGAAATCGTTCATGGAGGATTGTATAGATGTCTATAGAAAATGACTCTACTTCTCTCTAGTGTCCACCAGGGGGCGACTCCTCTGGTTGTATAGAAGTCCATAGAAAATGACTACTTCTCTCTTGATTTATTCCCTCAGTAAACATTGTAAACATGAGTTTATGTCTCAATCTCTAGTTTCAAGTCTTCTTCAATACAGCATGATGTTCATTTAGTACATGATGGTCCATTTAGAGTCACACAGACCATAAAGCAGGGGATGCTTTAGGGCGGGGCTTCATGGTGATTGACAGGTTTCTACCAGAGACGTATACGGCGTCTCTACGTCGCTCCTCCTCAGTCCTAATATGGTCACTTCCTGCTCACTGGTTAAAAAATAACATGGCGACGGCCAAACTATCAGTCCACAAACGAGGAGAGATGAGTTCAGGAAACGTGCTTTTTTTTTTTTTTTTTAAGAAAAGGAGAAATCTGTGCTTTTGAGCCCATGTTTAAATATGACATCTGTCCACTATTCCAGATGTGTCAGAAAAGAGAAACGCTCACCGTCTCTTAATACGTTTGTTCTGTTAGCGGCGATCCACAAGTCTCAGCCCTGGTTTCATGGTCGCGTGTCCAGAAAGGAGACGCAGAGACTGATCGAGAAGCAGGGCCTCGTCGACGGGTGAGTGGACGAGATCCAGTCACAACGCAGCCTTGGACACTCGGAAGGATGCGTCTTTCTGTAATGGTCGAGTTCCTTATTCCCAGTCAGTGAAAGTGTTTGACGTGCGTTGGTGTGCAGGATGTTCCTGATCCGTGAGAGCCAGCAGCACGCGCAGTGCTTCGTCCTCTCGCTGTGTTCCAAGCTGAAGACCAAACATTACCTGGTGATCCCTGTGAGTTCCCGTTCGGCCTCTTAAAGGGACAACGCGCGCCTCCTTTTGCTTTACTGTGCGTCCTAACTGTGGTCCGCTCTTGCAGTGCGAGGACGACGGCAGGAAGTACTACACCATGGACGACGGCGTGACTCTCTTCATCGACCTCCTGCAGCTGGTGGACTTCCACCAGATCAACAAGGGCATCCTCCCCGTCTGCCTCAAACACCCCTGTGTCTGTGTGGCTCTATGAGCCCCCCCCCCCCACACACACACAACTCTTTGGGGGGTTTGTGAGACGTGGAATCCCTCTTTTGTATTTTTATTTTAACTAACGAAGCCCCCCCCCCCCGCCCCGTTGGACACACTTGCAGTGCACTTTGACCCGGATCCACATCACGGCCACGGTGTGATGAGTCGTCTGATTGTGTTCTTTTCACCAGATCTCACTGTCGCCACCAGAGGGCGCTCTGAGTCTAAGCGTTTTGTCTTTTTCCAGCTGGTGTAAAGAAATGAACACTTTAATATTTTACATTGTGATATTATAATCATGGAAATAACCCAGGTTGCAGTCGTGTAGCACGTGAACTCCTCTGACTGTTTCGTACGTTGACTTTTGTCACTTTTGCCTTAAAAACAATCTTTTGTGTTTTTGGAAAAAACTTTCATCGCTGTATTTGCACAATGATGGTGAAGGGGAACTGCGTTTTGTGATGTTTAAATGACCAAATATATGAATGCAAACAGGTTTTATGAGGGTTTTTACCTTGTCGCTTATTGAGGAAGACCATAAGATCTGGTTAAAGCTCTGGGAGAAAATAAACCACGTTTGTGTTCTTTGGTAACACTTCATTCTACAGGCCTGTGTAATTTTCCTGCCGATTTCAAAGTACAGCGAAAAACGTGAAAACTTCAAAGTCTACAATTATAAATCGAAGTAAAACCAAATTACATATTTAATTCCAGGTAACTTCTTTGGAAATGGTGCACCTGTAAAATCAAGTGTTTCTGTTGTTTTCTTTTACTTTGAATATTTGCACTGTTTGCTTTTTATCATGAAGATGTATTTCTTAGAATGTCTTTTTTATTTTTACTAAACAGGGTTTGTTAGTTTTATACATACTCGCAATGTTTTGTGTCATTTTCAGACCCGTTTTATATTTTTGAATAAACTGTTTCATATTAAACATAATTTTCATAAATATCAACTGTTGTCGATGTATGCAAGAGATCCCCGCCGCAACTTCTCCCGTGCTTTTATTGAAACAATTATTTGATGCAGAGTTGTCACACAGAATGCAAACATTGGGAGAAAAGTCTAAATAAAATACAGAAGTATAATTTGTGTTTTAGGACTTAGTGTCTTTTCTCCCGTTAATCATCTCACAACCTCTGGGATTCATCTGGTGACGCTTTGGCTGAGACCCACTGGACTAAACTGTAGAAGTAGTCAACACTGGTCTTTGTATTTCTACACTGATATTACTAAGAATCTGAATACCTCTGTTAATGTAGAAGGAAAAGTCTAAGATCATATTTCTTCCATATTAGCTTCTCTGCACGGCTTATCGTCGGGCCGGCTCGGGTTTGAACCATCCTCTAGTTCTGCTGCTCCAGGCCTGAACTCTGGGGAGACTTCCTATCACACTGAGCTCCTCTCTCCTCTCCGTCTGTATATATATTCACATCCCATTAGTGCACATTACTAACTTTGCATCTTCCTGTGCAATATCCAATACGTTTAAGTATTATCTTACATTTTACATTTTACTCTGCCTCCGCCTGTATATACTGGTATATTTAATAGTCTTCTTTACTGTCAATCCCGTGCAATATCCAATACGTTTAAGTATTATCTTACATTTCACATTTTTACTCCGTCTGTACATACTGGTATATTTTGTATTCTTTACTGTCATATTTTTTACTACTGTTTAGTCTATTTATACTTGATTTTTTTTTTTTTATCTTCATTTATTACTTGTGAGCGATGCTGCTGTAATCCTGTAATTTCCCCACTGAGGGACTAATAAAGGATTATCTTATCTTATCCTTGAATTATACACATTTGCCTATGAAATGTAGTGAAGTAGAAGTATAAAGTAGCATAAAATAAATAGTTGCGCTGCTTATACACTGAGTTCCATTTCACAACTGGGTGAACAGGAATATTGAAACTCTTTTAGTGGGAACAGTCTCAACACTAAGCAGAGGAAGTGCTGCCCTGCCTGACTTCAAGTCGGATGATTATAAAACCATAATCAGCCCAAAACTAAAAGAACCTGGACCGAGTCCTGACGGAGCTGATTGGTGGAGCAACATGAAAGGCAGCCTGGAGGTTATTGTGGAGCGATGGCAGGCCAGATCCTCAGCCACTGACCTACTCTCTCTGCATTAGTGTGTGTGTGTGTGTGTGCGTGCGCTGCAGCCCTTCTCTGTGGATGGAGTTGCTATGGTAACACCATTTTTTCATCTTTTTTTGGGGGGGGGGGGCTTGTCTGGCCAGGTAAATTAAGAGGGTGAACGGAACAGAATGCATATGGCTCAAAGAGGATGAATGAATGTGCAGCTCAGTTATTAATGTGTTTGATCACTGACAGAATGAACCGTCCACTGTTTTATATTTAACTAAATTCTGTTTATATTCACATCATCTTACATCTTTTCAACTTAATTAAACACATTTCTATTTCATGCTACTTTTATTTACTTCTACTCTACATCTACAGCAAACATTATTCTTGTAACTCCACTTCATTGATAACTTTAGTTACGTTGCAAAATCTGATTAATACAAAACATAAATCAACTGTTAAATATATATATATGTATATATACATATATATTATTAAACTACCCAGCAGTATATAGTCGTTTCAATGAGCTCCACCTTCACCAGCTGCTACATTAAAGATATGAACACATGCATCAATAATTATAATACTATAATATAATGGGCCTACTTTTATATTTTTCTACTTTAAGTACTTTCTGATGATGATACTTTTACTTCAGTAAGATTCTAAATGCGATAGATTAATTTTACCCTGTGGTAGTATTTTTATTTAAGATACTAAGATACTTTATCGTTCAATTGTTTTGGTATTTTTATCTTTACTTATATTTCTACATTATTATATAGTTAAATAAAAAAAACTGTAGTATTTACATTACGTAAGTAGGTGTCATTATGCTAAAAAATCTACTTTTATTTACAATCGGTCGGAGTGAATAAAAACAAAACAACTCGACTTATTACTAATTGTAATCACCGCCCGGCGAAGCTGTGAGGTGACACGAATCGAACACCACCACCTGTGCGCACCAGTTGAAGTGTTTGCAAGATAAAGAAAATTGGCTAAAAATGCCGCAGTCTTAATTTTAAATTAGCGGCTGAAAGACGACAGAAAAAAAGAAAAGTGGAGCGAAATGTCTCCAACTCAAGAAATTAGTTTATTTAGTTTGTTTCTGCGTCGTCATCGGGATGAGCGAGCTAGCATGCTAACGGTAAGCTAGCGTCTGTTTCTTGTGTTTCAGCTGTGGTTAGCTACCGTTAGCTAGTGGTTAGCTACCGTTAGCTCGTACAGCTTATAGTTAAAACAATTAACCGTGGAAATAATGTGCAGATTCACGGATGATGAGAATAATCTGTAGCTGCTGCTCAAGTTATGAATCAAGAACCTTTCTGCAGCTTTTTCCTTATTTTCGTGCTCTCAGCCAGGTGAGAGCGGGCGATCCCACTTAAACTCTGTTGAAGTGGTCGTTGACGTGATGAAAAGACTTGTTGTACGTGAGACTCGTGAGCCGCTGCTGTATTCTCACGCTGCTGCAGTGGTTTCCTTCAGTCTGCGTTCACAGGAACAAAGACGTGACGTGGAGATGAGAATACGTTCACGTGAGCCCTGAATCAGCACGCTGAGGTGTGGAGGGGTTCTTTAGCTTTGGCACAATGCATGCTGGGATAGGGACCTTGAATACGCAGGTATAGAGAATGCACCGGTGCCCTTTGCGACACATGTGACAATACTAAACTGAAAGAACCAGGTCACATCCAAAAGTGGCAAAAGTACAGAAGTATTGTCATTCAAATGTTTGAAAGTGACACATTCAAAGTACCCTTTATGCAGAAAGGGTAGACCAGAATACTACTTATTGTTCTCTGTCAGGGTTTACGCTGGTGTATTGACTGTGTGTACCAATATGAAGGTAACATCAGTATGAATGTAGCAGTGCAGCTTGTGTGCGGTTTATTTGTCGTGAACCTTGTACTTTTGTAAATCATGTGTATGGCCCTTTAATTGGGAGCATCTCAACAACAACCCATCATAAAACCTAACAGTCCAATCAGACATTTGCCATAAAGATATCAAAGCAAAGATAAAACCGTATATATGGATACTATTCCAGGTGAATTATAGCGATAAAAAGACTCTCACTGACATGTTTATCTGCACAGAAATATCAAAGTCGTGCTGCTGGGTTTAAGAAGAGCCTTCAGTGGAGCCTTCAGCTGAAAGAATTGTTGTCATGTGACTGTTGGTCTCAGATGAATCAATCACGGCTTCATAGTTTCACTGAAGAGCTCAGAATTTCATGTTTTTTAGAGTAAACGGTTAATTTGGGGCAAAGTTTAAATGAAACGTCTAGAATAAAATGTTTCTGATGAAATATTGTAACTTTAAGCTTTGTTTCGGTTGAGTTTTCTGAGGGAAGCGTTGGTCACACATGATGTGTTCAAGGACCGTTGAAAATCTGATAATATGACACTTTTACAGCTTCTGACTGATAAACGGTGTAGTTCTATCGATTATTAGAGGGTTAATCTATACCGTTATTTGTTATAACACAAGTGTTTGTGGAGAGTAGCTTTGGGCTGAAACCACTCGCGTTCGGTGAAGGAGCTCCTTCCTTTGCTTTGGCACATTTCCCCCCCGATTGATTCACAGAGTCGATGTTTGAGCTCTGCTGCAGCAGCTTCCAGTGTCAACGCTGACTGAGCTGGGAGTCTGATACCTGAAGCCCAGGTGTCTGTATCAGGACGAAAGGAAGTCGGATTGGTTGGTGCGTAGTGAAATGGCGAGGCCAGGTTTAAGGTCACGTCGTTGGTGTAACGGTGGAGCGATGTGCACGGAGACAGAGCTGCGAAATGTCAAGAACAACGTTTAGTCACAGTATTAACAGTCGCTGTCTGGAGCTCTGACCACACATTCATAGAAACGCATTTAAGAACAAACGGCAAAAGTCCACACAGACACCATGTGCAGCTGGCATGAAACTGATTATTTCTAATAATTAATTCTAATGAAAACATGTTAATTCTTAAAAAAGAATGATTAAAAGGAGCTCTTTTAATAAACAAGAAGCAGAAACCAGCTTATAAATAAGTGATTTGTGTGTTTTCAGGGCTGCAGGGAGGAAAACAGGAGAAACTATTGAGCTGCTCTTGTATAGACTCATTAATTCTACAATGAAAGGATCATTTCTTCTCATCCGAATTCACAGTGTTCTCCAATTTATTCTGCCGCCAGCAGCTAAGAATGTACATTAGGTTATGGAGACGTCGCGTCCTGGTTATGCTGTTGATCATCTGTGACAGTCTGGCAGAGCTCCAAAGGCCAAAACTACATTCATTTTAACCATTTACGGGTCAACAAGCCACGTTTAAAGTCAGCGACGTCTACAGCGAAGTCTCTGTGGTCTCTTCCTTTGTTTTTCTCAATCTTTTTTTAAATGGTGTCCGTCAGCGTCGTTAAAGGAATCTGTCCAGTCGGTCTAGAGCTTCGTGAACACAACAGGGTGTTACCCTGACCTACTTTCAGCAAACATCTGCCTGATTGTTGCGAAAGACGAGAATAGAACGAGACAATTAAAACCACACCAGTGACAAACAGAAAGACGCTTGACGGCAGAATCCAGACGTCTCATTTAAAGACAGTCGACTCACTCGTTCTCAGTGTTCAATGACAGACTCACCAGATGTAATATATCAACAGCTTGACACGATGATGTGAGTTTTAATGCGTTTAAAAGTGTATTTCAGTGTTTTCCAGCAGGAGATTGAGGCTTTTGGTGCTGTGGTTCCAGGTAATTAAATGTATCAAGGTGTGAATGCAATTACTACGAAGCACTCCTTTAATTAGATTTTCTTTGAAGCGCTCTCCTCCTCTGTTGTATCCTGGTTCAAGTCCTTTTCTTCATCCTCCTTTTCCCACCAAAAGTCTTCTTCTTCTACTGAAAGACTAGCTGCGAGACATAAAGAAGTTCTGTTCGGGTCCGGTCTTAAAGCTCAGTGCTGTAACCGACCAGACCGCTACGTCTGAACCAATTCTGTACGCGACCCGTTAATGTAAGACCAACGACTAATACTCATTACCCAACAGGCTCAGGGCCGTCTGTAGCACAGCTGTGAATAAACGACATGATATGATGTATGAAACATTTAAAACAACGTAGTGATGCAATCTACTGATCCGTGTTGTCAATGGATCATAGTCATTTGTGTTTCCACCCACTCGAGGTTCCTGAAAGCATTGAAAAAACAAGACTTTTTTTTTGTCCCTGCTTTAATTATATATATATATATATATATATATATATATAATTAGTTAATATTATGTATTAATATGTATATGTGTGTGTGTTCTTGTTCTTGTTTTGATAAGAGGTCAGTTATTACTGATGTAAGTTCTTTAAAACATTATGAGATTGATGAGATTAATGATTATGAGAAATATATTATTCATGCAGTCGAGCACACAAACAAACAGGTTTTATATTTTTAATAATAATAATAATACACTTTTTATAGAACCGTTCATACAAGAAATACGGTACAAAGTGCTTTGCAATAAAGGAAGATAAATATACAATGAACATAAAAACAAACCTTCAGTGAAGGTAATTTGAGAAGGTTTGATGTCTTGTGCACAATTATTCGGTACCAAAGCATCCGAGGCCAGAAGCAAAGCTCGTATCCGTGTCGAGTACAGCGAGAAAACACTACACGTACTACAAATAACGTTGAGAATATTAGGATCAGTACCCATATCTGCAGCATGCACATATACATCAGTGCATTGACGACAACAAAATAAATAAAACTGCTTTGTCGCACTCAGACCGATGTCTGTTTGTCTGAAATGTCTGAAATGTCTGAAATATTTCACGGTTTTCCTAAACCTAACAAAGTATTTCACGATCTTTTCCTAAACCTAACAAAGTATTTCACGATCTTTTCTTGAACCTAACTATTCACGATCTTTTCCTAAACCTAACAAAGTATTTCACGATCTTTTCTTGAACCTAACTATTCACGATCTTTTCCTAAACCTAACTAAGTATTTCACGATCTTTTCTTGAACCTAACTAAGTATTTCACGATCTTTTCTTAAACCTAACTAAGTATTTCACGATCTTTTTCTAAATTTAAAGTTTTGTTTCCTAAACCCAGCTGAGGTGTCTCCTGTGAAGACGGAAGTTTATTTTGAAAAGACTGTATGTATATAACGAGCCTAAATTGTCACGTGTTGCTGGACTTTCGTTGGGTTTTCGTAAGATATAACAGGAACTGTTGAACAGCGTGTGCCCTGCATCATAACATGGAAGTTGTTGTTATATTTACCTGAATTAACATCAGGTTTTATTTAACAGATATGCCTTTTAGATGTGGACATCAGGGACGGCAGTGAGGAGACGAAGAGGTTAAGAAAAGCCTTTTGAAGTTTGAATGAAGAGACCTGAGAGGTGACAGCTGGACGAGACGACATGCCGAGTGAATGACGGACAAAGCCCAGAAACAGACGGAATAAATGCAGAGCAGAGACAGAAGAGACAGCCAGACGGACAGATGACGGGATAATCACAGATTCATGGATCCCGGGTTGACTGGCGACAGCGAGAGAGTCTGACCAGAGGAGCTGAATTATGAATCGGGAGGATGAGGCCGACGTTGCACACGGTAAAAACACATATATCAAATATATATATCACCACATTTATCAAATATATATATATATCACCACATATATATCAAACCCACAGAGCAGTAGCAATTACCCAAAGACGGAGAGGAGAGGACGTCAAAAAGACTGATGGGATGTTCATGGAAACGGCCAGATGTCAACAGAGATCGTGAAAAGTTAGTTAGGTTCAGGGAAAGATCGTGAAATACTTAGTTGGGTTTATTGAATGATCGTGAAATACTTAGTTGGGTTTATTAAATGATCGTGAAATACTTAGTTGGGTTTATTAAATGATCGTGAAATACTAAGTTAGGTTTAGGGAAAGATCGTGAAACTAATTGCAGTTTTTGGAATATTTAATGACGTTAGCCAGACAAAATTACTTGAGAAATATCTAATAACAATACACTTTATTTATAGATTTCCATTCAAGTAATGTAACTCAATGTCCAAAGAGAAAATAAATCGGGCACTAACAAGACAGTACATGCTAACATATATAAGTGAAATTTAAAAAATTACCATTAAAACTACAAAAGAATTAGAGAAATAGTAAAGATATTCTACTTTATTTCTTAGTCCATGGCTGCATCACTAATGTCCACTTATTTAAGTAATTGTTAGTGTTTTTGTTTTTAATATTATGATACGAGGCACCATCTTGACATATAACCAAGGTAAACAGGAAAGAACGAAGTGAAAACATCGTACAAATAACAACCGACAGATCAATCGATAATCAAAATAGTCTCCCCGCTAAATGTGGACTAAACGTCCTGCCCAGACATTCACCTCCCTCCCTCACCTCACCCACTTCTCTCCCTAATTACACCCCCTCTCCTCTCTTCAGGGGGCCGTTTGTCTCTCGCTGAGCTGTGACTTAGCGCGTTAATTACCTCGCCACCTAAATGGAACGGTGCCGAGGAATGTCGCCTCCAAAAAAAAAAAAAAATAATAACGATCCTCGATGAGAAACTGAGGACGAGCACACATCATCCTGATATATGTTGTCTATTACCCACCTGTGTGTGTGTGTGTGTGTGTGTGTGTGTGTGTGTGTGTGTGTGTGTGTGTGTGTGTGTGTGTGTGTGTGTGTGTGTGTGTGTGTGTGTGTGGAGTCCCTCAAGGGCAGAAGAGGAGACCCTCTGGAGCGTTATGAGGTCGGGAGCGTCCTCACTCTCAAGGCCCAGCAGAGCGCTATCTTTAATTTATCGACATGTTTTATTTACCAGCAAGTCAGTTCAGGCCGCCGAGCAACAAACTGGACTCCGTGTCGCCTCCGTCTTTCTGTTTGTCCGGATGCAGAGACGAACTCTCGTCTGGTGGTTGGGTGTTGAGATCAGCTCATCTTCTTTTTTTTTTTTTCCTCTTTAATCCCGTTTTGTGGTGACCAAACATTCCCTCACTCCCCTCCACGGAGAGATCCAGTTATCAGGTGTCATAGTGTGCATGACATACGGCTCCTGTGACCCTGAACACACACACACTAACACACACACTAACACACACACTCTGTCTCATTAATTTATGGCCTTCACCTGAGGATTGAATTACAGCTGGTGCTGGATCTACTTTGACAATATCCTCGGTTGTGGACACACCCACCTACACACCTACACACACACACACCTTCACACACACACACACCGTTCACGATATCAGTGTTTTTACTATTCCAGGCGTTGCTCGCTGGCATTCATAAATCATCGCCGCTGTTAGTTTGTTTGCAAGAAAAAGTGTCAAAGAAACATCTGCATTTTTAAATTTTTTCCCATCTTCCTTTTCATCCCTCCATCAATGGCTTCCTCTCCTCAGCTCCTCGGTATATTCCCACGGACGACATTCATTGCGTCTAACGACGGCCGCGGAGATCAAAGGCAGCAGCCGGATCGGAGGGTTTTTTGATGCTGGCCCTTTAAGAGAGGCAGCGCGGGGAGGGGGGGGGGCTCTGCATCCATAAAACATGAGTTTACTCAGTGGCCATGCTAAGACACGGTTAGGAGCGCCTCTCAGTGTATCCGACACACACACACACACACACACACACACAGCTGAGGCATGGATGCGCTGGGAAGAGGAGGGATAAACCTGGAGGAACAGTAAGGGAGGAGGAGGAAGAGCGAATGGGAGGAGAAGAAGAGCTCGTAAAGAAGATAAGAGAGAAAGTGTCGGCGCGGTAAAAAGAGGACGGTGAGCGGGCGCGTCGCGGCGGAGAATGGGCAATTCCTCCTTCCCAGGCATGTCCTCTCTCTCTCCGTCCGTTCTGTAGTTGCAGGTATTTCTTAACTTGAGTGACGCTGCTGGGAAACCTCCACATCTGGCTCCTCCGCCTCAGTGTGATGCTGCACATCTGTCTCTTTGCCTGCGTCCGTGTCTGAAAGATGCATTTGCGTGAAAGTACATCTTTGGCACATGTTGTGTGAATGTTTAAAATGTGGGACACTTGGCGCGTCTCACAAGTTGTTTTGAATTTGCTTTGATTTGAGAAAAGAGCCTCTGATTGAGTTGTGCTGTTGGAATGATCTGTTTCTAGTTTCTAGATATCAGAAGTGTGCTTCGAGCAGCGCTCGGTGGTGCAGGTGTTGACGGGACTATGGGGGTGTGAGCTGGTGTCGGTTGCGTCCGGCAGCAGCTCTGCTGGTTTGCTGGCTGTGTGGACGGTGTTCTGGCTCTCGGTGCATCTGGGGCAGCATGAAAGAGGCTATTGAAGGGTATTTATTGCTGTCGGTCAGAGCGATGGAAAGAGTGACGATTTCCTGGATGCAATCGAGCGGTTTATGAATACAGAAGCATTTGATGTCCACTCGGAAGACAAGCGAGCAGCTGTGACTGCAAAAAAACAACGAATTTGCAACTCAAAATCCGTGTTTTTCAGATGTTGAAGTGGGTGAAAGATTTCGGTTGATCTGTGCATATCATTAATAATGTTTAATTTGTGAGGCATTAGGAGTGAGGGCAGTCCTGTTAACTCAGGCGTGTTTATAACAGGTACAGTATACCTTCACTGTTTCCTCTCGAGAGGAATACTACAGCTGTGTATTTAAACCACAAACAAACAACGACAAAAACCTCAAAATGTAATCCAGTTAATACGATTTATGATTTGTCAACGGACTTTAAACCACACCCACTTTCTAAAAGATGTGTGTAGAACTTAAACACGTTTGACCTGCACGATGAAAACGACAGCTGACGACTTTAACCTGTTTATTGTTCCGGTGAGTTTAATGCGTTTGTCTCGTTTAAACACTTTCAATCCTTCTATATCTTCACAGACGACGATCAAGGAGAAATGTTTTGATTCATTAATACAGCCGCAACTTGGGAGATTGGTTCAAAGCCGTCCTCAGCGAGCAGCGGGTGTAATGTTCCTCCTGCAGCAGTGAGAAGGTGTTTGTTTCTTCTATAAAACTTCACAGACGGGTTCTGCTGCAGAGGGAGCTGGCTGCAGGCGGGCAGAGGGGCAAAATGGAGGTTTCACTGTCTTTAATCTGTGTTGATTCACATGATGCCCTCCTCGCTGCACGCCGCACACATCTGTGTCAGAGAGACCCGTTGGGAGATGAGATTTAGGAGGAAAAGAATCTAAAAGAATCCAGCTGTCTAAAATGTAACGCGGCTCCGGTACGTCATCCTGCGACGCCGTCTCTGAGACGATGACATTGCAACAGAACACAGAATACTCAAACTTATCTCTTTTGTGCCGCATGACTGTGAGAGTCGTGTCACCTCAATGACAGAAGCCCTTCCTCAGCTCCCCAGGAGGGGTTGAGAGGAGGAGGAGGAGGAGGAGGAGGAGGTGCAGCAGCAGATCAAACATGCTGGAATCACAAGTGACTGTGGAGCACTACGGCGTAGACGATCTGTCAGAGAGCAGCAGCCAAACGGCAGTTTTCCCATGTCAGCCTGATCAAACTTGTTGACATGTGGAAGGAGATGGAAGGGAGACAGGGAGGGAGGGAGGGAGGGAGGGAGGATGAAGGGCAGAGAGCGAGGCAGCCGTCGACATCAGAGGGCCCGTTGATGCGGTTGCCACCAGGTGAAGGCGAGCCGACGGTGACGTCGACTCAGAGATGCCTTTTCTTTGCACTCTGACATTCAGAGACTCCGTCTTCATCCTCCACGTCGGCTCCTTTTGTCGGAGTCAAAACTCACATTTTCTTTTCTGGAATTTTGGTTGCGAGCAGCAGCGAGACGCTTCGTCGTTTCACTGATGTGCGAGGAAGCGTCGCAGCTTCCACTGACTGACGAATTCACAGCGAAGTAGAAGTTCAACCCTTTGAGCTGTGCAGTGGAAGTAGTCCACCCGCGTCTGAGGGCCTTTGCTTATTGTCATCGTGTGTTGGAGGGTTTTCTAATCCTTCACATCCCTAAAATATGTACAGCCGACGCTAAGAGGACATGTAGGTCATTCAGTCTCTTAACATTTCATGAAAGAGTCTTATTGACATTTTAAATCTCTCCTCCACATAAAAGCACAAATAACTGACTTCAAAACAAACAAAACAGCAGAAAGTTATAAACAACATCAATATTTCTCATTGGACAGACGAGTAACAGACGTAAACAGAATATTGCATCAATGAATAATCAGTGTTCAGTAACGGGACGAATCAAATCGAATCTACTTGAAACTTAGAACGCATGATGTTTGAGGAGGAGAATGAAGACGTTTGTGTGAATGTCCTTTATGAAGAGAAATGTTCCCGTATAGAGAATAACCACACATCATTATATAACGGTAGTTAAGTATTCAAACGGGGGCATCAATAAACACACAATCGTTTTTCTCCTCAACTCTTCTGAAAGTAGAAACTTAAACAACACAACAACATTATTTGAACTATGTTCCTATTTTACACGATCAGCTCTGTTCTTAAAGGGTTAATGGAGGTTCTAGAGCTCGTCCACGTCTTCTTATTGATTATCTTATTACTTATTTATGGATTTATGTTTCATACCGCCGCTACAGCCGGAGGCTTCTCTCCATCTATTCATGTTCAGGGGTGTGGGTTGGTGAGCGTGACTCCTCTGGAGGCACAAACGTCCACGTGGACTCAAAGACGGACGCAGCAGATGTTGGAGGTGGAAGGTCAAAGGTCACTGTGACGTAACAAAACAAGAATTCACACGCTAATAATGAAAAAGTGCAACTTGACCGATGTGGTGGAGGAATACAACCACGAGGCGGTAATTCTAGTTTACAACTAACTGATTTATTGAAATACAGATGCTGCTCATAACTTATATTAAAGTACATGAAACGGCTTTTTTTGGTCCCAATTAATTTCAGTACTAATCCTTCCATCACAACACGACAACATCTTCAGTAGTAAAAGTTTAAGATGCATTCATTCTGTCTGTTTGTATTGACTCTGGTGTGTTTTTAAGGCATTTTTAAAGATGTTTTGAGCTACAAAATCCCTCAAATCAGATCTTTAACAAGTGATACATCTGATTATAATAACGGAGCTTAACGGACCACTTTGCAGGAAAATCACTGAACCATGAATCGTTGTAGTTAGTGTGCCAGATAATCTTTGTTATAGACACGACTGTCTTGGAAGCGTGCTTCACTGATGTGAAATGAGGATGCATGTGGTAGTTTCTTATTATCGGAGGGCTTTCATGGCTGCAGACTCGGGTGAGAGTTTAGTGTATAATTAAACGACGTCTCTCACAGATAGCAGTGAAACATTGAGGCTGCATCACAGCAGAGTTATTAACAATAAATGTCTTCATGTGCCTCCCTCTGGCTCTGTACAGACCCAGCACTGTCTTGGCAGTCGGTCTGCGTGTGTTGTTTAATTTATTCCTCTGGAACCAAAGAAAGACGATCAAAAATACTTTGAGATGTTTTGCCAGAGAGTCGTGATATCCGGTTGAAAAGCAGCAGAACCCACGTTTTTATGTATTTATAGGACGCATCGTTCCAGCCGCTGTAAAATTGTATCGACTTGACCGGCTTCAACCCTCGAGTGCATCTCAATTAACTCTCACAAGCTGCTGACATGCAGCAGGACGTCTGGACAACTCTGTTTCTACAGCATCACGTTCCTCTACAACTACACCGCACGCTCAACTACCTTTCAAGGAAAACGTGTTTTCTCCAGGATTACGTTCTCTTCAACACGTCGGCAACGTTGTGAATTCAAACAAAACAAAACACGACAAATCTGCTCTGTTTCACACGGGACACGAACAGCCGCCTGCTGCGTGAAAGTCCCGTGTATTTCAAAGGAAACACATTTCCTCCCAGATTACGGACTCGGTTTGAAACGGTTTGAAACGGTTTGAAACAGTTTGAAACAGTTTGAAACAGTTTGAAACAGTTTGAAACAGTTTGAAACGATTTGAAACAGTTTTAAACACGTGGGCAACATTGTAAAACAAAACAAAACAAAAAACGCAACAGAACTACTTCACACAGGACAGGAACGGCCGTCTCCTGCGTGAAAGTCTTGTGTATTTCAAAGCCGTTTGAAACGTTTTTTAAAACGTGCTTAACGTTGTGATATAAAACAAAGCAAAAAACTTTGTATTTTGACCAAACCCCCTCCACACCTGGACCTTTGTGGACTCATATCTGTAAAACGTCAAACGCAAACGTACGTTTCCATATCAACGTAATTAGTTTTGGGTTATTGGAACGTCATTTTTAGGAGACAGAGAAACGTGGAGACGCCATCTTTTACACGAAACTCATATTTCTTCTGGCCACGTCAGACATCAGAGAAACAGAGAAAAACGTGAGGAGCATAGAGGATCATTGAAGAGATAATACTGCTTGTTGTTGTTGTTGTTGGAGGACAGATGATGGTGGATGTCATATAGCATTGCTTGCTCAGGCAGATTTAGTCTTTTCTAAAAAGAGAAGCAGGCGAAACCCTCGGTATGAAGACGAATGATTTGCAGAAGGCCTGGAGGGAAAATAAAACCGGTCTGACAATGAAAAGTAGGATAAAACCTTTTTATGCTTCAGTCAGCAGTATTTTCACATGAAGCTGTGTACAAGTGGAAGGAAAGCAGCGCAGAGAGAGAAGCGAGAGCGACGCTGCTTCTTCTCCTCTGTTGTAAATCAGCTTAATTGTGAACCTCTGCGTCACATTTTTCTCAGCAGCGGCCGATCGGCAGGCGCTGGACACAAAGTGCAGATAAGGACCGGAGGGCTGCTGATGTCCGACCGGTGACGTGAGCTCGCTTCATGCCCTCTGCACCAGTGAACGAGACCCCGTCGCCGTTTTCTCACCAATCGCACTGAATTTATTTCATTGTCTGCACAAACACACGCATGGTGTTTATTATGGGATGTACACTGGAGAGTGAGGCGGGACGGTACTGGCCGTGTGTGGAACGGCAGCTTTCAGCTTTGTGAGTGTCATGTTTTTACCACATTCAGAGGAGGCCTTTCTTCTTGGTTGGAGATGAAGATGAGTGATTTTTATCATCACAGGTACAGTTTAAAAGTTAAAATGCAGCCGCATGAGAGGAGGGTTCACTCTAGAGAGCCACCGATTGGCCGATTACCATTTATTTCAGGTCTGATGTGCCGATGACGATTTTCTTTTCTCGGAACTAAAATTGACACTGAGGCTCCAGACTTACGCGACCGTTGAATGAAAGTGAGCATATCTGGACTGAGGAGGAGTGACGTAGAGGCCTGTCAATCACGTGTAGCCCCGCCCTAAAGCAGCCCCTGCTTTATGGTCTTCAATAGCCTAAATAAGGAATTTAATGTTGATCACAAATACACAACAATAACCAGCTCAACATGAGATGAGGCTCCTTCTTCATTCAAAAACTATTTTCTCAAATCAATTTATTTGCTTTGCTTCATTGTCTTCATCTAAATTCGTTTTTGTCTGATAAAATGTTTTGTTTGTTGCCAAGAAGTGAATTATTTCTTGCTTTGTGCTTCATTTGTCCAGATGTATGCATGTGAGATTTAAAGAACAGCTGGTTTGTGTTTGTGATGTCCATCATGGTTCACTGTCCTCATGGCTCTTAATATATAATATATAACATAATGTTGCTGATGTTATTGGTTACACTTGTGCTTCTCCTGCTTTTTAAGGTCAGAATGTCGGCCACGAATAGAGGTTTGTTAACGGAGTTGAAGACTCTTCTCTCAGGTCAGTGCATTGGAATGAAGATTCTTGATGTTTTGTTTTGTATTCAAGCTCATGAAAAGATTCAAGTCTTTGAATCGCAGTTGCTCTTCCTGACTCGGGATGACCCCCCCCCCCCCCCCCGAAACCTGGTTCTGAAAAGGAACCGGTTGTAAATTAGTAAAAGTTTGGAGTTAGCGGTTCTGCTATTAGTACTTTAAGAAGTTCTGGAGTGAGAGGTCCTCGTCTCAAGCCGTCCATCCTCATCCACTGCAGGTAACGTTAGTGATGTCACACAGAGTTTGATCACAAGAGGATCATCGATGAAAGCTAGAGTATCGATAAGGAACCAATAAGTAGTATCGATAAGGAACCGAACCGATAAGTAGTATCGATAAGGAACCGATAAGTAGTATCGATAAGGAACCGAACCGATAAGTAGTATCGATAAGGAACCGAAAAAGTAGTATCCATAAGGAACCGAACCGATAAGTAGTATCGATAAGGAACCGAACCGATAAGTAGTATCGATAAGGAACCGAAAAAGTAGTATCGATAAGGAACCGAACCGATAAGTAGTATCGATAAGGAACCGAACCGATAAGTAGTATCCATAAGGAACCGATAAGTAGTATCCATAAGGAACCGATAAGTAGTATCCATAAGGAACCGAACCGATGAGCGGTATCGATAAGGAACCGATAAGTAGTATCGATAAGGAACCGAACCGATAAGTAGTATCCATAAGGAACCGATAAGTAGTATCCATAAGGAACCGATAAGTAGTATCCATAAGGAACCGATAAGTAGTATCCATAAGGAACCGAACCGATGAGCGGTATCGATAAGGAACCGATAAGTAGTATCGATAAGGAACCGATAAGTAGTATCGATAAGGAACCGAACCGATAAGTAGTATCCATAAGGAACCGATAAGTAGTATCCATAAGGAACCGATAAGTAGTATCCATAAGGAACCGATAAGTAGTATCCATAAGGAACCGAACCGATGAGCGGTATCGATAAGAGTACTAGTGCCGTTATAATCCTAACGATACTCGTCCCTATTCTTGACAGAGCGTTTGTAAAAGTTCACAGTTTAAAGTTTCCTCTGAAGCATCAGGACACACCAAAGAAATGTCCTTTTGTCAGAGCGGTTAATATCCTGCAGGGAAGACTTTACACCTGTCAGGGGGGTTTATAGTGTGTGTGTGTGTGTGTGAGTGTGTGTGTGTGTGTGAGAGAGAGAGGAGGTGACTTCAAGGTCTTCCTGCTGCCATCACACGTTCTGGCGTTTCGAGTGCAGTGGGAAACACATTTGACAACTTTCCCTCAAAGACTTCATTGTTCATGTTCATCTTTTCTCCCAGCTGTGCGGCTTCTGTCCTCATGGCGGGTTTGTTATGTCACTGACGTCTAGTCCTGCATCTCTAGGATGAAGACGTCCTCTCTGTGTGTTGTTATTTGTTGTGTCTGCAGCTTCATCAGTGTGAGGTTTAGTTTGTGCTGCAGCCACAGCGGCACATTTACATACCGGATCCAAAGCCAGATGCCACCAGGGACATTTGCACAAATCACAAGATAATTATGGCCTCTGGTTTGTAACTAGAATCCCATTACAAACCGACGCCAGACGTGACATTGAGTTGTAGATTTGTGGATCAATAAGGAGCTGTAAAGCCCTCCCCCCCTCAGTGGAACATGTTTATGGATGGATTGTGATTTGTGAGAGCGGTAAAGTTATTACCAGGCTGGAAGCAGCCTCCTCCCGTTGGTCGTTTCTCTGTCGGTGTGACGCACACTTCTGCATCGCTGCAGCAAAGCCGAGCGGTTTCCCACCCAAGAGCCTCAGCTGCTGCCATGTTGCTGCTTCAGCCTTTAAGATGGCAGTGTTGCTCTGTCTGGTCCAAAGAGGAAGGACGGATCCTGATGATTTCTTCTGTCCAGAATTTTGAATTATGAACAAAATATCTGCAAAAACTCATCAGCCACAGCTGCGCATTGTGTTCACTGCTGAGTAGCAAAATGCTAGCACGCTAACTCGCAAAACTCCGACGGTCCATCCATCATCTGTATCCTCTCATCCCATCCCAGCTGACATTGAGGCCACAGGGCTGACACATCGATAAAGACCATCAACAACCATGACTGCAGACATTCACACCTATAGTGCAATTAAGAGTCATCAATTAACCTCAGCAATGGGAAATGTAGGCCTATCAATAGAGAAATAAACAGAGATTTGGACAATTGGACAGAAAAAAAAATCTCTAAATGTTCTATTTACTTATGTACTGTCATCTATAGTGGTTATTTGCACTAAAAACATGATTTTATTAAAATATTTGCTTTCATTAAATATTATTTTGGGGTATCCTGTCTACAGGAGAAGTACAAATGTAAACGTCATAATAATCAATTACATTGATATGAAGGCATGAATTCAGTATTTGCTGCTAGCCTGCAGCTCACGCTTCCTCCTCAGCTAACAGAGGAACCATAACTTCAGTTTCTGCTGCTGTAGTTCACTGATTCACAAACTTATTTTTAAAAATGACAAACGAAGAGTTTGTGCGTAAATGGACCATTTACTGCCATTTCCACATCACCTTACACTGGAGATATATGTTTATGCATGTTATTAAAAAATACGTGAAATACTTAATAAAAGAGACCAAATTTCTTTACTTAAACAAAATGAACTCTAGCCTTTCATATTAGATTAAATGTAATAAGTAGAACAGTATGAACATTCCGGCTCCCTCATGTGGCTTAGAAGTGAACTGCAGATACAAATACTAAATGAAATAAAAGACGATGGAAGTCATTTATTTACAGACAGTCTTTGGGGAATAACTGCCGTAGAGTGACTCGAGCATGATTTTATGAATGAGCATGAATTTTACGATTAGTGCACGCGCCCTCAGTGCATCACGTGAGAGAGCTGGTTGTGTCTCTACATGTGCTGCATGTCGACTCGGATCTGTCGTCTCATAATCGTGCTGACGACTAAATTACAGCGAGCAACATTTAACAAGCCTGATTATACAGAGTGGTCCTTCTGAAGCCGTCAGACTCTCAAAGGAAAAGCTTCTGTCTAATGGAATAATGAGGGGGGGGGGGGGGGTATTGTGTTATTGTTGAAGGGCAGGGAATATAGAGAACGTTTGATGCAGAAACCCTTAAATTATATTCTGGAAACGATTAGTCCATCAATCCAGTAGTTGTCTGATAAAAAGTCATTTTTTATCTATCTATCCATCCACCCATCCATCCATCTATATATCCATCCACCCATACATCCACCCATCCATATATATCCATCCATCCATCCACCCATCCATCCATCCATCCATCCATCTATCTATCCATATATATCCATCCACCCATCCATCCACCCATCCATCCATCCACCCATCCACCCATCCACCCATCCATCCATCCACCCATCCATCCACCATCCATCCACCCATCCATATATATCCATCCACCCATCTATCCATATATATCCATCCATCCATCCACCCATCCATCCATCCATCCATCTATCTATCCATATATATCCATCCACCCATCCATCCACCCATCCATCCACCCATCCATCCACCCATCCACCCATCCATCCATCCACCCATCCATCCATCCATCCACCCATCCATCCATCCACCCATCCATCCACCCATCCATATATATCCATCCACCCATCCATCCACCCATCCATCCACCCATCCATATATATCCATCCACCCATCTATCCATATATATCCATCCACCCATCCACCCACCCATCCATCCATCCATCCATCCATCTATCCATATATATCCATCCATCCATCCATCCATCCATCCATCCACCCACAACGGTTCCTATGACATCTTACGGAAAGTTATTCCTCATTTTTCGTGCATCTTGCAGGTTATCTCATAGATTCCGACACATTATTTGATCGTAGGTAACGGTATGAACGCTGAGTTATGAGTTATGACGTTATGAGACCAGGCTGCTGTGTTACAGCTCCTTACATGTGAGGACTTCTACTCTTTGTCATCGCGGTGTTTTTATGGGTCTCGTACTGTTGGTTGAACACAGCAAACAATTCTTTCTTTAATCACTATTTTCTAATATTTTTGAGACCAAATGAATGATCAATGGATCAATCAAACAATTCACAATGAAAATTAATAGGAAATCGATTTAAATAAAAAATTACCCAAAAATACATGAAATATTGTCAGTATAAATTCGTTTTATGTCAATCCCTCAGCTCTTGACCATCGGTGACAGCATTATTTAACAACAGCAGCAGGATGTTTGAGTTTCTGAGGTCGTTCCGCTTCAGTTTGTTTCTCTCCGTTTGTTCCGCTGTGAGACTTTTAAGTGTTCACAAAGTTTACTGGACGATGAAACAAGTTTGTGGTGTTTGACGTTGTTGGTGGAGTAGAAACCATTCGGACATCTTGTGAACTGTTCGTTTCTCTGAGAGAAAGACGGGCGACGAGTCATCCCTCAGAGCTGGACTGTAATAAGTACATTTACTCAAATACTGGACTAAAGTATGATACAAATACCTCAGAATACCTTTAGTTACTTTGATTGGATTACTGTAAGTTTTGAATCCATGAAATACGTCACATTGGATTGCAACTAATGATTAATGTCTTGATGAATAAATAGTTCGGTCTATAAAATATCAGAAAATATTTCCAAAAAGTCTTCCAATGTCAGATTAAAATAATTGTTTCCAACCAACATCTAAAAACTAAAAGAGATTAATTTTACTGTCACGTAAGACGACGAAAACCAGCTGGAACCAGAGAATCAAGTCACCGGTCATCCAAA
>CM051708.1:19069219-19111719 GCA_028022725.1 Lycodopsis pacificus
CTCACTCACTCACTCACTCTCTCTCTCTCTCTCTCTCTCTCTCTCTCTCTCTCTCTCTCTCTCTCTCTCTCTCTCTCTCTCTCTCTCTCTCTCTCTCACTCACTCTCATCCACTCACTCACTCACTCTCTCTCTGCAGAAGACTTGCAGGCTGCATGCACCGAGCTTCTTTATGCCAAGTAAAAAAAAAAAAAAGATATCGGAGAGGGAGCCAGAGAGAGGGAGGAGGAGAGGGGGGGGGGGATGAAAGGACGCAGGAGACAAAAGCCAAAAGGAAGCAGTGTTTCCTCATGTAGGGCAGAGAAACGTGTGCAGCCGGCTAACCTGGCCAGATGTTCTGTTTCTTTCAGCCCGCAATCCAAGAAAGACAGCGTTCCTAGAACAGCTGTTTAAAGGGCTAATATTAATATTAATATTAATATTTCTCTAATATTCCCGTTTACGTGCCACCGATATTCAGATGAAGGTGAAACGAGCCTCATCCCACGTCGGCGGGAGTCTGATTCATGTCCTCGGCGTAGTGACGCCGTCACGAGGCGCGCACGCCAGAAAATGGCGGCATCGTGTGGTCCGCGTGTCATTTTACATTTGAATCAATACTTTGCAGCCACTTCTAATAGTTTACAGGCTATTACACCTGTTTCTTCATAATGCTTTTCATACTTGTCTCTTTACAGGACTTGTATGAAGATAATAAAGTAGTCCATGAATATGAGATATGAGTTCACGTTACACCTTCAGTCTATGTTCGTATCTCTGAGTTGCACTCCTCGTCTTTTTTGATTCTTCAAACGTCATCTTGTTTGTTGGTGCTCTGGAGTTGAGGAGAATAATGCAGCGTACAGAGCGGAGGCTCGCTCTACGCTCTCCTCTAAACAGAGCTTGACATTTCGTTCATCACGTTAAAATATGGAAAAGTGGAGCGACGAGATCTGCTTGTGCCAATTTGCTTCTTTGCGTCAGAATCAGATTTGTTCCAGCGGTGGAGGACGTGTGAAGTCAGCCTCCCTCCTTCGTTCCTTGAAACACCTTCTCTGAAAGGTCGTCGTTCAGGTATTTGTTCACATCGAACAGCCTGCTGGTGGCCGAGTCGTCATGATGTTCAGCAGCAGGTCTTCTGGTTATCTCTCCTGCAGCTTTACTATCAGCTGGTTGGTTTGTATTCAACGCTCACAGCTGGTCGCACAACATTGAGACGCATGTCCAAAGAATGCTCCTAAAACCAGAATAATATCGGCATTTCATGTTTTAATCGGAAAATGATCCATTTGGAATATATGTACATATCAAATCCCGATTATTGACATTGATTATAGACTTCTTTATTCAAACCTGTGCTTTTAAAAGGCACATCTAGCCGCCGTCACTCAAATATTCATGTTAATATTCACACATGCTGAACACGCTCGGGGGACAGATGGACGAGTGGGACATGCAGGCTGGTTATTCCTCCTCCTGACATTCATCTCTCCGTCACTGACTCAGGAGAAATGAGTCTGCTGATGCTTTTATTTGACTCCCGGTCAGTTCCCAGCTCTCTGACGTGGATTCTGGAAGATCTCGTGACTCCGAGTTCTCGTTGATGCTGGTTCCATATCAGTCTGCACATCTGGAGGCTGCAGCCTTCTTTCCTTCTCTGGGATACGATGGAGACGAGTTGTGCAAAATGCAGTGTTCACTCTGAGTCATTGCTCATGTTTTCCTCCTGCTTTCTGTAATCTGGAGCGTCACTGAGGCACAGAGCCCGGTGTTCTGATGGAGCTGTGGTGTTATTCTGGTCTCATGATGAAGTCACCGCCATGGTTTCCATCATTTTCCTGCCAGAACCGGCAGATATCTGAACGACAATGACTCCCGTGTGAATGTGGACCGGCATCGCACCATCAACACGTGATAGAAGTCCAGATAGAAGGTGGACGCTTGTTGTTGTGTTGACAAACACATACATGTGCACTAAATCCTCCAGTTGCTATGAAACCATCCATATTGCATCACTTTTTAAAGAAGATCTGGAACAAAATGCAAAGTATTTGTGCACGTTCTCCGTTTTTCAAATTCAGAATCACGGTGGCTCTGATGGAAGTTGACCAGCGGTGGAGAGCCTGACTGAGCTTCCTCTGGAATCTGAGCAAAATATATAAATATGTATAAAGCTTCCAAACTGCAGCATCAATCTACGCACCGGTTGTTCTGCGTGTACCGGAGTTTGACCCCCGAACTGCCACAGCTGGCTGCAAATACACAAACCATCTGACACAGTTTGACCAAGTTTAAACCATAAAAAAGTGTTGAGTCAAACCCTAAAGGGTGCATGCAACCCGAGTAAACGTGACCCAACACAAACATGTTGGGAGGTTGCATTAAAGCAAAAGATAACGAGGTTCTTTACATCAGTTCAGTGTTGATCCTTTAGGTTTTGTTCCTCGTAGATATAACATTTCTATTGGAGTGCTCAGAGTTTATCAGTAAGATGTGAGCAAGACGCTGCAGGAACATGACCCTCTGAGCCACCAGGGCACGGCCTCCTGTTAGCCCCCCCACGACAGACAGCATGGTATCAGTTCTGGCTCCGAGCCCGCCGAGCTGTCGGCCTCACATGCCGAGCTAAGAGGAGGCGGGGGGGACGGGGGGACGGGGGGGGGGGCAGCAGATCAGAGATAACGAGCAGAGGCTGAGGAAGAACTGCAGACTGTCTGATGCTGCCTCCGCTAGTGGAGCTGGAAGGAAAAAGAAAGTTACTGAACCGAGTCATTCTCTGTGTGTGTGTGTGTGTGTGTGTGTGTGTGTGTGTGTGTGTGTGTGTGGGGGGGGGGGGGGCAGATGTCGAGTAAAGTAGTTGTGCTGCGTTTGCAGTGACTTCACCAACAGGTCGGGTCACAGCGGTCAGCTTCAGAAGGACTCCTTTGGCTTCATGTGGTCTGACACATGAAGGTTTTTAAATGTCAGAATGAGTTGTTTTTTGGGATATCAGGTCGTGGTGTTTCTGGGTTGGTGTATTTATTTGTATAAGCGGTTGGCACTCGTTATTTCATTATCAGAGAGGGAACGTGAAGCTTTGAAATTCAGACATCTGCATATGTACAGACAGACAGACAGACAGACAGACAGACAGACAGACCTTTGAAACCTCCTTCCTCAGCTGAGTGGATTTCCCTCCAGCTCCACATTCACTCAGAGCACATCTTGTTAATTGACCGGCCCACTCACATCTTTTCTTCCCACACCAGTTGACTTATGTCCTCTGACGTAACGGGCTGCCGGTCAGGAGGAGGCTGATCTGAAAATCATGCAAACGCACCATCTGCAGGCCGAACATATTTACGGAAAGTGAGCTGGGAAAGGACCCGTTTCAGAGAAGTGTTTTCAGTGAGAACACCATCTGCTGATCAACGCTGCTCGCCGTCGGCATCTTGGCTTTTTTGCAACCAGTGAACAGGAAGTGACCATATGTGGACTGAGCAGGAGTGACGTAAAGACACTAAACAGACCATAAGTTACTAAATGAACATCATGCTGTATCGAAGAAGACTTGAAACTAGAGATTGAGACATAAACTCATGTTTACAATGTTTACTGAGGGAATAAATCAAGAGAGAAGTAGAGTCATTTTCTATAGACTTCTATACAACCAGAGGAGTCGCCCCCTGGTGGACACTAGAGAGAATGCAGCTTGAACACATGAAGCTTTGGCTTCATATGCTAATTGTGACAGCTTGACCCAAATGATGAGGTGGCTGGATGTGAACTGTAACTCCACTGGTTGGAGAAGGCCGTCCTCTCAGAGGTGGTAATTCTCCTTTTATTTTCTAACTTGTAGTCTCTCTCTCGAGGCAGTTCCTCAGATCTCCCAGAGCTCCCTCTGGAGACTCTTAAAGCTTACAGTAGTCTCCACACACACACACACACACACACACACACACACACACACACACACACACACACACACACACACACACACACACAGTCGTACTCTCCAACACCTGTAAACAGACTTTGATGTGTGAAATATGTGGATTTCCCTCAACACCAGCAAAAGACTTTGTCAGTGTGTTGGCATGAAAAGTTTTCACCCCGTCGGCTATTTTATTATTATTTTGTTGCATTACAACCCTGAATTGAAATGTTTTTTATTTGGATTTCATGCAATGGACTTACACAAAGCAGTTCAATGAAACTATGAAGCGCTGCTGCGAGACCACAGCCGGGAGGAGAGCAGTCGGCCGCCGCCGGCTCTCCTCCCGGCAAAGTATCTCCCAGCGTTCCCGTTCGTTCGGCCTCTGATTTCGTGGAAAGAGAATTCTCTTTTCAGCCTAAACTGTCGTTGAATTCATCGTCACAGGACCTAATTGTTATCTACTGTAGTCTCGGCTTGTAGGTTATATATATTTCACATGTATTATGCATAATATTACACGATATGTGCTCTCAGCAGTAAGTCACCACTACGCTGAATACTTTTATTCCATAATTCATCTTTATTTAGTTCGGCAAATGGTGGAAACGTTCTTCCTTTACTCAAACAAACACTACCTGTCTTCTACGCTCGGTATTCTTTATTACGATATATTCTGTATGCTATGTGGGAAGCTCATACTTGTTTATTTTAAATATATTCCAGGTGCGTCACCGCACGTTTTCTGAGGCTGAGTGTGTGTACATACCAAATGATGTGGATCAAATCAATATATCACCTCCTGCAGAACCCTGAGAGATGCTTCCTCCTCGCTGCCTCAACACTTGAAGCAGTTGTTGTATTTCATCTTTCTGAACAGCAGTAATTTGGCTCCGTCATTGATATTTATACTCGGAGAGGCTGATGTTCTGTCCCAGTATTTATTTTATAAATGAATCACGCTCGTCACATTTCAAAGACTCGCAGTCGCCCTCGTTGCAGCTCAAATGGTTTGTGTTGCATATTTTAATACTCCAGAGTTTCCTTCTTTAATTGAGATTTCCAACATTTTTAGAAGAAGAACAGTCAGTCAGATCACATGCAGACATGAGGAAACATTCTCTGCTGGACTGTTGGAGGTTTTCAGACAGAATGTTGTAGTAAAAGTAACAAAACCACCGTGTATATATACCAGCATTTAAGTATTACCAAAAGTACTGGCATCAAGATGTACGAAAGTTACCAGAAGTGAAAGTCCTGTAGAATTAAAAGTAGTACTGTACGTGTACTTGTGTGTTTGTATATACATGTAAGTGTGTATGTGTATGTATGTATATATGTATATATATGTATGTATGTATGTATGTATGTATATATATGTATATATATACATATGTATGTGTGTGTATATATGAGTACATTTGTGTGTATAAAACAAAGGTAATAAATAAATGCACTGCAGTAAAAAGTACAAGTTGCCTATAGTGTGTAGCAGTAAATGAAAATACTGGAGTACTACTTACAGTACAGCGCTACAGTAAATGTACTCGGTTACTCTCCGTAGCTGTGTTTTTATTCCCGTGATCGATCATCTCCGGTGCTCGGGGTGTTTGCGTCCCAGTGTTTCTGAACACAGCGCCCGGCGGAGCCAGCAGTCCTCCAGCTGGCTGCCTCCCGGCTCCCAGCGAGAGGCACTGATTTGTGGCCGCTAATAGAGCTCGATCCCTGACTCATCCCGTCCCACCGTTCACTCAATGATACCAATTACTCACCTTCAGGACGCGTCCCGGGCTCACACCAGGCCAAAAATATCACTTTCTAATTACCGGGACTTCCTCTCTGAGGTGGAATTGATGTCTGGCCTCGGACCAGGTTTTTGTCCTCTCGTTGGCGGAGAGGTGTGGAGTTAAGGTACGCCTGAGTGTTGCTGCAGCAGTTTAGTGGTGTGACTGGGGAACGAGGCATTAGCTGTGTATTCTCCAGGGGCTGAATTCCATCACACAGGGCGGCTGCTTGATAACCTCCATCACATACCTGCTCTCCACCCACCCCTCTTCTCATGCGACCTCCTCATCATGCAGCCTCTCATCTCATCCTGAGTGTTGGTATAACGAGGTTCGATGCTTGGACCAGGATGAGCTCATACAGCACTCGAGGCTATACCTACGAAACATGACATGCACTGGAATTCACAGATATCCCACAAAAGCAAACCAGAAAGTATAAAGACCGCGAAACGTCCCACAGGGCCGGTAGGAGTGGAGGTGGACGAATCAAACAAACACCGTTCTTTCCTCCAGGAGACTTCTGTTCATACAGAGTTATTTGTCACGTAAGCTCCGCATTAAAGTAACGCCACTTCCATCGTTTTTATCACGATCTTTTCCTAAACCTAACTCAGTATTTCACGATCTTTTCCTAAACCTAACTCAGTATTTCACGATCTTTTCCTAAACTTAATTAAGTATTTCACGATCTTTTCCTAAACCTAACTCAGTATTTCACGATCTTTTCCTAAACTTAACTCAGTATTTCACGATCTTTTCCTAAACTTAACTCAGTATTTCACGATCTTTTCCTAAACCGAACAAATTATTTCACGATCTTTTCCTAAAGCTAACTCAGTATTTCACGATCTTTTCCTAAACCGAACGAAGTATTTCACGATCTTTTCCTAAACCGAACTCAGTATTTCACGATCTTTTCCTAAGCCTAACTGAATATGTTTGTTGTTTAAACCTAACTAAGTAGTTTCCTGTGAAGACGGACGTTCATTTTAAAACTGTATTTATGTAACAAGCAAAATTGACACGTGTTGCTGGAAAACGCACGAAAAAAGCAACAACTTTTTCAACAAATGTCATGCATCCTCTTCCACTTCACCCTCCACTCTGATCCTCTGCTGCTCATCACGAGGCGTGCCCTAAATTATTATTCCCTTTGGAGACGGGATCCTCACGGTTCAGATCTACTCCCGCTGATGTTAACACATCTGCAGGGCGGTTCCAGTGACCCGGCTGGCACCGACTTCCAGAGACGACACCCAAAAGAAAAGAGGCGTCTTCATGAGCTCGGGCCGATGTCGATACGGTGATGAATGTCAGTGTTTACTGACCGTGCACCGGCACCAGCGCCGGATAAATGTCACACGGATGCATCACGTGGGATTATTTGTGCAAAAAATGTACCTGGCTGTTATTGAAGCCCTCCTTCCTCATTGCATCGTCAGCATTAAAGCAGACACACACAGGAACACTTGAACTAGCAGCTCTCTATTTCAGTATGTCTTAAGGTTTGAGAGGCGTGAGGCTTTGAAGTGTGTGACACTCACAGAGGACGACAGCTGAGTAAATAAAACACCGTTATTTAAGAGGAGTAAACCTCTCGTGTACGTCTGACGTTATCGCTCAGCTACCAGACTGAATTAGGTGTTTCTGGAGCTGAAGTCCTTTGATGTTAACGCCATTAACAGCCACTAAAATTGATCAGTTGAACTCAAAGTTTATGACTAACAGACGACTCATTTGAACCGGATATGTGCTTGAACTGGTTTAATCTGTGACCAGTAATAAACAGAAGCGTAGGGACGATAATGTTGTTTGATATCGGTTTGTCCTCCTCTTTGCTCCACACTTAAGATGTCACTTTAGGTTCATTTTGTTTGAAGCCAGACTCTCATTAACCGCCAACTAACCGCTTCATCTTGAAGAAGAAAACTCAACACGACGTGACCTACATGAGGCGCTTTACTTTTAGCCGCGCTGTCCATTCGGAGGTGCTGAATTTGTTGTGATGAAAACGCATTTTTATTTAATTTTCTTTGTCTTTGCTGAAAGCTCAGTGCAGTATTTCGATCAAGTCTTCAGGTATCGACCGACGTTCGTTCAAAGGCGCGATAGTTTGATCGGTTGTCTCTTTCAGAGGCTGAACAGACGATCAGATGACTCATCGATTCTGAATTGAAACCTTTTCAATACTCATTGCTGGACACAGAGCGTCCTGTCTGGTTAGATTAACCTATCGGTGGTGAACTGGTTAACCGTTGACTTCCCTCCTTTCATTGTTTGTCTCTGGCGAGTAATAAATGGAGGTTTAGAGACGGGAATGTTGGTTGATCGAGTCTTTAGACGGAAACACAAACCTCCTCTTTGATGACTGTCGGACGTCAGGCCACAATGAGCGTCCTCCATCATTCCTTATACTTATATACATATTCACATATTCACATATTCACATATACACATATATACATATACAAGGAAATGTCTGCAAATATTGGACAGACTGCAGTGAAGTTTGGTACGTACACACTCGGAGGAAGGATTGCGTTGGCAGTGTTTTCCACAGGACTCTGTTTACTGTACTTAAGTACAATTCTGAGGTACTTGTACTTTACTTGAATATTTCCACTTTATGTTACCTAATGTCTAGTCCACTACATCACAGAGGGACAGATGATACTTTTAACTTCATTACATTTATTTGACTTTAAGTCACTAGTTAGTCTTCTTTGCAGGTTCAGATTCTGAATCCAAAATATGAATCGATCAGTAAACTATGATGTATTATTAGTAGTATATAGCCTCATTATTAAGTAACTAAAGTAGTTCAAATGAGCTCCAGCTTCAGCAGCTGCAACATCAAAGTGATGAACACATGAATGCATCAATAATTATAATCCAGTGATGATCAGATACCTGCAGAACTAGCATTTACATCATCTTTTCTTTGTGTTCATTCTTTGGTTTATGTTTTGTCGGCTGTAATAACCCTTCTCCACAGTGGAGGTGGGAGACGGTATCAAACCTGTGTACTCTGATGGTTTCACCGGTCAAGTGAGCGTACGAGTCGTCACTGAGTCGCGAGGTCGCGGTAGAAGATTGAAGCATCCTTTCACGCGTCGTGTCTCCTCCGTCGCTCCCTAACGCTGCTCGTATGTCTTCAACCACGGACGAGATGAATATTTTTGGCCATAATTAGCTCCCTATTGATATTCATATGATGCGACATGGTGAGAGCTGTGGTTGTTGAGCACATTATGCTTTGTTGGTAGAACCTCAGTGATGAATCCAACAAATCCAAAAAGAAGGAGTGAGGAGATCGGGTCGGTACTCCATGTTGGCGGATACTCAAAGCCCAGGTATCAATATCTGGACTGAAAACGTCACTAAAATTTCCATATTGGAGCTGAAACCATTTGCTGATTAGTCGATTTTTAGAAAACTAATATCTATTTTGATAAGAGTAATTTTTCGCTTTCTCAGCTTCTTTTTCTTCTGTGATGGTAAACTGAACACCTTCAGGTCCTCGGCTGTCTGATGACATCGCTGTAAAGCTTTTGGAATCCGATCGTCTGACATCAAATAGATCAACCGCTTGATCAGCTCACTGATCAAATCATCTAGTTGTTGCATTACAGCGTATTGTTCACACCTAGAACCACCGAACATGTTGAATCTTCTGGCTGTAAATTAATTCTGAAGCACTCTGGGAAATACAACTTGAACTGGAGGTCCAAGAAAGCAGCTGAATCAGTAACGTGGTCCATTCTGTTCTCCCTCAGCAGGAATACTGCAGCTTTACTACCAATAATGACTGTAACTAAGAGGTACAACTGTGAGGAAAGCACCGCTGGTAAATGAAGGAGAGGCTAATGTACACGAGCCCTAAAGGGAAGGCACCGCCGCTTCTTAATGCAGGTTCAGCACCGCCGCTTCTTAATGCAGGTTCAGCACCAGCGCTTCTTAATGCAGGTTCAGCACCAGCGCTTCTTAATGCAGGTTCAGCACCAGCGCTTCTTAATGCAGGTTCAGCACCAGCGCTTCTTAATGCAGGTTCAGCACCAGCGCTTCTTAATGCAGGTTCAGCACCGCCGCTTCTTAATGCAGGTTCAGCACCGCCGCTTCTTAATGCAGGTTCAGCACCAGCGCTTCTTAATGCAGGTTCAGCACCAGCGCTTCTTAATGCAGGTTCATCACCAGCGCTTCTTAATGCAGGTTCATCACCAGCGCTTCTTAATGCAGGTTCATCACCAGCGCTTCTTAATGCAGGTTCAGCACCAGCGCTTCTTAATGCAGGTTCAGCACCAGCGCTTCTTAATGCAGGTTCATCACCAGCGCTTCTTAATGCAGGTTCATCACCAGCGCTTCTTAATGCAGGTTCATCACCAGCGCTTCTTAATGCAGGTTCAGCACCGCCGCTTCTTAATGCAGGTTCAGCACCGCCGCTTCTTAATGCAGGTTCATCACCAGCGCTTCTTAATGCAGGTTCAGCACCAGCGCTTCTTAATGCAGGTTCAGCACCGCCGCTTCTTAATGCAGGTTCAGCACCGCCGCTTCTTAATGCAGGTTCATCACCAGCGCTTTTCAAGCTAAACAACTGGTTCTCTGTGATCCTGGTTCTCTGTGATCCTGGTTCTCTGTGAGATCCTGGTCCTCTGTGAACCTGGTCCTCTGTGAACCTGGTCCTCTGTGATCCTGGTCCTCTGTGATCCTGGTCCTCTGTGAACCTGGTCCTCTGTGATCCTGGTCCTCTGTGAACCTGGTCCTCTGTGATCCTGGTCCTCTGTGAACCTGGTCCTCTGTGATCCTGGTCCTCTGTGAACCTGGTCCTCTGTGATCCTGGTCCTCTGTGAACCTGGTCCTCTGTGATCCTGGTCCTCTGTGAACCTGGTCCTCTGTGATCCTGGTCCTCTGTGATCCTGGTCCTCTGTGAACCTGGTCCTCTGTGAACCTGGTCCTCTGTGATCCTGGTCCTCTGTGAACCTGGTCCTCTGTGATCCTGGTCCTCTGTGAACCTGGTCCTCTGTGATCCTGGTCCTCTGTGATCCTGGTCCTCTGTGAACCTGGTCCTCTGTGATCCTGGTCCTCTGTGAACCTGGTCCTCTGTGATCCTGGTCCTCTGTGATCCTGGTCCTCTGTGATCCTGGTCCTCTGTGAACCTGGTTCTCTGTGATCCTGGTCCTCTGTGATCCTGGTTCTCTGTGATCCTGGTCCTCTGTGAACCTGGTCCTCTGTGATCCTGGTTCTCTGTGAGATCCTGGTCCTCTGTGATCCTGGTCCTCTGTGATCCTGGTTCTCTGTGAACCTGGTCCTCTGTGATCCTGGTCCTCTGTGATCCTGGTCCTCTGTGAACCTGGACCTCTGTGATCCTGATTCTCTGTGATCCTGATTCTCTGTGATCCTGGTCCTCTGTGAACCTGGTTCTCTGTGAACCTGGTCCTCTGTGAACCTGGTCCTCTGTGATCCTGGTCCTCTGTGAACCTGGTTCTCTGTGAGATCCTGGTCCTCTGTGATCCTGGTCCTCTGTGATCCTGGTTCTCTGTGAACCTGGTCCTCTGTGATCCTGGTCCTCTGTGAACCTGGACCTCTGTGATCCTGATTCTCTGTGATCCTGGTCCTCTGTGATCCTGGTCCTCTGTGAACCTGGTTCTCTGTGAACCTGGTTCTCTGTGAACCTGGTCCTCTGTGATCCTGGTCCTCTGTGAACCTGGTTCTCTGTGAGATCCTGGTCCTCTGTGATCCTGGTCCTCTGTGAACCTGGTCCTCTGTGAGAACCTGGTCCTCTGTGAACCTGGTCCTCTGTGAACCTGGTCCTCTGTGAGATCCTGGTCCTCTGTGATCCTGGTCCTCTGTGATCCTGGTCCTCTGTGAGATCCTGGTCCTCTGTGAACCTGGTCCTCTGTGAACCTGGTCCTCTGTGAGATCCTGGTCCTCTGTGATCCTGGTCCTCTGTGATCCTGGTCCTCTGTGATCCTGGATCCGGCAAACGTTTGCAGACAGTTTTACATTGAGCGGAGGCAGACCTCGTTCTAAATATAGCCCGCTCCGTGTTTGGATTCAGATCTTGTTTGGGTTTTATTTGAGTGCGATGCCCTGGAGAGCTGCATATTGTAATGTGTGGATGGAGGAGCACCGCTTTAGCTCCGTTTCATTCTTTCACTCGTTCCTTCCTCGGTAATGAAGGCTCTCTGCTGAGCGGAGGGTTCCTGATGGAGAGAGAGAGCAACACGCAAGTGAACTCGGCTGCAGCCACCGGCTGGAACTTAGAACATGATTGAGAATATTGGGAAAGATGAATATATGAATACATGAATACGTCAGTGGGAAAGAAGACAGTGAAATAAGTGGTCAGAGGAGGACGGTGGGAGGAACCTTCCACTATTTAAATGAAGGGCTGAAGGATGAGGTGCATGGCTTTCTGTTTCTGCACCTCACGTTACAGATGAAGAACAGAATATTATTATTATCATTATTAATATGATTGATATCATGTTGTATTCTTTCAAACCATCCTCAGACTTATTGTGACCAAAATATGTTCTTAAAGAGAGTTTTTGCTTTGCAAATTATTTCATTCTAGAAGTTTGTTGCAGTAAGCACTACTCGCTAGCTGGCAAGCTAATCGCTAAACATGCTAACACTAGCGCGTCACAGTAGCGTCCCTGCATTGTGCCGTTGTTATTCGATGTAAACTGTTGTACTCGGCGCTAAAAACCAATCAATAAGTTCACAAGATTATTTAGAAGCCATATTTGTAGCATAGACCACAGTCTCATAACTGTAAAACCCATCGGTTTATACCGACAAGCGCTAAAAATAACGTGAAAGGTGCGACGAAATGAATAATTTGCGTTAGTTTCCTCCATTAACAGTTTCCGTTACGGATGTTATTTCGGTCTCATGCACCAATCTGTGGGTCAATTGATTTATTTTGCCGTTTCAAGTGTCTCCCGGTGTGACTCGGACATGTTTCAGCGGCTGTGACGGGATCGTTTACCGCCAAACGTTAAGTCTGTGAGCAGCTGACAGACTAGAAATCATTTGGTCCAGAAAATGTCGGAGAATAGCGAGAATCATTGATGTGTTCCTGCTTACAGTCAAAAGATCTTCAGTTTACAATATGATTTACAAAACAGCAAGTCCTCACATTGTAGCTTCATCCTCGACTCGACGGACTAATTGCTTTATAATTCTGTTGATTTAACGGTCCATTAATCAAACAGCTTGAGCTCTAAACTCACAGGAGTTTATCTGAGCAGGCCTGCAGCAGATGCATGCGGACGACATCGGACTGCAGCTTGTGTCTCATGATTAATGGTCCCGGTGTAGACGGGTGTACATGGTGCAGTAATATACATGTACCGTGTATACTGTCAGCTGCTGCAGCCACACAACAACAACAACAACAACAACAAGCCACAGCTCAAACACTCGGGAGGGAAATCATTTGAAGTCAATTTGAGTGAAGCACACAGACAAGTACAAATTATTAGACCTCAGCCCGATGAAGCCATAAAACTAACAAATGGCCTCTGTCAGACCGCGGCCAACAGCAGCCAAGGTTGTACTAACAACACACACACACACACACACACACAGTCCATCCGCCTTGTAATGAGAAATGTTTGGACGTGGCCTTGGAATTCATCCCAGACGGCTGAAATATGGTTCCAGTGGCACGACGACAGTCCCCCGTTTGGTTCCTGGTCTCCGCTCAACAACACAATGCTGCAGGAACGAGCCCTCAAACACTTCCTGTTCCCGCGTATGGAAGCTTTTTAATGTGTAAACATGAACTTTACTTCTGATGATTGTATCATAAATCTTTTTCTTTGATAATCTCAAACCTAATGGAAGCATCTCATTGGTTTGTTGCGGAGGGAACCAGTGTGAGGCTAACGTCCAAAATACCAACATCCCTGCAGCTCTCTGTAATGAGCACAAAATAATAAATCATGCGGACAGGCCGGCTTTAATAACGTGTGTGTGTGTGTGTGTGAGAGAGGGATAACACACTTTATTCTGTGTCTGAAATATTAGAAGCAGCAAGGGAAAATAGATTTCATGTGTTCGGGTTATGTTGAAGAGAGTTCTGTCCGATGAGGTAATTACAAGACAGCCGTCCTTGTGGGCTTACCGACATGTTTGCGGCATTAATGTGTTCTAAATAAATATATCAATAAGCTCCATGCATGTGAGTGAAGCTGAAATATTACTTGTTCCTGAGGGCGACGACGTCGCCGTTAAATATTCAACGACCTGAGCAAAGTGAGCCAATTAAAGGTGAATTCATCAGCCGGACTCCGATCACCAAACACTTATATTTAGAAGTCAAATACAAAAATCTGTACAAAAAACCCCAAAGTGCTTCCTCCTCAGATCCCAGCGAGTAGACGTCAGCAGCAGGTGAGCTCTGGTCGTACTGATCAGCTCCAGCTGTGACTGTGTGTATATATGAATATAAAGGACGCATTAAGAGCTGACAGTTCAACATGTGGGCCAGATGTTCTCGTCTCGTCACTGTTGTTGTTTGAAGAAGACGCACACACACGGTCGGGGTCTCCTGAAGGCTCCTCGTGAATTAAAGGGACGGCGTCTCGTCTCGATGTCCGTGGAAACACACCGGCATGCTGCCGCGCTCCTATTGGAGGATCCACATCTGTGACCGACTCAAAGGACGTTTCTTGAGACACAAATATTGCCGTTGTTGGGGTACGGAGGAACGGGGGAGAATAAAACTCTTCATTTAGGGTTTTCATTTCGTCTGAAACCAAAGCCACGCTCGTGCTTTTAATACATGAATGAACATGAACTCAGTGGTGGAAGAAGTATTCAGGTCTGCCATTGAGTAAAAGTATCAGTACTACAGTAACCTCAAAATTGTACTTGTGCACTTTAATTGTTTTCTGCCACCAGATAATTCATAATGTTATTAATAAGTTCTGAAGCTTCACTCGCTCACAGTTTCTCTTTCGTACCTTTTCTTAACTGCGAGCTAATGAAGTTTAACTTCCTGCTTCCTGGTTCATCTCTTGTTACCCAGCATGCAGCTCAGCGGAGCTCAGATCCACAGCGGGGAGACACTCTGCAGCTCCTCTAAGTACACAAGTTAGGAGCGTGTTGTACACAGTTTGTACAGCAAGTGTGTGTATTCAGACATCATGTACGCTGCTTACAGTAGATAGTTGAGAGGTTCTATTATATTTAATACCTGTGGAGCTGTTTCTGTCCCTCAGCAGGAGAAGACCCTCAAGGCTTTGGTAACTTATAAGATATTTCTCTTTGACTATTCACCGTTCACTCCATCAACACGTGATCTGATCACCTCCACCGAGTCATCGGTGCTGTGTGTGTCTCCGGTCACAAGAGGGCACTAAACCCCCCCCCCCCCCCCCCCCAGAGGACGTCCTGTTACTTTCATGTCTCTTCTTCTTCACTGGTTCTGACTCGACCGTGAGACGTCTCCGCTGTCGGATCATCGCGCCACAACAGTTCTCAGTTGTTGTTTCTTCCTCTTGCCTCTGGGATCCCCGGGACAGTTGTTGGAGCAGACAGATGTTGCAGCTGTGTAGCTGGAGGTGTGTTTGTGTTGTGAATGGGACAATAAGAGAAACGCACACACACACACACACACACACACAGTGCAGCGATGCTCCAGGACGTCAGTCCTCACATCGACACTCACAGCGTTTGCTTTTGAAAAACCGTGTCTGTACTTCATTCTTTTACTAATCTCATGTTAAACCCCGATATTACATATTTCTATCACGTGATAATGAGGCGTGGTTAGTTGTCTCACTCGTGTCTTTCCTTGGAACCCGCTGCAGGTCGAGAGAAGAGAAAGGGCCCCATGATCTCCGCCGGCGATGCCGAGTTCCCGCGGGATTACCACACGCTGGCCGGCGGCCGCGGGGCCCGGCGGTTCCCCGACAACGCCAACACCAACGGGGGGTTCACGTCCTCCTCGCTGGACCGCCGGCACAACTCGGTGGCCGCCAAGAGCCTGGAGGCCCTGAACAGCATCCACAAGGCGGACATCGAGCGGCAGAGAGACGCCCTCATGGACCTCCAGAAGAACAAGTTCTCCAACAGCCCCGGCAGCCTGTCGCAGGGCGCCGCCGCCGCCGCAGGACGACAGGTAACAAAGAGGGCGTCACTTATTATCATTAACTTCTGCTGTTTCATGGAGGACATGATGTTTCTCTCAGTAAATCAGGATCCATGAGAATACTACAAGTATCAGAGGAACTAGAGTGAATCAAGTGTAAAATAATAGTTCATAAAGTGTTTACGTTCTCACGTCAGCGTCAGAAATACGGCTGCTGAGACACATCGAATATAAACGAAGAGTATCGTGTCTTCATGCGCCTCAGCGCTCTGAGTAATGAGTAATTACACCGCTAATGTCGAGAGAATCTTTCCATCCACTCATGGTTTGTATGAGTGACGTAACAGACCGCACGGTTCCTTCCACAGTTTAATAAAGTTCAAGATATCGGACGATATTCAGTAGATGTGTGATCAGGAGATCTGCATGAATGCCTTTTTATCAGAATATGTATTATATTCAGAGAAATATCTCAACATCTATGCAGCGTGATAGAAGGTTTCATCCGCATCGTTGCTTTAACGAGCACATGCAGGTCAGGAGAGCCAAATGAATTCATGAAACAAATGCATCAACGCCGCTACGAGACGCTCTCGATTCAAAGTTATGAATAATAATCATAACAAATAAAGTCTGTACGTTTCAGAGATCGAACCTCTTGAAAGGAAACTAAACTGCACGAGCAGATATTCAGAGTGAGGCTGCAGCGTCGGTGAGGATCTCTTCTCATTGTGGAACATGAATCGAGCTTCTTGTTCTGTCGTCTCCTGACCTGCTGAACCTCTCGCACGTCTTTTTAATGCAGATCCAGACCAATGGAGGCGAGCCGGCTTCAGGCCTGTGAGTGCTCTCTGTCGCCACACGTCAACATTCTGTTTCTTATAGCGGCACATCGGTCGGCACACACACACCAGTGCATTATGGGAAGAGGAGCCTCGGGGGGGCTTTAGACGCTGACAATAACGGCCTCTTTTAGGACCTCTTGACCTGTTTTCGTGAGCGTTTTTATAGAAAAGCGGTTTTAAGTGAGAGAAAACAACAGGATGTGAAATGTTACACTCATGGATCCGTCTCCTCTTCTCGTTCTTCCATCGATCACCTCTCGCTCTGACGGACGCCTGAGACAGACGGTCCAAACGGAACCGCACCGTGCTGTTGGCGTTCTGTCTCAGAGTGGTGGGACGGGGGGGTCGACCCTCTGAACCCCCGAACAGTTTAGCTCAATGGAAGCAGCACGGTCAGGGCTGGAGGTAGAGAGATTTATGACATTATAACACAGTTAAAATGCCATAAATCGTAAGAAACATGTTGTATTTCTTCCATCGTTTATTATACAAAAAAATCTATACATCCAAAATGTTTCCAACGGCCCACAAGTGTTGCTAATGAACACGAAATGAGGCTCTACGTGCTGTATATACGTTGAGCGATGAATATCTTTACAGCCTCTCCTCTCTGTTCAGTCAAAGATTCACTGAATTATTGTCCCGTGACCGTTGGTCTCGCACGAGTCGATCATGGCTTCAGATTGGCGTTGAGAAGCGCAGAATTAAATGTTTTTTACAGGATCTGGTTTCTGAAAACGGTTTATTTTGGGTGACATTTTTAAACGAGACTTGTAGAATAAAGTGGTTTTAAAGTGTCAAATCCGACGTCGGCGTCTGTTGTTACAGCTTCTGGCTCTGATAAGTGGAGCAGTTCAGACTGTTTGTTCTTCCTCTGGTGGCAGGAAGACATGACCACGCTGAGGGCAAATAATACAACCCAATAAAACATGTGGACTTTGTGTTTTTTAAACTTAATGAGTCACTAATGCCTCATTCAGTCCAACACGCTGACAACAAAGTTGCTGAAGAAAAGGTTTCCCTTCAGGCCTCTCAGGCTTTTCTTCTTGGTTAAGTTTAGGGAAAGATCTTAGTTTTGGTTAAACTCTTAAAGCCCTGAAGGAGCTTACGGACGGACTAAGAGTTCGAGGTGAAACTAATTATTGGAGATGAATCAGCGTTCATCTGTGAAGTTATGAACGTCTGTTTATTGAAACATAACTGCGCATCATCATTCATCCCCCCGCTTCCAGTCGTTATGCTAAGCTAAGCTAAACCTGCTCCGTATTAAACCCACCGACGTGAGAGGGACATCAAAGAGAAGTGAGTACATTCCCAGGATGTCGAGCTGTTCCTTTAAGTCTGCTCTCTCCTTCTCCAAGCCTCCCGTCAGCTTCTGTCCATCACGTCTCCTCCTCTCTCGTCTCCTCCTCCCTCGTCTCCTCCCTTTGCTTCTCTCATGTGCTGTGTCTATTCACCACAAACCACACCGTCTATCTCCTGACGAAAAAAGGTGGACTGACACAGAGAGAGAGAGAGAGAGAGGGGGAGAGAGAGAGAGAGGGGGGGAGAGGGGGAAAGGGAGCGAGGGAGACAGAGAGGGAGAGGGCGAGAGAGAGAGAGAGAGAGAGTGGAGAGGGAGAGAGAGAGAGAGAGAGGGGGGGAGAGAGAGAAGGGGGGAGAGAGCAAGCGAGAGAGGGGGAGAGAGGGGGGAGAGAGCGAGAGAGGGAGAGAGGGAGAGAGAGAGGGAGAGAGAGAGGGAGAGAGGGAGAGAGGGAGAGAGAGAGAGAGAGAGAGAGAGAGAGAGAGAGAGAGAGAGAGAGAGAGAGAGAGAGAGAGAAGGGGGGAGAGAGAGAGGAGGGGAGAGAGAGGGGGGAGAGAGAGACAGGTGGAGTCTGCAATCGTCATGGCAACCCACCGGTTTTTTCCTCCCTCTCCATATAAGGCAACCGGGTGATATCATACGGTTGTTCTGAGTGAGAAGTAACGGCAGCAAGGAGAGAGAGAGAGAGAGAGAGAGAGAGAGAGAGAGAGAGAGAGAGAGAGAGAGAGAGAGAGAGAGAGAGAGAGAGAGAGAGAGAGAGAGAGAGAGAGAGAGAGAGAGAGAGAGAGAGAGAGAGAGAGAGAGAGAGAGAGAGAGAGAGAGAGAGAGAGAGAGAGAGAGAGAGAGAGAGTTTTTATCGTTTGAGTCAGGGACAAGAGGAGAGAGGGTGACGGACAGAGAGAGAGAGAGAGAGAGAGAGAGGGCGAGCGACACAGAGAGAGGAGGAACAGCAGCAGGAAGAGATGCTAACAGCCTCTGAGGCTCTACTACGGGTACCAGTGAGGGAGGACTCTGGCGGATCCTCGGGGCTCGAGGAAGACACCGACCCGCAGTGAAGAGGGAGAAAATAAAAAGAGAAAGATGGAGATGGAGAGGAGGAGGGGAGGAGGAAGAAGAGGGAGGCGTGTGGAGCGGGAGGATGCACGAGGCGGCCGACCTGCTCATTAAGTAACAACGGTAACTCTCTCTCGCTCTCTCTCTCTGTCTCTCTCTCTCTCTCTCGCTCTCTCTCTCTCTCTCTCTCTAACCTCCGTCTTTGCATTCCTTCAGCTGAGACGTTTTACTGAAGCGTGACGCTGCTGCTGCTGCTGCAGGAGTGTGTGTGTGTGTGTGTGTGTGTGTGTGTGTGTGTGTGTGTGTGTGTGCGTGCATGTGACAGGTAGACCACCACCACTCATCCTCGCCTCCCTTTTGACTAAATGTGTGTGTTGCAGACAGGTGTTGACCAGGTGTGTCCGTGCTGCCGCAGCGACGTGTGTGTGTGTGCACAGATGTGTGAGCATGAATGCACATGTGTTGGTGTGTTTTGGGGCTGGAGAGGATATATATATATATATATATATATATATATATATATATATATATATATATAAAGAGGGTGGGTACAAAGATGGCTACTTGTCATGCGGGTCAGGCTCGTCTACCTTCCTTTGGGCGCTTTGGGGATTTTCAGCTCAAGCGATTGAGGAACATTGCAGTCAGTCGTCCCCGTTGTGTGAGAGGAGACAGCTTTTATGTTCTAAAATGGTGCATTAAACTATTCGTGGTAGATTTCACCGGTTTTTCCAATGGAAGGTGAATAGATGAAGCTCTCAGGATACACGATTCCTCCGTTTGTTTCCGTCACAATGTGTTTCCTAGTTGTCGACTTGTGATTGTGAACCTTCAAAGTTCCAAACAGGAAGTCAGCCGGAGGTCGGAGAGCGCTGTGGCTCCGTGTGTCGAGACGTTACCGGTGACGGCTTTAATGTTCTTTTAGGATAAAAAGCAGGAAGCAAAGTGGTGAGAAATGTGAGTTCATTGATTGTTTAGTTTCATGTGAATGTGTAACCTGATGATGATCTTTCATTGATATCTTGATGCTTTCACTCTAGTCCTGCAGACGTGTCTAACGTGGAGGCGCTACATGTAAACTGCAGACAAACAGCATTATGTGCCCATGTGGCAGTTTAAAACGGTAATGAGTACAGCAGACGTAACGAAAACAACAAGTTCAACAGAAAGAAAAAGATTGAAACGGAGCCGTTCTCCCTGTGAGATAAACGACTTTAACGTCTTTCTTTCTGTATCTGCAGCGGAGTTTATCTCCCATAAACAGGCCTGAGATCAGTGGCAATGGCCACATTGACTCCTGCTTGCTCCTGTGCTCAGGTTACCCTTCACGCAGTGATGTCGTATGAACTCTTTTAATGAGGAGTTGTTGTCTGTTGTTGGTCTGAATCATGGTGAAATCAATACTCTTTCTGTTTAGTCTGGTTCTTTTCACGCTAACTCCACACTCGTCCGTTCTGCTCCAGTTCATCTGCTTTACGTTATAAACGTCACTGTTTTTGTGGACTTTGTTCTCTTCTGTGTTCGGCCGAGATGTCGATCAAACGTCAGACTTCAGTCGTTTTAACCTTCGTCAGAGTTTGATTAAAACGGACAGTACATATTGTTGCATACATTTCTTAAAAAACATAACTCAACATAGCTTAAAGTCGTCTGACTGTTCGTTGTGACTGTCTGAGTGTGAAAGTTCAGAGCTGACGATCAGTCATTTTGTTTCACTAGAGTCCGTATGAACCATAGTTCATCACATTGTTATCGTATTATAATTAGTAAATAAGACAACCGATTTTAAAAGCAGAGAAGAGAAGCAACAACATGGCAGCTCGTGTTCAACAGAGGAACTGTTGGTGTTTGTGATGTTCATCTTTGTCTCCTCTTCTAAATTTAAAACTAATCTAGAAAGATTTCTGAAGTCTTTCTGGAGGGTTTCCCTTCTAATATGAACTTTCTCGGTCAGACCTCACTCCAGCAAAGGTTCACACAATAAGAAGTTTGAATGTTATTGTTAATGCAGCGTGACGTTCTGATTAATAGATTCTATAAAAGTCCAAACTTTGTTCAGGCTGAATACTTATACATCATTTTTTATATTTTTCATCTACTGCATGTTCTCCATGTGGTCACCTGAGTCAAACAGATTCTCTAAATGGAAGTTAGACACTTAACAACATGTTACATGAAGACAGAAAGGCTGAACAGCATCATTTGGGAGGCAGAAGCTGTCCAGGTAGACCTTAAGTATTCGGTTAAATAAGCTCAGTGGCTTCCGATCAGCTTTGCTTTTGCTGTTTTGGTCGGCGGACGAACCACACGGAGCTCTGGAATCTGGGTCACGGCAGCCCACGGGCCTGTCGCTCGTTCTCTCACAAACCCTCTTTTCTTCCGTCCCTCAAGTCCCATTTTCAAAATGAAGTGAGATGGATTTTAAAAGTTGCAGCTGAGAGGAAATATTTGGGGATCCAGGCAGCTCCCAGAACAGCTGCTCAAACGTGAGTTATGTTCCACCCACACAGGAGGTTAATTACTGAGGGAATTCTCTTCATTCTCAACACATGTGACGCAATCTAGACTCCCAGACAACATTCACTCATCTGTGCTTTTAATTTGTATTTAAATGAATGCAGTGCCGGTAAAATAGTTGCAAATCGTTGATTTGTTGACTTTGACTTGAACTGTGTTTTACATGTTCGACAAGGAACAATATGTATTTAAACTGTAAAAAATATATAATTTGCTGGTATAGTACAGAGGTATAGCACAGGGATTGTTGTTGACACTATTATATATTAAATATTATCTATCGAAATTTGAATTATTCCGTGTTTATGTGATGAGTCTGCGTCAGAAGTTTCGTTGTAATTATGTCGTTGAGCTTCTGTAATCTTCCCCAAAATCAAAGTAGTTGGCGAACTTCTTTCTCTCAACTGTCAAAACACAAAGATGCTTCTATTTTGTCTACTATCTACTATTGATTATTAGAGCAATGTTGCTAACAGGCTAAACTATTAGAGAGATGGAGACGCGGCCGGCTGTTGGGCTTACTTTCTGTAACCAGTGTAGCATTAAAGCATGGTGGAATTAGCAAGATCACTAGCGGACGGCTGGCTACTTAGCTAGCTTGCTTATTGCGCTATGCTTTCATGCTACACTGGTTACAGAAAATGATCCAAACAAAGTTGCCACTGGTTTGTTGTTTGCAATGTGCTTTCCTGCATTTTTTTCCTAGGCATGAAGTTGTTACATTTTTACTAATTTAGCGGCTGGCTAGTTAGCTAGCTAGCTACCATGCTAATTCCACCATATTGTCATGCTACACTGGTTACAGAAAATGAGCCCAACAGTGTGCTAGCGCTGGGTCTAACGATCCATTTGCGTCAATTGGCGACACTAGAAGAGCCAACTCGCCGCCAGGAGAGCATTCGGAGACTAGCTAGCTAGCTGACTAGCTAGCTAGCTGACTAGTTAGGTAGCTGACTAGTTAGCTAGCCGTCCTCTCCGTAACACTTGCGGTCCCGGAGAGTGAGTGACTGTACATATTGAGAGAAACTTTCCTCAGCCATGACACAAAAAGAACAGAAGTGCACAGTGTTTGCACATATAATTCTTATGCATCAACTGAATGTCAAGGACGCATGCAGCCTCGGCCGCTGTGTCTAAAACAATCAGGAGGACGTTGACGCCAACGTCGGCCTCCTCCCAGACAAAGTGTAAATGGCAGCTCCTTAATCCAGTGTGTGCATCGCTTTAATCCAGCTCCTGGGTCCACGCCAGGCAACTCTGCACCTCGGGAGAGAGCGAGGGGTGGAATTCAGGAGCTCCATCATTAGCGTGTGTGAAGTCACTGTAAACATTTGATTAATTGCTGAGAAGCAATTACAAGCAATTAAAGTCCCATTATGATGGCAGTGAAGGACAACGCAAGTTAATCTGGCTATCATCACAATAATTTGCCCATCATTTTCTCACCAAAAAAAAAAACAATAATAAAAAGGCAATTTATTGGTTTGTTTGCTTCACTGCGATTTGTGGACATTTTGTGCCGTACCGCACGCTCTGCATAGAAATCATGAACCATTTGAACCTTCTTCGGTCACTCTTTGTGGTGTCTCCATTGGAGCTGAGTGACGAAGCATTTCCTCTGGTTCTACCCAGCCGGTGATGTTTTGTAGTGTTGGTGTTCTGCAGCTTAACACATGAGAAAACGTCTCACACTGGCTCCCTTTTCCCTCCTCTGTCACCCTCTCTGTCCCTTTCCTGTCTCCTTCGCTCTTTGTTTTTCTCCCCCCTTAGCAACAACCAAACTACTGGAGCTTCAAGGTCAGTGCCAATACTGTGTGTTTGTGTTTCAGCGTAAATCTGTCCCTCCGTGTGGATTTGTCTCTTAATAGGATAACTTCTCATTGTGTCTTTGCATGCCTGCTTGCCTTGCCTTTTTTCTCCGTTGCATTCAGTGTCGGTCACATGTCGGCCCACACTTTTGTGTTTAACTCTCTCTTGCTGGGAAATTTCTGTCTCAGCAAGAAACTGAATTCTTTACTTCAAATGGAGATTGATTGGTGGCTCATAAGTGCTGTGTTTTGAATTGAAGGACAGACTGAATCCTTCTGTGTGAAGTACGATGTGTGGTCCAGTTTAGCCGGAAAAACAGTTGGTTGAGTTCTGATTTCTGCTGATTCTCTGTCTGAGGTTAGAGTGAAGGTAACAGCGATTCAAATAGGTTCGGTGTTGTGCTCTTTGACTGCTGTTCAGAGCGTTGTAGGCTGGATTAAAAGATTCGGTGTTTGTGCTTTAAACGTGCATTCTCTCTCATGTCCACCAGGGGGCGAAAATGACTCTACTTCTCTCTGGATTTATTCCCTCAGTAAACATTGTAAACATGAGTTTATGTCTCAATCTCTAGTTTCAAGTCTTCTTCAATACAGCATGATGTTCATTTAGTACATGATGGTCCATTTAGAGTCACACAGACCATGGAGCAGGGGATGCTTTAGGGCGGGGCTACACGCTGATTGACAGGTCGCTACCACGCCGTTGTCCAGTCTGGAAGTTGTCCGTGTTTGTACTTAGCTCCGCCCTCTCGTGTCACTTCTGATTGCAAAAAAACAAGATGGCGACTGCCAACCGAATGGATTTCCACGAAACAGATATATTCGTGGTCCCCATTGGAGGAAGCCTAATGACTTCGGTACTTATCTGACATATCCTTTAGCGCCACCAGCAGGTCAAAGTTCTCCCTCCTCCTGTAAAATATCTCAAAATCTACTCGATTGATTGTCATGACATTTTGTCTAGACATTCGTGGTCCCCAGAGGACGAATCCTAATGACTTTGGTAATGATCTGACGTTTCCTCTAGCGCCACCGTGACTTTAGCATTTGTGGTTTTGAGTTAAAACCAGATAGATTGATATTACAACATGAAAGATCATCTGACATCATCGATTTGTGCCCTGAAATGCTGCATGTGCTCGCTGTGCAGCATGCGCCTCTTTTTCCTTTATTACTATTCAAGTCCAACACACTGTAGGTGTGAAATTGCACTTAATTTGCCTCACTTGCAGGTTTGCCTGCTTCCAGGCCTCGGGTCAGTTTACACCTGGGCTTTTACTTGATTATCCCAAATGTAGAGCTGGAGACGGCTGTGGAAGTGTAATCTGTACTGTATTAAAGAGTTTACCTAGTGACAGGAAATATGAGAGATGGGATTAGTTATCGCCCGAGCAACATTTAAGCCCACGCTGTTACAAACACACGGTTTGCCTCCAGGATTTCTGAACCTCTCCGTTGCCTCTGAAAATGTGCCCACACCATCAAAATGAAACCTCATTTTCAGTTGGAGTCATTTTTTTTTACCAAGCACTGGCAAGCTTGGGATGTAAATAGTGTGAAATGTGAAATGCACAAGCAGATCTGGAAATGGAGCCATTAGCGGTCGTCAGCCGCTGCCGGCTTCATGCTCTCGCTCTTAATAATCTGTAGCTGCAGCTGAAGCACTTCAAACTGGCTTTGAGTTCCCAAAACAGGGGAACTCGACTCCCATCACGTGGAAATATTGATGCAAAGATAAATTATAGAGTGAGTTCACGCCAGGACTGTGAACTTATGAACTCGGCCTCAACAGTCCTGGAAAAAACATGTGCTGAGTCATTGAAAGGAAGCTTATTAACGGTGAGAATGTAAACTGTGGAGCAGTTCATTAGAACAACAAACACGCCGCCGTCAAAGATTCTTCCATGTGATCAAAGTCTAGAGCTCTAAAGGGACATCATACATTTACACATCCCTGCTCCACTCGTCACTGAAATAAACACGTGACTCTTGAATATCAGACTTGTTTTAACTCGCTCTCAATTCGATTCTTTGTTTATCATGTTTTACTGTCAATTTTCATATTTTTATTCCGTAATGATGTCTTTTGTAATTGCACTGTGTTTATTGTCCCACAGTAGTCACAGAGCCACATTCCTTGTGTGTGCAAACATACTTGCCAATAAAAATAACTTATCAAGATAATTGAGTCGTAACGTGCCACCAGAATCAGCCACTAAGGTTTGGATCAATACGCCCAGCTTCTCTACCGAAGAAATAGTCCCTCAGAAAGGGTTATTTTGAGGATTATCCGGCGTAACTACACATGTTTCTATGTGATTGTCAAGCGATTTAATGCAAACCTTTGAAATTCGGCACGTTTCCATTAAACTCGCCTGGAGCGAATAAACTCTGCTACGGTTGAGTTTGGGCTGAAGGTGGCGCTAAAGGCTTTTCATGGCTGTAATCTGCCAGTAAACAGTGAGTAGAAGAAGAAGTAGAGGCTGTGACCCGGAAACAAAACAAGAAGCCTCGACCATCCAACCGGCTACGATGGAAACATGGAGGTCTTCAGGAATTTATTTCAATTTTGCAAGTTTGAATTTCGTTTTCATGTCAGCTGGTGTCGGACATGTTTGATTCTGTCCGGAGGCGAAGACGAGCGTTCACGCGTTAAGAGAATATCCAAGAAGACACTGACGGCAGAAACAGCTGATCAGTCATGTGAGTTAAATGTCACAATTTAGTCTGCAAAGAAAAAGTGCTTCATCTCTTTTTTTTGCCGTTTCTACACAGCTTTGTTCACGCAACACATTTAAATATGCGAATAGAACCACAGATTTCTAAATTCACCTTCACTGAGGTAGAAATCTCAAACTAAAGCTGGAAATATGAAAGCCATCTGGGAGATGGCCTGAGCGGTAAATTAGAAAATATCAGTTTTAGTGATTTGGGGATTCTAAAGTAAAGATTTTAACTGGTCCGTAAGATGAAACCAAACGTGTGTGAATTCAAACGTCAGTGTTTCCTTCTCATCGTGACAAACTAATGCCCGACTGTTGAGAGCAACTACAGGCTGTAATGCATGATTAGCTCCACCTGAGACTCACCTGAATACATTATGCTGATTGAACGGAGCCGCCTGACCTCTCACTGCGATGCAGCCGCTGGGAGGTCGTGCTGCATCGCGCACGCTAACCGAAGCACTTACTGCAGCGCGCTTACAGCACGAAGCGATGCTCCGAAAGGCTCTCTGCAGACCTATCGCTGATCCAGCCAACAGCAATACTTCTGAAATGGAACAATGGAAAAGCGGCTGCTTTAGAATCGAATAAAATATAAACGTTTCAAAGAGAACATGGCCGATATTCTGTGTTTTTGTTATTGTCCATGAATCCCATGCAAACACCAAAACAGCAATGAAGTATTGAACGTATCAAAGCCTGATATCTCTACTTCCTCTGAGCCGTTGAGCTCCATTAAAAACACATCAGTGAGCCTCACTGTTGTTCCTGTAACACACACACACACACACACACACACACACACACACACACACACACACACACACACACTAGTTCATTTATAAAAGTGCTTCAAGAAAGAACTACCCTAATAAAAACGTCTGATAACACTAATACATTTCAAATAAACATAAAAGCACAAAATCCTTTTATAAGCTTCTCTATGGGAATAGTTTTCAAAAGTGATTCAAAAGCAAATTGTGTATTCATCCCCGGCTGAAAATAGTCCCAACACATGAACTCCTGTTTGATGAAAGCTACAGCTGCAGAACCAAAATAAATAGTTGGTTCGAGCGTCTTTAGCGTCTGTACTCATTTCACACTGAAACTGAATATGTCAGCGGTTTACAGTTGCAAAAAGGATTCCAATCAAATTCTTCACATTTTGATTGGACGGCTAAAGAGTGGGCGGGCTCAGACTGCAGCCTGGCGTGGAGCTGCAGAGGACTGTGACTCCACACACGAGTAACTGTGAATCCCACCTCTCCTCCCGGCGAGGCAGAGACGATCGCTGAACAGTACTCGTGGTATTTATTTGACGGTAATGTGTATTCTGGATATATGTAAACCTTCCCCCTGTCATGCCATCGTTCTCATAATCTCTCCAGTCTGTGTGCCGTGTGTTCTTCTTCTCACTCGGTACGTTTCCCTCGTCTTTCTCAGCTCATGACGAACACATGAACACATGAACACATGAACACATCGTTTTCTCTCCCGATTTGTTGCCGGTCGGCAGCTCATTGGATTGCTTATCGCTCCCCTCTCCTCCGGGGGAGTCGGGGGTGTCTCGTCTCCTCCGATGCAACACAAACCCCTGCAGCAGTGCCCCCGCTGTGTGTGTGTGTGTGTGTGTGTGTGTGTGTGTGATAGTCCCCCACTGGTCCCCTTTGATGTTTCAGTGGTTTGCCAGCTCACTAAGCGCACACACACAAACACGGGAGATACTCCCACTGCAGGAAACACATCATACATTAGCAAGACTTGTTATATTTGATGCAGCCACACACATGTTCATGCACACACATACATGCACACACATGTTCATGCACACATACATGCACACACATGTTCATGCACACATACATGCACACATGTTCATGCACACATGTTCATGCACACACATACATGCACACACATACATGCACACATGTTCATGCACACACATGTTCATGCACACACATACATGCACGCACATACATGCACACACATACATGCACACACATGTTCATGCACACATACATGCACACACATGTTCATGCACACATACATGCACACATGTTCATGCACACACACACATGCACACACATACATGCACACACATACATGCACACATGTTCATGCACACACATACATGCACACACATGTTCATGCACACACATGTTCATGCACACATACATGCATACACATGTTCATGCACACATACATGCACACATGTTCATGCACACACATACATGCACACACATGTTCATGCACACATACATGCACACATGTTCATGCACACATGTTCATGCACACACATACATGCACACACATACATGCACACATGTTCATGCACACACATGTTCATGCACACACATACATGCACACACATACATGCACACACATACATGCACACACATGTTCATGCACACATACATGCACACATGTTCATGCACACACATACATGCACACACATGTTCATGCACACACATGTTCATGCACACATACATGCATACACATGTTCATGCACACATACATGCACACATGTTCATGCACACACATACATGCACACACATACATGCACACATGTTCATGCACACACATACATGCACACACATACATGCACACATACATGCACACATGTTCAAGCACACATATACATGCACACACATGTTCATGCACACACATACATGCACACATGTTCATGCACACATACATGCACACACATGTTCATGCACACAAATGCACACACACACACATGTTCATGCACACACATACATGCACACACATGTTCATGCACACATACCTGCACACACATGCACACACACACATGTGCCTGCATGGCACAGAGCAGTGTCTGGTGAACATGGATTCAAACAGCAGCCTGCTGTCGGGAGCACAATGGAGCCGAGCGCTGCATAATTCTCTCCTTTTCAATGCACTCGGCTTCACTTATACAAATATTAACGGCTCCCGCTTGGCGTCTCTTGTGCTCTCGTCTCCCGGCCCGTTGTCTTCTCCATCCGTCCTCGTGTGGAGGGAAAGGGATCCTACTGCTCCAGTATTCCGGTTTCTCAACAACCGCCTTCGTTTCTGCCTTAATTATCGAGAAGCTAATTTTTCTTCTGCTTGTTAGAGCAGAACCTCGGAGGAAATAGTTCATTTAAAAGAAGGATCATTGTTTCGCCTCCAGAACGTTCTATAATACCACACATAAATACCTCATTAGCATATATATTACCAATCGGCCTGCTTTATGTGTTGGAATAATGTAAATGACGATGGCGCTGCGGCTGCTGTGCATGTTATTACCGTTCAAAGGTTTTGGGACAGAGTTGTTTAAACCGTCTTTAGTGGTGCAGCGAGAGAACCTGTTGTCTGGGTGTGTTACTGACGTGTTCATACACGGTGGGTCGGCCACATTGCTTCCTTCCTCTTTAAGCTGCCTCTCAGTGTTTCCCACCAACTAATCAGCCGCCACAGTCTCGGCTGGACCGCCGTGGCTTCTTCAGAATGACCCGAGAATATTTTGACCCTCCCGGCGCGACTGTCGACCGGTTCAGACCCGTCTTAAAACACGGACCATCTCTTGTTTACCACGCTTTGTGGGTGGGACCATTCAAATCCATACAACCAATGTGTTCACGATGAAATCAATTGTTTACAAGAGAAAAACATTGATCTTTCCTCTTACCCTTGTTGTCATAATGCTCTAGATTGGTGCATTTCATTTGAAATTGTACAAAATGTCATTCCGGGTAAGCAGACCTCCCCAGAGGGTCTGAGGTCCGCCCACCACGGCGTCACCGTCACTATGTGTTGTTTATTCAGAAAGAGAAGGACAGTTATTCTCTCTTGCTGACTTCTTGTCAGCAATTATATATTCTGGGATGCATTTTTAAAGACGTACGTCTTGAGTAGGGACCAGTGTCACAGACAAGAAACGGACTACGTTCTGGTTTTGGTCTTTTTGTGACAAGAAAAACAACCCAGAACATCTCCGGCCTGATCCTTTAAGTCCAGACATCCTCAGTCGGTACCAACGATTCGTGCCCACTGGAAAACACCACGGTAGGAGTCACGGCAGATGTATGTTTGAAGGATCATACAATCATGCTACATATTTTTGGTATCAACCAAGTATCCCAATAATAGCCTCAGAAGCTTGAGAATTATCAAACGACAGCGTTTTGTCTCTTTTTGCTTCATGGTGTCATAAGATTTTCAGTGACTTTCCAAACAGCACTGTACAAAAATAGACATTTTACCAATTCGATTTTTCAGTCTTTAACAAGATGGAAGATAACGAACAGAGTCGTCTGCAAACATCCACCAGAAAACAAGCTGTAACGGATTTGTCACCTCAGGGAGGCTCCTCTGTGCCGCTAAAGTCTGGCGTTCACAACGAGACGGAGCGTTTTCTGTACGTGTCCCAGCGAGCTAGCTCAGCTCCAGCCCATCCACACGGATGCTTTTGTTGCCCCGGTGCTGTCGTGCTGTTGATATGAAGCTCGGTGGAAAATCGCTATTCCCCAATCTGACTCGGAGAATAGCCGGAGTGTTTCTCACAACCGCTAAAAGGCTTAAGGAGTCCGACCGCTGCAGCGTTTCCCCGACTGGCGCGGCGCCGAGGCACGTGGCCAGAATCACTTACTGACACTTCACTGCCATCTGCCAAGACTGCAAGGTTTGCTCAGCAGACGGCACATTATTAAAAGCTGGTGGAAAGCAATAACGGGATGAGAAGTTCCCTCTAGATTTATACGTGAAAGACGATTATCTCTCCGTATAATAATCTCTGAAGTGATGTAGAGACGAAACGGGAGTGAATGGCGTATTAAACTGCAGCCTTCGATGACTGTGTGGCTCGCAGGAGCGGTGGAGGAAAATAACTTCACATGTTTGCAGTAAAGGGTTAGTTCGGATGTTTTGAGGTGTGGTTTGGAGAAACAGACTCGGGACCAAAGTAATGCTCTGCTGTGGACGAAAATAATAAACAACGGTTTATGTGAACGCCATAATTACAATATCAGTACACAGAAGTATTGCTACTTTACTTCAGTGAAAGGTGTGATTCCTTCCTCTACTCCTGCTGGAGGGTGTTTACTTTATAATGGAGTACAAGTCAGGAGGCGACACACACGTCTGGAGACGTCAAGATCAAACCGAGACTCCAATCATCGCACAAAGTCTATGAAACCTCAGATCAAACCGGAGTTCAGCGGGGAAGTGAACAAGAGGTTGGCTTCCTCTCACTTGGAAACAAGTGCCCTTGAGCAACACAATCAACCTCTGGCTGCTCTGTGGGAAGCGGATCAGCACTGTGGATGAAGTGAAGGTGTCATGTATGCCTCTCCTCCCTCAGGCTGTCGTCGGAGAGACGTGTGCTCTGTCAGGAATAGATGCATTGTAAATGACGAGTCATACGACATGACTGTGGTTTGATTACTGAACTAAAACCTACTGCGCACAGTGCTCAGGGGCCCAAGGTATCAGGGGCCCCTCTGGCCTTCATCTGGAAAATGTCAGTCAAAGAGACGAGTACCAACCAGGAAGAGATGCAAAATGATCACAAAGGAACACAAAATGACAAGAAGAGACAAAATAACTACAAAGAGACAAAACGACTACAAAGAGACACTGCAAGACTACAAAGAGACACTGCATGACTACAAAGAGACAAAACGACTACAAAGAGACACTGCAAGACTACAAAGAGACACTGCAAGACTACAAAGAGACACTGCAAGACTACAAAGAGACACTGCATGACTACAAAGAGACACTGCATGACTACAAAGAGACAAAACGACTACAAAGAGACACTGCAAGACTACAAAGAGACACTGCATGACTACAAAGAGACACTGCATGACTACAAAGAGACACTGCATGACTACAAAGAGACACTGCATGACTACAAAGAGACAAACGACTACAAAGAGACAAAACGACTACAAAGAGACTGAAAGACTACAAAGAGACACTGCATGACTACAAAGAGACACTGCATGACTACAAAGAGACAAAACGACTACGAAGAGACAAAACGACTACAAAGAGACACTGAAAGACTACAAAGAGACACTGCATGACTACAAAGAGACACTGAAAGACTACAAAGAGACACTGCATGACTACAAAGAGACACTGCAAGACTACAAAGACACAAAACGACTACAAAGAGACTGAAAGACTACAAAGAGACACTGCATGACTACAAAGAGACAAAACGACTACAAAGAGACACTGCATGACTACAAAGAGACAAAACGACTACAAAGAGACACTGCATGACTACAAAGAGACAAAACGACTACAAAGAGACACTGAAAGACTACAAAGAGACACTGCATGACCAAAGAGAATCACAAAAAGATGCATAACTACTAAGACTCACAAAACAACAACAAAAAGAGGCTGAACAACTGTCAGGCCTGTGTGTCTTGCTACTGTAAGAGTGTCTTGCATGTGTGTCCAGGGCCTCGCTTTCTCATAATCCATCTGTGACGATGGACACGGAGTCCCGCTAGCTCGGTGCATCTGTTGACCGATTCAGAAGCTCTCACAGTTATCAGTCTCACTGGAAGGAATGTCTCGGTCCGCAGCAGTAATGCCCGTGAAATCTCAGAGTTTCGGGGGCGTGGCAGATGTTTGTTGGGGGGGGCACGTTACAGCTGTCTCATCAATCAACACCCTGTGTGTTAGCTGGTGGGAAATCTGTCTCTGACTAGCCAGTCTGTGCTTTCTAACACTCAGCAGAGGATGAACAGGTTCACTGATAATCCTCTGAAAAGACTTCTGACATCAGAGTCCAGGAGAGGAGCTAATGAAGCTCTGAAGACTCAACGAAGAGGCTCTTTTCACGCGTAACATGCTGGAAGTAGAGGTAAGGCTCAGCTGCACTTAAAGTATTTAATGTGCAGCTTCTGAAGCTGCTGCTGGCTGGTTCAGAGGGAGCTGAATCACATTTTAAACATCTGGATGTTTCTCATAACTAACTTAAGTGTTTTTAATATCACCCTGTTTGTGGTCAGAGCTGCAACTCTCATTATCGATTCATTCTGTTGATTACATTGACTTATGTTTTGTTGACTTCCATCTTGTTTGGGCCTCTGCAGACTCTGTACGTGCAAAATTAATATTAATAATAATTGCAAATTCAAATATTTTTCCTTCTGAACTTATGCGGGACAGCAGAGGCCAGAGTAACTCAATATCTGAGGAATACCTTGAGGGAATGTCTTTAATGTAACTCGTGCTACCACAGTTTATTTCTAAATACAGCACCGTGAGCAGTGAGCAAAATACCCGGTGGCAAACAGGGGGTCTTATGTTAGAGACCCCCCACCCCCCGAAATGTAGCTGTTGATCAATCAATCATTCTCATCTCAGACTCGCCAACCCTCCACATCATGTGTCCGCTCACTGCTCACTGCGTTTGTGGAACACGGCTGGTGTGAAGCCAGCTGTCTCTTAATGGGACTAATTGTTAAGTAGTGAAGACAAATACAGCTAAATGACGAGTAGAGTTGACTTAATTCCATCAAACTACGCCCATAAAATAGAACGTTCAGCTCTCTGATGCACTTTGTTTAAAATGTAACGCTTATTTCAGGATATTTTACGTTGAAGTCGTCATCGAAGAACAATGTTGCGACTAAACAGCGTCTTGGTTTGATGTCACATTTTGGTGATTTAGCGAGATCAAAGGCGTATTATAATAAAAGCATGAAACCACACTTCAGGTTCTTCGGGTCAGAGCAATGTGACAAATAGACTGGAGAACGTCGTCTATGTAAAAGCTCATTAATGGAAACGTGACAGTTCAGTTCTTGACTGGATCACCGTCGGACGGGAAGGTGGAGCAAGGTGAATTGAACACCTCTTTTCATCGTCTTCCTTCAGTGATTACAATTCATTTGCGCGACTTGTTCTGCCCTCATGAAATTCATGGAGTCGCTCATGCAAGGAAAATACAAACGGACGTTTCTGTCTGACTGTGTGTGCGTTCACATCTCAGAGACGGACCTTTAATGCACATTTTGCAGCAGCTGGTTCAACGTCAGAGACCTTTGTGCCGTCCGTTATGTGGCCTAAATATATCCGAGTCAAACAGCGCCGTGATGCGCAGCAGTTTGTTACTTTGTGCCACAGATGCTTTTCACTGCGTTGAGCGAAGCAGAGGCTGTATATCAGACGTCGGTTTGTGACTGCTGTTTCCAAGCCTCGAGTTTGGCATTTTGTCCGGCGCCAGCTTTGGTTTTTGGCGAATTTTTAGGCGACCAGAAGGTTACGACTAACTTTCATGAAGTTATAAAGCAAAAACAACGACAACTCCCAGACCGGACAACATCGTGGTAGAGACCTGTCAATCACTGTGTAGCCCCGCCCTAAAGCATCCCCTGCTTTATGGTCTGTGTGACTCTAAGTGGACCATCATGTACTAAATGAACATCATGCTGTATTGAAGAAGACTTGAAACTAGAGATTGAGACATAAACTCATGTTTACAATGTTTACTGAGGGAATAAATCAACAGAGAAGTAGAGTCATTTTCTATAGACTTCTATACAACCAGAGGAGTCGCCCCCTGGTGGACACTAGAGAGAATGCAGCTTTAACACATGAAGCTTTGGCTTCACTCTTTAGAAGCGGAGGTTGCCTCCTAAACACGAGCAGATCTCTGCCGCCAAAAAAACCCCATTTGTTATACGTAGCTGCATTGTTGTAAGGTTAGAGACAGTTGGGCTCAAAGATGCTGAAGAGCCAGAAACAGATAACAAAAAGGAAAAAAGCTGTTTAAGTTTCCCATAAATCTGGAGAAATACAGGAGTGTTGTGAGATGAGGAGGAAACAATCGGGAGAGGGACATAAAACCCGGAGTCTCCAGGGAAGATCAGGAGGGTTGTCAAGCCTCTGATTCTCATCTACCATCTATTTCCTGTCATAACTCATCACTGCAACAGAAGCCACTTAAATATGACAACTGAGTCGAGTGGGAGGGCGGGGGGTCCGCTGAGACGTCCTGTTTGGGTTTTATTGACTGTTACTGTGGGAAATCAAACACCAGCGTTACCCGAGCCTGCTTTCTTTCTTTCCACCTGGAGAAAAGTTCCTCTGCAGCAAATCTAAGAGGAAATCCAATCGAGTTCTGGAACGACTTTCTCTCTCTTCTGTTTGTTATTCTTCTTCTTCCAGCTCGTTTCATCCCCCCCCCCCCCCCCCCCCCCCCCCTGTGCATATAAGCTCCGCCGCGCTCTATCGCTAACCTCTGCCTGCTCTCTCTGTAATGCACACTTCACTAAACACAAACTTCATAATTCCCCTGTTTGCTGCGTTTCTCTCTTCTCCTCGGCAGCTCTCGAAAGTCTCGTCAGCCAGACGCCGCACGCCGTCTGGCTGACGAGACGAACTCCGAGACCGTGAATCTGCAAAACACACGAGAGGCAGCGCACACGAAGCCCCAGGAGATCATGTGGTGCAACAGATTTGTATGTTTGCATGCCTGTGCATTTCATCCTTCACGTCTTTTGACATCGATTTCCTAGATGTTTGCACGCACACACACACACACACACACACACACACACACACACACACACACACACACACACACACACACACACACACTCTCTCTCAGCTTGTCGTCGCCGCTCGTGAGGAGCGAGCAAAGAGCGCAGATGCGTGAAGCGGTCGCAGTCGGCTTCACGCGGCACTGTGGGAGCTCATTACCGTATATATCTCGTCAGTCGGATTCATTCGGAGCCGAACCTGCTGCAGCGGCTCCCGGTCGACGCTGTAATGAGAGGTCCTGCACTATTTGGGCTCCCACGGCGGCTCGGATTGGACAGGTGACATGTGGCTGTAATCTGGATTAGGGAGGGAGGCTCTGCTGCGGTCATTAGCATCACAGAGCATCGCGTTTGCTCACTTCTTTTGTCTGCAGAATAACATTTGTTTTATCTTCAGAAGCACCTTTCTGCACACCACCCCTCTCTAGTTGAAGCATTCTTAATGAAGCAGGTCCTCTTCTGGGCGAGATGTTTGGTTCGTCTAATTGTATCTGCAGCTTCCTCTTTGTTGCCGGCTCTCCGTCTGAGCTAAACTCTTTTTTCTGCCACTCTTTGGTTTCCCAGAGGCCATTTTGTCTGCTTGTGTCTGTGCGTTCTACAGTTTCTCATCTTAACTCATTGATGACTGCATCTGCCGTCACAGCAGAATAAGATGCTTCATCTGTCTTTATCCCCCCCCCCCCCCCCCCCCCTACTAACTTCTTCTCTCGTGTCTTGCAGACTCGCACGCCACGCGTGACTCGACTCAGCCCGACACAGCCGGCTCTCGCCGACCAGGCCAGCAGGGTTTCCTTCGCGTCGGCGGAAAATCTGGGGACCATGTCGGAGTCCGATATGCCGATCGGCTTCAACCGGATGAACCGGCTCCGCCAGAGCCTGCCGCTGGCCCGCTCGTCCAGCCAGGCCAAGCTGCGGGCGCCAGGTCAGAGTGCAGTCTTTAAGAAAAGGCCTTCGCTCTGTGCTACACTGTGACCGCCATGACACACACGGGTCCATCTGTGACACCAGCTGCCGTCTCTGGAGCTCCTCGTATTCTCTCGTTGTCGTGTTTGTATTAAAAACACCATGAAAGTCATTAAGATTGAGATAAAGTCATCAAAATAGAGAAAACAACATTCCATCAGTTCAGTAAAAGCCATGAGAGAAAAGTGAGTCTTCTTAGTTAGTTAGCTTAGCATTTAGCCGCCCCACTGTAACTGTAGGAGCGACGGGCTTTTCAAGAAAAAATACTATTTTCATCATCACTGGGAACTATTTGACCTCTTATATTATTAAAGACAAGACGATAATCGAATAAACTCTTTGATCACTTTTACAATCAGTGCGATTGTAAATTCTTCGACGAGTTGATTTCATCGAGTTTCTCCACAGAGAGTCGCACAAAAGCATCGTTTTGAATCTTGTGTTCACCAGAGATGTGCTCATACGTTTCTTAGGAATAAGTCATTCGGCATAAAAAACACTAATTGACGAAGAAATCCTCGACATTTGTCACCTAATTGACTGAGAAGGAGCCTAACGAGCGCGTGAAGCTTAAATCGTGAACGTGAAAGTCGATCAAGCCTTCAGCTCAGAGCCAAACGCACGCAGGACGTGTCCGTGCATGCACACGATTCATCTCCTTTGATGCTTTGGACGCATTAGCTGTGCCTTCATAGCGGCGCTCTCTTACACAGAACCTCTTTATTTGAGTTGACTGAAGGCATCAAGTGTTCGTCTGCTTCAGCCCTCTGAGAGTGAAGTCAAAGCTCCCCGTCATCTCTCATTAACGGCTTCGGCGTCTTAATAAAGTGTCTCTCAGGTGATGCGTTTACAGGCGTTAGAAAAGGTGGGACAAAATGCAATCATTTCTAAAACAGCTCTCAAACGACCGGCAGAATATTGAAGCTTTGGTCATAATATGCTGGTTTAATGCAACTTCTAGGTGAGAAAAAGCTTCTTCTCATGAAGCAACACGTGTTACAAAGAAACAACAGTTTTCTCTTTCTGCTCTTAAAACTACTTCACACGCTGGTGAGAAGCAACACTGTTCAGTTGCTGTTGCAGCTTCCAGCTAATATGAGGACGATAATTAGGTGTCGTTCATGGGACTTTACTTGCTGTCATAGGTGTGATGCTTCTGAGGAGAATGAAGCTACTTCAGGAACAATGTTGGTCAGCAGAAGTAACAAGAAGCGTTTCATGATTTCACCCTAAATGCTGAAGAGTCAAAGTTCAGATCCTTATATGCGACTATTCGTTCGCTTTATTGAGTTAGAGATTTTAGGTCAGATCGACTATATAGTTTCTTTTTTGTGCTGTCAGTTGCTTTTGATCCCAGGCTACAGTGTTTGTTGCATTGGTTCCTGTTTATCTGTTTTTATCGAAGAATCTTCACATTCCTCGGCTCCATCCGTTTAAATGAAAGACTGAGATCAAGTGTCAGGTTTGTATAAAGCGTTGACTTTAGTTTGAAAAGATCAAGAGTTTGAGGGACTGCAACCAAGAGTCGAATAAGTGAGAATAAGAAGTAGTAGTAGTGAGTAAACCGTGAGCCGTCAGGCAGCGCCATTAAAAGGAGGGTTACGTATGTAACTAGGGTTCTATGAAGACGGGGCGGAGCGTCCGGGTTCGTTTGAATATGTTCCGAGGTCGTGTTCAAGATTATGAATGGGTGTTTAGTTGACTCCTTACACTCTCAGTGGGCTTAAAAAGAACAACTAATATTTTGAGGTGAACATTGTCCCTCCACTCTCTATTTCCATCCCTTCCTCCTTCAACCCTCGTGGATCTCCCTCATTGCTCCTCTTCATCCATAAATGCAGGGATCTTGTTCCTCCAGCTCGGGGAGGAGACTCGCCGGGTTCACCTGACCCACGAGCTGACCAGCCTGGACACGCTGAGGGCCCTCATCGTGCACATGTTCCCCCAGAGGCTCACCATGGCCATGCTCAGGTACGCCGGGGTCACGTTTAATAACTACATCAACGCGTGTGTTGTGGAGCTCATTGAACTGTCTACGTGATCATTGATTTCTGAGTTCATCAAATCAATCACAAGGTGAGCTCATTCTCAGACGCACTTATAGAAATAATACCTTTTGTAAACAGGAGACTGAAAGCAGGAAAGGACGAAACAAACAGAAACAAATCCATAAAGCCGTAGAATCTCATCTTTATAGTCAAAGCCGACACCTGAAATATCGATTGCACACATTTTGACATGTTTCAAGTGAGGATAAAACATTTGTTTGACATATTTGTGGAGACGGCGTCTTAATTAAGCTCCGAGCCTTCGGGTGGGCGTTTCCTGTGTTTTGTTTCTAACCGGAGCTTTTTACAGCTCTGTGAATCCTACGAATGTTGGTCTTTGTTTTCATTTTCATTGATTTGGATCAACCATTAGCTGCAGAGCGAGCAGCAGCTGTTCTTACTCGGGTCCGACACCACACAGACATACTAAACACAGCACACGGCCGAGCTGCAGCCACTTCAACAGAAAAGAAAGGACTTCTACGGAGGGACGAGATTAGAAATGTCTCATTACAGATCATTCTATGTCATACGGGATCCTCTACGTTGTATATTATACGACATAAAACCGTTAGTTACGAGCTAAGTATCATTAGACAAGGAGCGATGGTGTTTAGGGATCTTTTAAAGCACTGCATGACGTGTGAGATATAAGAGTTATTGACTCATTCATTGGCGATGTATTCTGACGTGTTCTGTCTCTCCCTTTGTGTAAGTTAGTGAGCTTAGCATGCTAGCGTTAGCACTGATTCCCTCCGTAGACGTTGCTATTTTGTCCGTGTTATTTCAACACCAGCGTCCAGAGTCATCGGCAGTTTCCCCGTACGTCAGCCCGTATTAGTCCAAAGTCTAACTTTCTGTTATTCATATAGCAGCTTTCATGGAGCCTAAAGTGCTTTTAATAATAATCAAAAAAAGAAACAATAACAAATAGAACTTTAACAAGACTAAAACTTACAACAATAAAACCAAACACTCTTAAAAATCTGTAAATACTCAATAAAATAAAAGAAACGCTTTGAAGCTTAAAGCTAAAGCTCGAACATTACTCCGTATTAAAAGCCAGATTGAAAAGGTCTTTCATTTCTTGTCATTCTCTTATCCAGAGGCAGTGACTTCCACAGGTTTGGAGGCATAACAACAGAAGTTACTTTTAAGGGACGTATAAAGAACATTTAAAAGAAAAGCGGTGGAGGATCAATGCAATCATTCTCATGCAGGGAGCAGCCGTCAGCTTCTCACTAGAAATGAATTTCAGTGGACGTCGGAGCTAATGTTACAGTAATAATCACCAGCAGGTTTGTATACAGGACAACAAATGGGTGAAAGAATCAATAGGTGTTTTCATCAAGGTGTTTAATTATAGATGATGTGCTCTGAAGCTGCTGGTTGATGCGTATAAACTCACATTACGCTTGTCAGCAGGACTCTGTGAACTCAAATTACTCTTTTGATGAATTCAATATGAGGCCGCGTCCAGTTGATTCTCTCATTCAGTCCAAAGACTCTGTTCCCCCTCCTCCACTCTACTTCACTTGTTATTAGCGGTGAGATTGTCTTTTGCATGGGCTATTCATCAGTGTTTGATATTGTGTTTTGATGATTATTGATGTCCAGGTCTCCAAACACAGCGCTGCTGATCAAAGACGAGACTCGTAACGTCTTCTACGAGCTGGAGGACCCGCGGGACGTTCAGGACCGCTGCGTAATCAAGATTTACTGCAAAGAGCCCATCTACGGCACCTACCCCGGACACCAGCACCCACACCTGGCTAACGGAGACCTGCGGGTAAGAGCTTGCATCTCTGTGTGGGTGCAAATATGTTTTTTTTTGTTTCTAGCAATGACGTAGAAAAGTCCGTTAACTGCCACCAAAGCCGGGCTCAGACCACAGCAGTGTTTTCGGTGGAATATACCCCGATTCACCCTCCAGACAATCGGAGAAGAAATCCGGTCCGGGACCTCGGTCGGTATGTTCGGCTCGTCTGGTAGTACGAGGGGTTTACAGATCCAGTTTTAAACCTTTAGAACCGTTCGCAGCCTCGGGACCACAGACTGGAAGTGGACGTAGTCGTCGTGGCGTCACCCATTGGTTTGAGGACTGATGTTTTGAAGCCACGAGTTCTGTCATTTGGCTGTCGACATCTTGGATTTTTGCAACCGGCGAGAAGTGACGTCGAGACGCTCTGATAGAGACCTGTCAATCAGCGTGTAGCCCCGCCCTAAAGCATCCCCTGCTTTATGGTCTGGTAGAGACCTGTCAATCAGCGTGTATCCCCGCCCTAAAGCATCCCCTGCTTTATGGTCTGTGTGACTCTAAATGGACCATCATGTACTAAATGAACATCATGCTGTATTGAAGAAGACTTGAAACTAGAGATTGGGACATAAACTCATGTTTACAATGTTTACTGAGGGAATAAATCAAGAGAGAAGTAGAGTCATTTTCTATAGACTTCTATACAACCAGAGGAGTCGCCCCCTGGTGGCCACTAGAGAGAATGCAGGTTAAAGACATGAAGCTTTGACTCGTTAGAACTGGAAGTTGCCTCTTGGGCCGCCCCGATGATTTCACACTTGTTTGATATTTAGCAGAATCTTGATGATATCGGTTATTATTACGTCGAGAGAGAGACAAGTCGGCTACAAGGAGACAGACGTGAGACAGCATTCTACCGTTGACACACATTAAAATCTCACCTCCAGTTCTCGCTGAAGAATAGCCGTCTCCCCAGACATCGTCCCATCCAGACTCGACACTGAGCCTTCTGCTTTAGTGTTCTGGCCCGACGGCATCGCGTGTGGTGCGTTGCTTCCTCTGGCACGTTCATCTGAATACCCTGTAGTGTGTGTATGTTTGATGCTCCTCGTATGTGTGTGTGTGATGCAACCCAATCTAAAAATCAGTCGGGACTTAAGATCTCCTGCAGACTGAGCCCGGCTTAAGAGGAGAGAGGCACGACGTTTTCATCATTACCGACGTCTACCGCGATGCAGGGGAAATGCTGCTGCTTTAGTCACAGTCACCTTTTCCTTCGTTGCCAATTAATTCCCAGTGCAGCTGGTTTCTGACTCATTAATTAGGAAGCGAGACAAACATTGTCTCTTTCTGGCAGACAGCAGCCAAATCATCCCACGAAGAAAACGCTCCGTGACTCCTGAACTGTAGTTTTCTGTTCTTATTTCACCCCCGCGCTGATATCCTCCCCCGCATATCACTGATATGATTTCCTTACGTCTTTACAAACGCTAGTTTGCATAAGTTAGTCTCGTCCGCTCTCTGAGAGGGTCATGTGACCTTTCTTACTCCCGGCACTGCTGTTCCTGGACCGGCGCCACGTCCTTCTCATCACCGGCGCTGAGTGGGCTGTTTGCCGGCTGACTGTAAAATCTAAGATGATATACCGAGGTCCAGTTCATCTGAGGACTGAGTTTGATCGTTGTGTTTCATACACACACAGAGCCGTGGTCGTTCACGGCGCTAGCTGTAGCGTGTAGCAGCAGTGTTTTGAGATGGGCTGAACTTCTTTACATCGGTTCAGGAAGTGGTCGTATAGATCTGTACTTAAGGCCATGTTCATGAGCACGTCATCCAGAAAGTCTCAGTCGACTAATCGATTCGTTGATTCTCCAAAAAGAATCGCAAAAAAGCACCACTTCAAATCTTTCGTTTACCAGAAATGTGCCGCACGTTTCGAGTAAATAAATCAATCGGCATGAAAAATGCATAAAAAATCATCTGTTAGACAAAAGACATCTTTCCGATTAGAAGATAAACCGGTCAACCGCTGCTGTACTTGTATCTGACTCTGTGTACTTTGACGGTTCATCACTGCATTTACAAGTGTTTAAAAGTAATACTCCTCATGCATGTCCACACCAGTCCCGTCTCTTCCGTTAACATCT
>CM051708.1:19114219-19121719 GCA_028022725.1 Lycodopsis pacificus
AAAATAAGGTGTTTTTTTACATTAAACAATGTAAACTTGTAGTAGAAACCCAAAGTACAAGTATAAACCTGAAAATGAGCAGGGTATGTCTCCTTTAAGTTTTCAATGGTAAAGTGATCATATCACTAATGGGGAGAGGGATCCGTCCAAAGACGTTTCTTTCATTTATTCCCGTTCAAGGATGTTTGGGGATTTTCTTTCCGGATCTGAAATGAGGGCAGAATAGGACGAAGGTCGTCGTTTGCTGTCCTGAGTTTGTGACTTTGGGCTGTATAAAGAAATGTGTAAATGTAAATAACAAAGCCGATTCTATATTACATATAGAAACAGAAGAGATGAATGCGTGAATAGATTACATCCCAATAATCCATTCACATCAGGCTTAAACACTGGCACGCTACTAATGCGTCTTCAACAAATTCTGAATGAATATAATTTGACTTAATCATCAGTCGTGCAATCACATCGTTAAACAGAGTCTGTATTTGCACCTCATGCTGCTTGTTTTGTAAAACTATTTACATGCAAACCCGCTGTGGACACTTAGCCGTTCGTAATTTCCCAGTTAATTACACTTCCTGTTAACTTGTGTGTGTGTGTGTGTGTGTGTTTATCTCGTTGTTATCTACATAAACAGGAGCTGGAAGAGCAATTTAGTTTGCATTATTGCCGCCAAAATTCTTGGCTGTAACAGACCAAAATCATAAGTGTTGCAAAACTCCATGTTCTCATGTTTATGAATGATCTTTTGATGATCATCATCAATAAACGTCTGTCCTTCTACAGAATTTAGAAGTAATGAGAGGAATCATTTAGGTTAAACGAGTTTATTAAATTCTTTCACTAAAAGTCTGAAACTGCAAACAAAGAATACGTTCTTTGTCCAGTTAAAACTGATTCAACACTCCGAGATACTTGATGATGATGATGATCATAATAACAACAGTTTTAATAACAATACATCTCTTTTGAATAGGGCTTTAAAAGGTACTCAAAGACACTTTACTTGGTGAAAACAGAAACACACAGTGACACAACCAATAACATGACATGACTAGAATCCTAGTTAAAAGAGGATTGAAACAGGTGGGTTGTTGTTGTTGTTGTTGTTGTTGTTTGCTCACAGAGGGAGATGGTGTACGCTCCTCAGGACTCTTCACCAAACCGCCGCCTCAGCAACCCTCACATGTCTTCCCAGCATTCGTCTTCCTCCGCCTCCCCTCAGGGCTCGCCGTCCCGCGCCCGCCTCCTCTACAGCGGCGGCAGGCCCTCCTCCTACGCCGGGCCCCCCCACCACACCCACTCCCTGCCGCACCCCCACCAGCACCCGCACTCCCAGTCCCACCACTCCTCCCCCCACCACCAGCAGCAGCAGCAGCAGCAACTCCAGCAGCAGCAGCAGCAGCAGCAGCTCCAGCAGCAGCAGCAGCTCCACCAGCCCCATCATGCCCAGCAGGCCTTCTGCGCCTCCTCCAGCGCCATCCTGGAGCGCCGGGACGTGAAGCCCGACGACGAGGTGGGGGGATCCAGGAGCATGGTGCTGCTGCGGGGGGACGAACGTGGGATCTACGCGGACCCCTACTCTCTGGGCCCGGACACAAGTCGGCTGAGTCTGGCGGGAGGTCCTCACTCTCCTCTACCAGCCAGAGCTGACCCCTATGGCTCCTTATATCGCCGTGGAGGAGGAGGAGGAGGAGGTGCTGGATCGATGCGTTCCCTCACCTCCTATACAGCGGCCGCTTTACAAGGAGAGCTGATGGAAAGCGGTGCTCTCTACAGACCGGGAGGACCGCTTTACAACGACGCCTACGCTGCGTCCATGTTGGCCATGGGGCTGCGGGTTCCTCCGCCGTCCTCCCCGCAGAAGATCCCCGACATGAGGGAGTCCTACGCGGGCACCATGCCCGGTCGGGGCTCCCCGGGGAGGCAGAGTTTGAGAAGGGACTCCTCCGTGACCTCCTCTGTGTTCGGGGACAGTCCCAAAGCCCGGGGCCAGAGCCCGGGGTTGGGCCTCACCTCGGAGCAGCTCTGCCTGATGGCCGGGCCCGGAGGGGAGGGGGGCGGACCCGGAGGCTTCGGATCGCCTCTGCTGGGAAACGAAACCGAGACCAGGTAGGACGTAGTTCTCCACGAACACTTCTGCGTGCACGGTGTTCCTCACACGAGCGCCACTGAAGTAACACATTATAGTTCTAGTCTGCTGTGTAGTCGTTCAGCCAGATATTCACAATAACACAGTATTCATACATTGAAGTGACAGATTTGACAATGAATAGTTTCATTCACCCATGAATGTTGAACGAAGCTCGTAGAATTGATATTAAAACTGTACGTTTCTTGTACTGGCCAATATTTACAAACTGTAAGTGATCATGAATGAAACACCAGCGTTAGTGCTGAAGGTACAAACGTCTCTCGAGAGGAGGACGTAGGAGGAGCAGCGGGAGCGATTAGCAGTCGATGCGTTACGTCATCATGTTGTCATGTTGTCTCCTCCGTGTCTCTGGTGTGAATCCAGGGAGCGTATGGAGGCCATGGAGAAGCAGATAGCCAGTCTGACCGGGCTGCTGCAGAGAGTGCTGAGCAGAGCGCCGGAGGCAGACAGCCCGTAAGAGACACTCACACACTCACGCACGCACACACACTAAACACACACTCACACTAAACACTCACACACTCACGCACGCACACACACTAAACACACACTCACACTAAACACACACACACTCACGCACGCACACACTCACACACACACTCACACTAAACACTCACACACTCACGCACGCACACACACTAAACACACACTCACACTAAACACACACACACTCACGCATGCACACACACTAAACACACACTCACACTAAACACACACACACTCACGCACGCACACACACTAAACACACACTCACACTAAACACACACACACTCACGCACACACACACACACACACACTAAACACACACTCACACTAAACACACACACACTAAACACACACACACTCACGCACGCACACACTCACACACACACTCACACTAAACACTCACACACTCACGCACGCACACACACTAAACACACACTCACACTAAACACACACACACTCACGCACGCACACACACTAAACACACACTCACACTAAACACACACACACTCACGCACGCACACACTCACACTCACACACACACTCACACTAAACACACACTCACACACTCACACACTCACACTCACACACACTCACACTCACACTCACACACACTCACACTAAACACACACTCACGCACTCACACACTCACGCACACTCACACTAAACACACACACACACACTCACACACACTCACACTAAACACACACACACACTCACACTCACACACACTCACACTAAACACACACACTCACACACACTCACACTAAACACACACACTCACACACACACTCACACACACTCACACTAAACACACACTCACACACTCACACACTCACGCACTCACACACACACTCACACTCACACACACTCACACACACACTCACACACACACTCACACTCACACACACTCACACTAAACACACACACACACACTCACACTCACACACACTCACACACACACTCACACACACACTCACACACACTCACACGCACACTCACACACACACACTCACACACACTCACACACACACACACACTCACACACACTCACACACACACACACTCACACACTCACACACACACACACTCACACACACACTCACACACACACTCACACACACTCACACGCACACTCACACACACACACTCACACACACTCACACACACACACACACTCACACACACTCACACACACACACACTCACACACTCACACACACACACACTCACACACACACACACTCACACACACACACACTCACACACACTCACACACACTCACACACACACACACTCACACACACACTCACACTCACACACACTCACACTAAACACACACACACACACTCACACGCACACTCACACACACTCTCTCACACACACACACACACACACACACACACTGTATAAAGAGACACGTTGGCTTCAACACACACAAAGTGTTCAAAACAATCTCTATTTTCTACCTAGTGCACTATTTACTGTATACTTTAAAATGTTATGCTATATAATAAATATAATATTCATACAACACACTGATGTCACATCGACTGATGTCGCATCGACTGCGCGCTTTTGCAATTTTAAGCATTTTGCGATGTATATGCTGAGTGTGACAACAAGTGTGATAACGTACATTTACACAGAATCATTCGGGATTGAAGATGAAACGTACAAACACCTGAAAGCAGAGATTGTATCACACTTCTAGTCATCAAACATTAAAATGTATTTATTCGATAGATCATTTGACAAATAACTTAAATGAGGCAAAAGCCTGGAAGACGTTTGAATCAGGGAGTGAAAAGTATTAAATAAATGCACATCATCGGACGTGATATGTCCCGTTCGTATTTACACCACATCGACCCCTCACGGCCTCCCACACTCTCACACTCCACCACGTAAAGGTCACGTCATGTACGTCCCTGAGGGTTCAGGGTTCAAGGCCTTAGGGGGACGTGTCGGACTGGGCCTCAATCTTTGACGGAAAAATCGATTTTTACCAAAAGATTTTTATTTTTATTTGCTAAATTTATAGTTTATACAATAAAAGTTTGACACCACAACATTTTAGCCCCGCGAAATGTCACAATACTATGTTGTATCGATGCAACAATACTGTACAAACTGCCCTCAAAGCGAAGAACACACGTAACATACTGACTCTAGCTGCACATGTGAAGTACTGTTCAGCAACACGTCTCTTGTGTTTTAGTTGATGATTGTGCTTCATGTCTGGAATCTTAATTTCCCGTCCACTGCCGTTGATCACGTAGCAAACGAGTGATTCCAGACTCAAACACGCAGCTTCACACGCTTCACGCAGCTTCACACGCTTCACGCAGCTTGACGCGCTTCACGCAGCTTCACGCGCTTCACGCAGCTTCACACGCTTCACGCAACTTCACGCGCTTCACGCAGCTTCACGCGCTTCACGCAACTTCACACGCTTCACGCAGCTTCACGCGCTTCACGCAGCTTCACGCGCTTCACGCAACTTCACGCGCTTCACGCAGCTTCACACGCTTCACACGCTTCACGCAGCTTCACACGCTTCACACGCTTCACGCAACTTCACGCGCTTCACGCAGCTTCACACGCTTCACACACTTCACACGCTTCACACACTTCACACGCTTCACACGCTTCACACACTTCACACGCTTCACACGCTTCTCCTGCACACATGAACAGCTTCTCAGTAGCTCGGTGGATATTGTGCTCCGGCTATAAGTACTTCACCGCTTGCCTCTTCCAGGGAGAAGATGGAGTCGGCCAGTGACGGCTCAGGAACTGACAGTAAGTGCTTCCTACCGAGACCAACTCTTCCCAATCACTGCCCCCCCCCTTCCTCACAGAAGCCACTATTTCATTTCTCTCTGCACAATTCTTAAAAGTGCCTCACATGTGACGGTAATGGCTGACTCTGCAAAGCTTCTTCATGCCGTGTGTGTGTGTGTGTGTGCGTGTGCGTGCGTGTGCGTGTGTGTGCGCGTGCGTGTGTGCGTGCGTGTGCGTGTGCGCGCGCGTTTGCGTGTGTGCGTGCGTGCGTGCGCGTGCGTGCGTGCGTGCGTGCGCGCGTGCGTGCGTGTGTGTGCGTGTGCGTGCGTGTGTGTGTGCCGGCTCTCGTGCTGCTGTGTAACTGCTGCTCATGCTTCTTGTTTTAGCTGGACGAACTAAAAAACAGAAAGGTATCTATGTGTTCCTGAAGTGTCTGGTACCCGTTTTCCTCCGTCTACCCCCCCCCCCCCCCCCTGTGTTTTTTTATTAAATGAATAAAATATTTGGATTCACCTCCCTCAGCTGGTGTCCTTCACGTCCCTCCTCCTCTCCTGTCTCCTTCACAAAGACACCGTTTGAGTTGCATTGGTTCTGAAACAAAAAGCAGCTTCTCCTGCTCTTTCCTCTCTGAGTTATTTTCGGAAGCCAGACGTGATCCTTAAAAAGCGTTCCATCGTTTCATCAGCCACACGAGTGCTGATGAAACTGCGTGTTTTGAAAGCTGAATAAGCGCAAAGAAAGGATTTCGATAAAGCGTTCAGTTTGAGGAGCTTTTCTCTCAGTTCTGAAGTTTCCAAGAGGAACTAAATCAACGCTCTCTCGTTATCTGATGATGTGCGTTCACGTTGGGAATATTTGATCGCACGTCAAATTATAGATAAGCCGGAATGTTTGGACTCTGCTGCGACTTAGAACTGACTTTTCTTCTGGAGTTTTCTTTGTTGAACATTTATTTCTGTTTCTTTACATTCGATCCCGTTTCGATGAGATGCGTATCTGTCTGAGTGTATTTGAGTCTGACGCTCCTCTGGATCTGAATAGAGTTACGCTTGAACTCAAACCCCCCCAGAGTGTCTGCAGCTCCACGTCAGAGTCTAGGACGCTCTCTGCAGCGACAGCGAGACGTCGTCTCTTCAGTCTGCAGAGGTGTTGAGATGTTCCTTCTCTCGGTCGTCCGGACATGAAAGCGGTCTCACAATGCAACTCTTAAATCTGTCCTGGACTGATTGTCTCGCAGTCATTTTTCCCCTTTTGTCTCGTTCTGCATGATGCGTGTGACTCACACCCTCTATTACTGTCGGAGCATTCATCGTCACCTCGAAGGATTATTCGAGTTGGAAGCACTCGTACATGTGGGCTGTCAGGGGAAACTCTCTTTACCATGTTCTTCTCCTCCCCCCCCCCCCCCCCCCATGCTGTTCATCATCGTTGCGTCGACTCAAAAGCTGTCATCTCCGGCCTGGACCTTCAGCTCACATAGAAGTTGTCCCGAATTGCTGCTGTTAAAACCCCAGAAAACAACCAATATTCTAGTTGTTTCTACCGGACGGACATCTGAGGTCACGAGAGAGCAACAGTCGGGGATTTGTCCACTAAAGAGTGGATATTTCTCTCAAGTGTTCATTTAAAAACCTTTTGATTTGCTAACAGTGCTTTCGGGACAACTTCTGAGTCCCGCTGTGCCCTAAACCCCCCCTCCCCCAAACCGAGCCCAGAGAACACCCCTCTTGGATTTAACTCCTGGTTTTCTGTTGGGCAGCTTTGACTCCGTCGGCTCCTTTGGCCCTGATGCCTCCTCCGTCCTCGGGGGCCCACCAGCCCGTCACCGTGTCCCGTCTGCAGATGCAGCTCCACCTGCAAGGCCTGCAGCAGAACACCAACGCACTGCGCACACAGCTGTCGCAGCTACGCAACATGCAGGTGTGTGTGTGTGTGTGTGTGTGTGTGTGTGTGTGTGTGTGTGTGTGTGTGTGTGTGTGTGTGTGTGTGTGTGTGTGTGTGTGTGTGTGTGTGTGTGTGTGTGCAGAGTTGTGCAGGAGAAGGGTCTAAAACAGCAGTTTAACTGGAAGTACTAAG
>CM051708.1:19124219-19166719 GCA_028022725.1 Lycodopsis pacificus
CATGCAGTCCAGTTCCCCAGCCTGCAGAGTAAGATGCGGGTGGTGCTGCGGGTGGAGGTGGAGGCCGTTAAGTTCCTGAAAGAGGAGCCTCACCGGCTGGACGCCCTGCTGAAGCGCTGCAACACCATGACGGATGCGCTCAGCACGCTCCGCAGGTATACAAATCAAACACACCCCGGTTATCTCATTTAAACCGGGTCGGGTCACAAACCACATTTCTTCTCCTCTTGTAGACGAGTTCATGGTGATTTTCTTTGAGCCGGCTGGAAGATTCAAACACTCGCACTTATGTACACTTACTGCTCCATAAGTTATGTACACTTACTGCTCCATAAGTTATGTACACTTACTGCTCCATAAGTTATGTACACTTACTGCTACATACGTTATGTACACTTACTGCTACATACGTTATGTACACTTACTGCTACATACGTTATGTACACTTACTGCTACATACGTTATGTACACTTACTGCTACATACGTTATGTACACTTACTGCTACATAAGTTATGTACACTTACTGCTCCATAAGTTATGTACACTTACTGCTACATAAGTTATGTACACTTACTGCTACATACGTTATGTACACTTACTGCTACATACGTTATGTACACTTACTGCTCCATAAGTTATGTACACTTACTGCTGCATACGTTATGTACACTTACTGCTACATACGTTATGTACACTTACTGCTACATACGTTATGTACACTTACTGCTACATACGTTATGTACACTTACTGCTACATACGTTATGTACACTTACTGCTACATACGTTATGTACACTTACTGCTACATAAGTTATGTACACTTACTGCTACATAAGTTATGTACACTTACTGCTACATACGTTATGTACACTTACTGCTACATACGTTATGTACACTTACTGCTACATAAGTTATGTACACTTACTGCTACATACGTTATGTACACTTACTGCTACATACGTTATGTACACTTACTGCTACATAAGTTATGTACACTTACTGCTACATACGTTATGTACACTTGCTGCTACATAAGTTATGTACACTTACTGCTACATACGTTATGTACACTTACTGCTACATACGTTATGTACACTTACTGCTACATAAGTTATGTACACTTACTGCTACATAAGTTATGTACACTTACTGCTACATACGTTATGTACACTTACTGCTACATACGTTATGTACACTTACTGCTACATACGTTATGTACACTTCTGTAGCAATGTGTCCCAGAGCCGAAGCTGCTCTTCACTTCGACATTTAACCGATTCCTCGCTGTGAGCGATGTAAGAAGTCTGACCCGAAGGCGTCGACGCGGCGACCGCTGACACGTTAACCCACGTTGTCTTTGGCTTTTGGGAAACACGGCTTGTCGGCATTTTCTGACATCTTACAGACAGAGAGACGATGAATTAATGGATGAAGTGATGGTGAGATGAATGGATGAAGTGATGGTCAGATGAATGGATTAAGTGATGGTCAGATGAATGGATGAAGTGATGGTGAGATGAATGGATGAAGTGATGGTGAGATGAATGGATGAAGTGATGGTCAGATTAATGGATTAAGTGATGGTCAGATTAATGGATGAAGTGATGGTCAGATTAATGGATGAAGTGATGGTGAGATTAATGGATTAAGTGATGGTCAGATTAATGGATTAAGTGATGGTGAGATTAATGGATGAAGTGATGGTGAGGTTAATGGATGAAGTGATGGTGAGATTAATGGATGAAGTGATGGTGAGATTAATGGATTAAGTGATGGTCAGATTAATGGATTAAGTGATGGTGAGATTAATGGATGAAGTGATGGTGAGGTTAATGGATGAAGTGATGGTGAGGTTAATGGATGAAGTGATGGTGAGATTAATGGATGAAGTGATGGTCAGATGAATGGATGAAGTGATGGTCAGATGAATGGATGAAGTGATGGTGAGATGAATGGATGAAGTGATGGTGAGATGAATGGATGAAGTGATGGTGAGATGAATGGATGAAGTGATGGTCAGATTAATGGATTAAGTGATGGTCAGATTAATGGATGAAGTGATGGTCAGATTAATGGATGAAGTGATGGTGAGATTAATGGATTAAGTGATGGTCAGATTAATGGATTAAGTGATGGTGAGATTAATGGATGAAGTGATGGTGAGGTTAATGGATGAAGTGATGGTGAGGTTAATGGATGAAGTGATGGTGAGGTTAATGGATGAAGTGATGGTGAGATTAATGGATGAAGTGATGGTCAGATTAATGGATGAAATGATGGTGAGATTAATGGATGAAGTGATGGTCAGATTAATGGATGAAGTGATGGTGAGATGAATGGATGAAGTGATGGTCAGATTAATGGATTAAGTGGGGTGAGATTAATGAATGAAATGATGGTGAGATTAATGGATGAAGTGATGGTGAGATGAATGGATGAAGTGATGGTGAGATTAATGGATGAAGTGATGGTGAGATGAATGGATGAAGTGATGGTGAGATGAATGGCTGGTGACGATGACCGTTAGTTGCAGCTCTAGAGAGCTCATCGTTGAGTGTAACGCTGTCCGTGGTGCTGAAGTCGATAGACAGACTCAACAAAGACAGCCTGTTTATGTATTCATGTGTTCATAGGCGTATATGAGTTCATTTGTTTTGATGGGCTTTCACTGTAATTCATTAGATGTGATTATTGCACATTTTGTGTTTTAGTTTCAATAACGAGGAAAATCCTCGGAATTCGATGTCTGTCGTCATCTCTCGTTAAACAGAAGTAAAATACAATTTAAGTAAATAATCAAGAATGACAGCTTGTGTTGTTGGCCGCTTAAATGCTCAGGAGTAACTGAGCTGATGGGCCGACGATGTAAAAGGGTCCAGGACTCAAACAAATCCTTGACTTTGTCTTTTACTAACTGAACCGGGTCTGGACTGAGGCCTCGCTGGTTTATCCTCCGACACAACCTGCCAAGATAGAAAGAAAACAAACATCTGCTCGCAGCTGTAAATCTGATTCTGACTGACAGGGTGAAGAGAGAGAGTTGACTGAAGAGAGGGAGGTGAAGAGAGAGTTGACTGAAGAGAGGGAGGTGAAGAGAGAGAGTTGACTGAAGAGAGGGAGGTGAAGAGAGAGAGTTGACTGAAGAGAGGGAGGTGAAGAGAGAGAGTTGACTGAAGAGAGGGAGGTGAAGAGAGAGTTGACTGAAGAGAGGGAGGTGAAGAGAGAGAGTTGACTGAAGAGAGGGAGGTGAAGAGAGAGAGTTGACTGAAGAGAGGGAGGTGAAGAGAGAGAGTTGACTGAAGAGAGGGAGGTGAAGAGAGAGTTGACTGAAGAGAGGGAGGTGAAGAGAGAGAGTTGACTGAAGAGAGGGAGGTGAAGAGAGAGAGTTGACTGAAGAGAGGGAGGTGAAGAGAGAGAGTTGACTGAAGAGAGAGAGGTGAAGAGAGAGAGTTGACTGAAGAGAGGGAGGTGAAGAGAGAGAGTTGACTGAAGAGAGGGAGGTGAAGAGAGAGAGTTGACTGAAGAGAGGGAGGTGAAGAGAGAGAGTTGACTGAAGAGAGAGAGGTGAAGAGAGAGAGTTGACTGAAGAGAGGGAGGTGAAGAGAGAGTTGACTGAAGAGAGGGAGGTGAAGAGAGAGTTGACTGAAGAGAGGGAGGTGAAGAGAGAGAGTTGACTGAAGAGAGGGAGGTGAAGAGAGAGTTGACTGAAGAGAGGGAGGTGAAGAGAGAGAGTTGACTGAAGAGAGGGAGGTGAAGAGAGAGAGTTGACTGAAGAGAGGGAGGTGAAGAGAGAGAGTTGACTGAAGAGAGGGAGGTGAAGAGAGAGAGTTGACTGAAGAGAGGGAGGTGAAGAGAGAGAGTTGACTGAAGAGAGGGAGGTGAAGAGAGAGTTGACTGAAGAGAGGGAGGTGAAGAGAGAGAGTTGACTGAAGAGAGGGAGGTGAAGAGAGAGAGTTGACTGAAGAGAGGGAGGTGAAGTGATGGTGAGATGAATGGATGAAGTGATGGTCAGATTAATGGATTAAGTGATGGTGAGATTAATGGATGAAGTGATGGTGAGGTTAATGGATGAAGTGATGGTGAGATTAATGGATGAAGTGATGGTCAGATGAATGGATGAAGTGATGGTCAGATGAATGGATGAAGTGATGGTGAGATGAATGGATGAAGTGATGGTGAGATGAATGGATGAAGTGATGGTGAGATGAATGGATGAAGTGATGGTCAGATTAATGGATTAAGTGATGGTCAGATTAATGGATGAAGTGATGGTCAGATTAATGGATGAAGTGATGGTGAGATTAATGGATTAAGTGATGGTCAGATTAATGGATTAAGTGATGGTGAGATTAATGGATGAAGTGATGGTGAGGTTAATGGATGAAGTGATGGTGAGGTTAATGGATGAAGTGATGGTGAGGTTAATGGATGAAGTGATGGTGAGATTAATGGATGAAGTGATGGTCAGATTAATGGATGAAATGATGGTGAGATTAATGGATGAAGTGATGGTCAGATTAATGGATGAAGTGATGGTGAGATGAATGGATGAAGTGATGGTCAGATTAATGGATTAAGTGGGGTGAGATTAATGAATGAAATGATGGTGAGATTAATGGATGAAGTGATGGTCAGATTAATGGATGAAGTGATGGTGAGATGAATGGATGAAGTGATGGTCAGATTAATGGATTAAGTGGGGTGAGATTAATGAATGAAATGATGGTGAGATTAATGGATGAAGTGATGGTGAGATGAATGGATGAAGTGATGGTGAGATTAATGGATGAAGTGATGGTGAGATGAATGGATGAAGTGATGGTGAGATGAATGGCTGGTGACGATGACCGTTAGTTGTAGCTCTAGAGAGCTCATCGTTGAGTGTAACGCTGTCCGTGGTGCTGAAGTCGATAGACAGACTCAACAAAGACAGCCTGTTTATGTATTCATGTGTTCATAGGCGTATATGAGTTCATTTGTTTTGATGGGCTTTCACTGTAATTCATTAGATGTGATTATTGCACATTTTGTGTTTTAGTTTCAATAACGAGGAAAATCCTCGGAATTCGATGTCTGTCGTCATCTCTCGTTAAACAGAAGTAAAATACAATTTAAGTAAATAATCAAGAATGACAGCTTGTGTTGTTGGCCGCTTAAATGCTCAGGAGTAACTGAGCTGATGGGCCGACGATGTAAAAGGGTCCAGGACTCAAACAAATCCTTGACTTTGTCTTTTACTAACTGAACCGGGTCTGGACTGAGGCCTCGCTGGTTTATCCTCCGACACAACCTGCCAAGATAGAAAGAAAACAAACATCTGCTCGCAGCTGTAAATCTGATTCTGACTGACAGGGTGAAGAGAGAGAGTTGACTGAAGAGAGGGAGGTGAAGAGAGAGTTGACTGAAGAGAGGGAGGTGAAGAGAGAGAGTTGACTGAAGAGAGGGAGGTGAAGAGAGAGAGTTGACTGAAGAGAGGGAGGTGAAGAGAGAGAGTTGACTGAAGAGAGGGAGGTGAAGAGAGAGTTGACTGAAGAGAGGGAGGTGAAGAGAGAGTTGACTGAAGAGAGGGAGGTGAAGAGAGAGAGTTGACTGAAGAGAGGGAGGTGAAGAGAGAGAGTTGACTGAAGAGAGAGAGGTGAAGAGAGAGAGTTGACTGAAGAGAGGGAGGTGAAGAGAGAGTTGACTGAAGAGAGGGAGGTGAAGAGAGAGTTGACTGAAGAGAGGGAGGTGAAGAGAGAGAGTTGACTGAAGAGAGGGAGGTGAAGAGAGAGTTGACTGAAGAGAGGGAGGTGAAGAGAGAGTTGACTGAAGAGAGGGAGGTGAAGAGAGAGTTGACTGAAGAGAGGGAGGTGAAGAGAGAGTTGACTGAAGAGAGGGAGGTGAAGAGAGAGTTGACTGAAGAGAGGGAGGTGAAGAGAGAGTTGACTGAAGAGAGGGAGGTGAAGAGAGAGTTGACTGAAGAGAGGGAGGTGAAGAGAGAGTTGACTGAAGAGAGGGAGGTGAAGAGAGAGAGTTGACTGAAGAGAGGGAGGTGAAGAGAGAGTTGACTGAAGAGAGGGAGGTGAAGAGAGAGTTGACTGAAGAGAGGGAGGTGAAGAGAGAGTTGACTGAAGAGAGGGAGGTGAAGAGAGAGTTGACTGAAGAGAGGGAGGTGAAGAGAGAGAGTTGACTGAAGAGAGGGAGGTGAAGAGAGAGTTGACTGAAGAGAGGGAGGTGAAGAGAGAGTTGACTGAAGAGAGGGAGGTGAAGAGAGAGAGTTGACTGAAGAGAGAGAGTTGACTGAAGAGAGGGAGGTGAAGAGAGAGTTGACTGAAGAGAGGGAGGTGAAGAGAGAGTTGACTGAAGAGAGGGAGGTGAAGAGAGAGTTGACTGAAGAGAGGGAGGTGAAGAGAGAGAGTTGACTGAAGAGAGGGAGGTGAAGAGAGAGAGTTGACTGAAGAGAGGGAGGTTCTCCTTTGACTCTCTCTCTTCTCTCTTCTCGTCCAATATTTCTCACTGAAGCTTCGAAGCATTATTCTTCTGACATTATAAAAATAATGAATTATTACAAAAGATATTTTGATGATTAGATATCTCTGTGGTGGCCGAGAATGGCAACGTCATCGGTTCGAGTCCCACTGGAGACCTTTTCTGTACATGTTTGTGGTAAATGTATTTCATCTTTCATTTCCTGCAGTTTGCTGCTCGAACAAAGTCCAGGACCTTCATGGTGTCCTGTGTGTATTGTAGTCTCTTGTATCCCTCCTATATGTACAGACAAGTGACGGAGGGAGTGTGGAAGGGCCCCGAGGACCTCCCCAGCCAATCGCAGAAGAGATCGGAGGACTCGAGTCGCGGCTCTGACCTGGACATCCTGAACAGTCCTCCCCTCAGCCTCAGCGACCTGAGCGCCGGCGCCGGCCTCGCCAACTGGATGCCCGTTACCTCCGGCGACGCCGACACCTCGGGCCCCGAGCAGGACATCCAGCCCTCCATGGCCTTCAGGAACCGGGTCCTCGACGAGCTGCCGAGTCGGCGTCCCGGCGACAAGTCGGTGTCGGCCGAAGTTAGACTGGTAATCACATCGGTTATTAACAAATGTAAATATGTCCGAGTTAGCCAGCTGAACAAATGTCCGTTTACATTAACAAACACATCTTTCACACACAGCAGCAGTCGCTTTGTAATAATAATAATATTAATAATATTAATAATAATAATAGTAATACTAATATGAATAATAATAGTAATAATAATATTAATAATAATAGTAATACTAATATGAATAATAATAGTAATAATAATATTAATAATAATAGTAATACTAATATGAATAATAATAGTAATAATAATATTAATAATAATAGTAATACTAATATGAATAATAATAGTAATAATAATATTAATAATAATAGTAATAATAATAGTAATACTATTAATACTAATATTAATAATAATATTAATACTAATATTAATAATAATATTAATACTAATATTAATAATAATACAATTAATACTAATATTAATAATAATATTAATAACATTAATACTAATATTAATAATAATAATATTAATAATAATAATAATATTAATAATAATAATAATCCGATGTGTGTGAAGGAGCGATAGCGCAGGTTCCTCATTTATCTCTTAATTTATGTGCATTATCAATAATCTGTGTAATCCATTGTGCAATACGAACATTTAGTCCAATTATATCATATTTTAGTTTTATTTATTATACCTTCACTATAGATAGATAGATAGATAGATAGATAGATAGATAGATAGATAGATAGATAGATAGATAGATAGATAGATAGATAGATAGATAGATAGATAGATAGATAGATAGATAGATAGATGGATGGATGGATGGATGGATGTAAACTTTATTTATCCCCAGGGGGAAATTCGTTTGTAGCAGCAGCAATTTACAGAGTAAAATATAACATGTTAGAATTCCAATATGGTACAGGAAATTACAATCAGTATTACAATCAGTACAATGCACAATATCTACAGTACAATAAAATAACAGAGCAGATATTGAATTGAAGGAAGATTCATAAAAAATAAGCTAGAATAGAAAATAGAAATGCACAGTATATACCACATAGTGGTATTAAATACAATGAACAACTAGTAAACTAAACTAGACACCTGGACAGTAGAGCCAGGATCACCAACAACAAGCAACAACCGTGTAGCGTTGTTGTTGTCACGTGAAGGACGATGATCAGGCCCAAGCTGTTTTATTATAGAGTCTAATAGCAGAGGGCAGGAATGTTTTTCTGAATCTGTCCTTGTGACATGATATATGATTACTTATGTATTATTCTTGTTTGTTAGTTTTTTCTACTCATGTCTCTTGTTCTCTATATAATAAAGATAATAAAATGCATATAATATAAAATATAATGATAATATTAGTAATAATGTATAGCGCTGTAAAAGGTACTCAAAGGCTCTTCACACGGTAAAGACATAAAGCGTTAAATCATAACAATACAAACGAAGCAGATAAATGACATTATAAAAGTAAAATAAACAATATAATGACAATAAATCCATATTTCCGTGCAGTACTACAAACGTCCTGCAGGAACGTGTCTTGGTAAAGCTCACAGCTCATTGGTCCGTGTCTGTATGTGTGTCAGGCGGCGGAGCGGGACTGGGAGGAGAAGCGGGCCAGCTTGACCCAGTTCAGCGCCCAGGACATCAACCGGCTGCTGGAGGAGACCCAGGCCGAGCTGATGAAGGCCATCCCGGACCTGGACTTCGCCGCCCGCCACATCAACAAGCCCGCGGTGCCCCCGAAGCCCCAGATCAGCGTCCCGATGACCTCCACCGCGGCGGCTTCTCCTGCAGCCGGCACCACCGGGATCACGGCCGGCACCGGCTCGCCCAGCGGGGACCAGCAGCCCGGCAAAGTGCAGCTGGCCGCCCAGAAGCTGAACAGCATGGAGGGGGCGGGTTTACACCGAGGGTCGGGTGGGTGCTCTCTGTTCATTTACCGCCACCTACCTCCTCGTGGGAGGCAACACATCTTCTGAAAGTGTCGTCTTGTGTTCACAGCGGATCTCAACGTGACCCGGTGTCGTACGGAGAAGCCCTCCAAGTCTCCGCCTCCTCCTCCGCCTCGCCGGAGCTTCCCGTCGGCACACGGCCTCACCACCAACCGCACCGGGGACGTCGTCGTCACCTCCAAGAACATGAAGGTGAGAGACTTCAGGAGGAGGACGTCTTCTCTACCTTTTGAAAGTGTGTGGAAATAAAGCCACGTCAGCTGTCTTTGAAACACTGGCCGGGTTGGTGGAACAGCTGTTTGACGTCTAATCTGAGTGACGTTTGTGTTTGTCATGCGTAAACACACCTCTGTGGTGCTGCCGGTTGGATGCTGACAGAATCTAAATCTCCTGCAACAGCTGATCCTGAAAATATTAAAATAAGAGTCACTTTCAGTCGGGGGAGCGTTTATGATATGCAGCTCAACCTGGAGGTGCGGTCTCAGTGGGGCTGCTCTCACATGTACAGCAGAGTGAGGATCCTGTCGGCGGTGTGAAGCCTCCTGATCTCTGTGTGACGAGACTTCACTTCAACAAGGTGCTGAAAACCGTCAAGTGGTTCCTTCATTCGATTTTTCTTTGGCAGTTCATTCACACAACAGTTCAGTTTCATTAATAATAACTGCTGTCATGCTGAAAGAGTTCTGTAAAAGATGAAGGACACTCAAAATGACATTTACATCTCTGGTAGAGACCTGTCAATCACTGTAGCCCCGCCCTAAAGCATCCCCTGCTTTATGGTCTGTGTGACTCTAAATGGACCATCATGTACTAAATGAACATCATGCTGTATTGAAGAAGACTTGAAACTAGAGATTGAGACATAAACTCATGTTTACAATGTTTACTGAGGGAATAAATCAAGAGAGAAGTAGAGTCATGTTCTATAGACTTCTATACAACCAGAGGAGTCGCCCCCTGGTGGCCACTAGAGAGAATGCAGCGTTAACAAGTTTTTACTTAAAGGAATAGTTGTAATGTTTAGCAGTGTGTCTGTATGAGGTTCTTCTCCATAGTCAGTGTTTTACTGCAGTAGATGGAGTTTGTAGAACTAACCCTAAAAACCACCAAAGGTGAAATTAATGTCCATGGAGTCTGGTGGCTTTGAAGAGAGCAGAGATGTGTGTATGTATGTATATATATATATATGTGTGTGTGTGTGTGTGTGTGTGTGTGTGTGTGTGTGTGTGTGTGTATGTGTGTGTATGTATGTATGTATATATGTATATATGTATATATATATATATATATATATATATATATATATATATATATATATGTATATGTATATGTAGGGCTCTCACAATACCGTACTGCTGACGGGCCCACGTAACCTTTCAGCTGCCAGAGTTTAACGTCTTCATCTTTCCTCTAAGATGGAGGAAGACGGCGACATGCCTAAAACTCTGGTGAAGCTGCGGCGGACCCCCTGCGACACCCCCCGACCCGCCTCGACCCCGCCTGTGATCGCCGCGTCGGGCATTCAAGACGACGACGACGACGAGGAGGAGAAGATCATTGCTGAGCTGGAGGTACGACGCTGAAGATAAACCGTTCACTCGTCACGCTGAGCTTCATTCTGCTGATTTGTGCTGCTGATAACATGTCTGTGCCACACTCTTTCATACAACGGAAGATATTTCAGAGAACTCCTGTAAGCGATTGTAGTAAACGGTCCATTACCCGACCACAGGCCACGCCCACTCCTCGCTGCATCTTTGGGTCGCTGGGCAGAAAGGTAAAGTCAAGAGAACAGCCCTCTCCGGCTGCCACGCTTCTGCTCACTGTCCCTCTGATCTGTTTTACTCTCTACTTCATAACTGCTAACACGCAAAGTGTCAACTCATCAAATCAGGTAGAAGAACAAGTGAAGATCAGGTGAGCTCTTCACAAAGTGCTTTTACAGTTGGGAAACACTGGGTTATTACATCACGCGCTGCCGCTGCTGAACTCAACTTCCCTTCCTGACCTCGTTCACTGTTCCTCTGCTGACTCTGCACACGATGTGATCTTTGTGTGAGTCTCTCCGTGTGACGCTCTCCGTCAGCTGAAGCTCCGGCGCTGTTAAAGCACGACGTCGTAGTCGATGGTGCGACTGAAGCAGACGATGTATTCAGTCTGCGGAGCAGCGAGAGCTCCTCCTGACACAAAGACGGCTTGTTTTTGTTGAAATTATCGCACGACGGGAGCAAAGCAGGTAGCTGTCAAAATAAATAAAGAAACGTTTCTCTGAAAGAATCTATTTTCTCTCTTGCAGGTTTTTCAATCCACTAAAGGCATGTGAAGCACTGTGCTGTGTTTAAAGTGTTTGCCAACAGTGATTAAACAAAACCTCTTTTATTAAAACAATATTTTACTGTCACATAGCTGTGGTAGACACCTGTCAATCAGCGTGTAGCCCCGCCCTAAAGCATCCCCTGCTTTATGGTCTGTGTGACTCTAAATGGACCATCATGTACTAAATGAACATCATGCTGTATTGAAGAAGACTTGAAACTAGAGATTGAGACATAAACTCATGTTTACAATGTTTACTGAGGGAATAAATCAAGAGAGAAGTAGAGTCATTTTCTATAGACTTCTATACAACCAGAGGAGTCGCCCCCTGGTGGACACTAGAGAGAATGCAGCTTTAACACGTGAAGCTTTGCCGCCTGTTGTTTAGCTTTACACAGAAGAGGCAGCTAGCCAGCAGATCCTCGACAGGAAGCAGGTTTTTAAAGTTGCGTGTTGGCGCTGCAAGTTAAAACCTTCCTACCTCTTTACACACGGGTGTAGCGTTTGAGCTTCCACACACATCTGTCATCGTTAAATAAGTCAAATTAAAGTAACGCCCGCCCTCTTGTCGCCTCCCACAGAACAGCAGTCACTCTCCGGGGCCGATGAAGGGCCCCACCGTCGCGGCCCGGCTCAAACACCTCCAGCAAGGCAGCCTGGAGAGGCCCAAAGCCCGCAAGCAGAAAGAGGATTTCCCCAAAGTGCAGGGCCAGCAGCAGGTATTCCACTTCTAAAACAAGCTCCAGCGTCTGCCTCTCCAGAGGAACATCTGGCCCCAGACAAAGAAGCCAGAGAGGGGGAACTATCGACACAAACCTTGATTCTTTTCTTTTCACCAGTTCTTGATGTGCGTTTTTGACATTTCAGTTACTGGATCTGCCCTAGCTTGCTCAGAGATCAGGTTTGTTGTGGTACGAGTGCGTCGATGTTTTGATTTCCTGAAGGAAGGTCTTGGTGGTGCTTTATTATTATTATTATTATAATAGATCTACTCACACACATCCTCTTCCTCCAGCGATGCCACGGAATGATTTCATATCTCATGTCGTCTCTCACTGGATCCTCGCCGGCGCTCTGTCTCGCCCTCGTCCTTTCAAAGCTCACAGGTTAGACACGCGTCCAACAGCCAAGAGGCCGATCCACTCCGCTCGCTGAGTAAGAGTTGCCTTTTTAAAAATAGCTCCGATGCTACGACTTATTATGCAAGATGACGAGAGAAGAAGCACAAGCTCGCCTGAAGAGGTGTTTCTGTGGAGGAGCTCTTTCACTTTAACGTGTGCAATAAGATATGTGTGGAAGGAGACGGAGGAGGAACGAGGCAGCGGAGGAGAGAGAAAGGAAGCGTCCTCGAATTCTGATGAAAGTGTCCGTTATTTACTAACAACTACACGAGAGGCGAGCAATTTCAATTGTTTCAGATTCAAATATTCAAGTTGGTTAAACTCCAAATGAAAATGTGTCCGTCCAATCAGGTCACGTTGTGAACAGACATATATACCCTCTGTGTGGATTCAGCAGCGGTTACATTTCACAATGAGCTTTTTAGTTTCTTATAAAATCGGATTTATAATAAGAAGTTGAGGTTTCAGTGAAAGTACTTCAAACTAAACAGCTCTTCCGGGCGATGTCATTTAACTGAAATAAGCTCCTGGAAATTCTAAATAAAAACACATGGCTCAGGACGAGACAAACCGGAGAAATGAACCGGCCAATCAGAGCGGAGTGTGCTCAACATGAGAGACGCTGTCGTGTGTGTGTGTGTGTGTGTGTGTGTGTGTGTGTGTGTGTGTGTGTGTGTGTGTGTGTGTGTGTGTGTGTGTGTGTGTGTGTGTGAGAGAACAGGAGGTTAAACTCAGTGCTCTGCCTTCTAGACGTGAAGCTCCTCCCGTCTTATCTGCCCCTGCAGACGCTCCAAGCGCCCCCCGACCTGCTGAGTGGAGCAGCCTTGACCTCATCCTTCACGGCCTCCTTTAAAAAAGAAATTTAGAAAAAAGAGCTTTCACAAAGTACCCGAGGGGAAGAGAGGAAATGAAAACAGCCGGGGATCACCGCTTCACACCGATCCGTGTTCTCTCCCACAGCCGTCGTCTCAGCAGTTTTAAAGGAATCTGATTAATTCGTCAATTCACCACATTAAACACGCAGCAACTCATTGAGAAGATTCTTTCGAGTTTCCAGCGTTTCTCCGTGTTTCCAGGTTCTTCTCAGAGAGGAGCTCCTGTTAGCGCTCAGCTAACCTCCACCGAGCCACACGGACAGCTCCGGCATTAAAGCTCCGGCATTAAAGCTCCGGCATTAAAGCTCCGGCATTAAAGCTCCGGCATTAAAGCTCCGGCATTAAAGCTCCGGCATTAAAGCTCCGGCATTAAAGCTCCGGCATTAAAGCTCCGGCATTAAAGCTCCGGCATTAAAGCTCCGGCATTAAAGCTCCGGCATTAGTATTCAGGGCCGGCCTCGATACCCACTCACACTCTGCTGCGCCTCATTTCACTTATTGCTCTTTAAACATGCATCACCCAGAGAGCCGGCAAGAGAAAAAGTCAAATTATACGTAATATTTCTTGCATTAAGTCGTCATCGCCATCAGGACAGAGATGATCTCTTTAAACATGAACAAATATCCTCTAACACGTTATAATAACATCAGTAATGAATGAATTGATTTCGACTTATTTTACTGTTAACAAACAATGAAATGACAATTAATCATGATTACTAGTTACGCTATGATTTATGTCATAATATCTTTATTTATAAACTGTGTTGTATCTTAGCTGATCGAAGATAACAGTTAGTAGTTTATTGTTGCAGACATTACAGCATTTTATATAATGTGTTCATACTTTCTGAATGATTTGTAAAACATATAATGGATAATGCTCCTTGAGGAGTCGATCAGGTATTAATGGACAGCGTGTACCAGACCGTGGTGTCATTATAAAAGATGGATCAGAAACTAAAGTATTAACATCTAAATCATGTTTATAGATGCTTTACTAACCAGTTATTAACCTTTTACAAAGTCTCATGTAGCTCAATTAACAAGGCATTTGGTAATCATTAACAAATACTTCAAATGTTATAATGTGTGGAACAATAAACTGATAAAATAACATTAATTGTAGCATGACTTAGTAAACATTATTGATAACCTTTTCATTGTTTGTGGAATAACTGAGGTTTGATTCACTATCTGTCATTTATTAATGTTATTATGAAGTAGATTCTAAACCTACAGTGATAAATGAAGTCTCGTGTGTTTAGTAAACGCTTCACGACACGTCACTCACTTTAAAGTCACTTTATTTAGTTCATCTCTCGTCTTGTGTTGCGGGTGAACGATGCAGCAGAATGCAACGTGTGCAGCCGCCTTCGGGCCGACCAGTGAGAAACGTCCGTTCACCATTACGACCTCAGCATCCGTCTACGAGACGATGCGGCCGAACTGTGCTGCTGATCTGTGTGACACAGCGAGTGCTGCTGCTGTGCTGCAGTAACGCAGGGCGTTGCACTGAGTACTCCCTGTTCAAGGCTGCTGGGGGAGTCGGTCCTGAGCAGCACCTCGTCGCCGCCTCCTGTCATTGTTGAACTTAAGCCGTTTATTGGAACAGAAGAAGCATGTTTTATTTTGATTTGAGAATAATTCAGAATGTTATCATTTCTAGCAGGAACATTGATTTTGCGTTCCTCCTTCGTCTCCTCAAACCGACCAGACGAGGTGAAGTAACTGAATGTTTACGAGCATATGTCCCCTGTTTTTACACGTCGGGGGATCGACCATGCATCGTTCGCCAAGGATTGTGGGTAATTTAGGATACACACGCATGATCCTCCAAAATCCTCTGAACGGAGGTAGAGTTTGAAGGGTCCCGGACGTTGGAACGGTCCTTTTTCGTCAGGATTCGATGACGTAGCATCCTCGGCGTTCTGCCTTTGAAGGATGCTTCCTTGAGATGGAGAAGCGTCCTCTGTCTCTACCTCTTAAGGACACTAACTGACTGTCAGCAGTGACCCGAGGAGCCTCTCAGAAGAGGACGAGGTCGGTTTGTTTGTTCGGCTCCTAGAGGAGCCTCTGAGACTCCGAGATGTTTAAGGAAAGATAGAAGGACGTGTTTTCTCACCAACACCCAGGAGGCTCGGCTCATAAAAGAGATTATCTCTTCTTCCTCCTCTCCTCATTTACTTTCCTTCCCTTTTCACTTTTTTGCTCACCTCTATTTGTTTCCTCTCCTCTGCTCATCTCTCGCTCCTCTCCTTGTTCCCTTGTTTCGCTCGTCTCTTCTTTCCTCCCGTCTCCTATTCTTATCTCATCTTCTTGTTCTCTCTCCTCGCTTCCTCTCCCCTTCACTCCTCACTTCCTAATCTCATCTCCCCTGCCCTTGTTTCTTCTCCACGTCTAATCTCCTTTCCCCACCTCTCCTTTCCTTGTCTCCTCTACTTGTTTCCTCTCATCATCTTTGCTTGATGTTTCCTCCCCTGTCCTCTTCTTGTTTCCTGTCCTCATCTCCTCTCCTTTCCTCTCATCTCTTTTCCCCTGATTACCTTTTCCTTTATTTCTATCTTGTTGTATCCTCTCCTTACCTTCCTTTCCTTGTTTCCTCTCCTCTCATCCTCCCTCGTTCTGTGCATTAAGAATGATGATCCCTCCTCTCCTCTCTGTCCACCCCGTCCCGCCTCCCTGCGCCACACACAGAAGAGGAAGAGGAGGAGGAGGAGGAAGAGGAGGAGCTGAGGCCATGTTGTCTGACAGCAGACTGTGATCACAGCTTCATTTCTGGCTGTTTTTGCAGCTCAGCGACAGTCTCTCGTCTCCTCAGGAGCACGAGGACGGTCACGCCGATGCACCAAAACCCGCCGGCCAATCAGGAGGCTGAAGCGTAGAGTAGTGCGAGTGGAGGGAGGGAGGGAGGGAGGACGTCACATAGAAAACCTCGTCATGTGACATTTCACAAAAACTTGAAATACATTTGTCTGTTTGTAAATTTAGATTTTTGTCTGTTTTCTTTCCCCCTCACTGCTTCTTGTTTTCATTCAAATCCGTCCTCGTCTTGTTTTCGACCTTTTTCTTCTTTTGCTCTTTAACTCCTCCCTCTCTGCTTGCTTTTTCCTGGGGGGGGGGGGGGGGGGGGCAGTGCTGAGATGTATTTTGTGCTCCAGCAGTAAACGCTGCTCATGCTTTCTGGCCGATCGCCATCAGTTCCTCTGACGTTTCCCTCCGCTGCTTCTTGTCCGTGAGCAGATCTGTCTCTTTGCTTTCTTTCCTTCTCTGTCTGCTTCTCAGGTCTCAGCCGGACTCTTAACGTGAGGGTCAGCCTCGGATCAGTCTGCTTCTGGACTCGTACTCTAGTTCAGACCTTGAAAGTGTGAGATTTTGTCATTTGAATAAATTTGTCCGACTTGATGAGCTCAGAGGGAGACAGAGAGGAGGATAGCACATTAATAATTAGATGAAGTGATCACATCTCTCTCTCATCGTACTGCATCAGACACGTCGGATAAAGATTTAGACATTTGGAGGTAATTGCTTCGGCTCTCAACCTGCAGTCTGAATCCAGCGAGGGGAACAATCTGAACACAATATCTGTGTCCCAATTACTCACGACACACCGAGCAGAGTGTGTCCGCGACACTCAGAGACGCCAAAATAGTTTGGCAACAGTCGGTACGGACACATGGTTGGTGCTGCACTTCCATGAAGTTTGGTGACGGGTTGAAGTAAGAATTTGGTCAAAATTCGAGCAACAAATGCAGAAAAATCTTAGTCGCTAACGTTGGTCAAACTCCAAACAACCGGGATCCTACATTTCCCATAATGCACCTTGATAGCATGTTACAATCAAGCGACCAGTGTGTTTCTTCAGAACTGCTTGTTCTCCTCATTCCTCCGTCGGATTAAAGGATTAAATAGGTTCAAACTTCTCTCTTCATGTGAACAAACACGATGAATGTCTTCCAGGAGAAACTGTCTGAAGATGTGCACCATTATATCTGATTTTAAGCGACTTCACGCCTCTGTAGCGGCTTTTCACTCGTTCGGATGAGGTGTAAACACGTTTAATACCCGACGTCGTACAAAAACTAACAAATAAAATCCAGGAAGTCCAGTTTGAGGTGTGAAGGTTCATCAGTCGCTAAAACACAAAACTCTGTCGCTGTGGTGACTTTTCATCGATGCCGTTCTTACTGTAACGTAATCTACCGGGATGTTTGTGATTGGCTTGTTGACGGATGACGTTGTGGTAAAAGTTGAGGCAGGTTCGACTTTCTTGACACGGCAAGTAGACTCTGATCTTCATGTGCAGATGAGTTTCCCTTTAAAGGGCCGGTGTGCAGCATTTAGGTGGATCTATTAGCAAAAACATATTATTACGTATGTTTTCATTGGTGTTTAATCACCTGAAACTAAGAATCAACATGTTTTCGTGACATTAAAAAGAGTCGTTTATATCCTCTTCACAGAGTCTGCCATGTTGCTACGGTGGCCCAGAGTGGACAAACCAAACCATGGCTCTCGATAGGGACATTTCGGTTTCTCTTCTTCAGATTGACACACTGGAAAAGTTTCAGTTGGTTGCGATTTGCAATCTCGCCACTAGATGGCGCCAGAATCCTGCACACTGACCCTTTAAAACTCAATGTGGATGTTCGGAGAGAAAAGCTCAGGAAGATCTGGAAAAACAGATCAACTCGCAGTTTGATTGACGTGTATGAGAAAGTACATCAGAAAAAAAACCATACTAAGATTAGTATATAATACAAACGATGTAGTATGAGGTGTGAAATTGGGACATTGGTATTTTACTGTCACATTTCTTTGTTCATTGTTAACGTGACGGATATTTGAACTGTGTCTAAAACAATGAGACGAAGACGGACTTTGTTCTGTTTGACATTTAGCTGGAGGAAAATATTAACGTCTCGCTGTGAGTGTGTACTTATACCACAGGCAGATGTTTCACCGTGTAGTAAATACATTTATGGAATGTATTAGTAGACCGTTAAAGTATAACCGGAACCACTATATTGTATGTATATTATAAAACCATTTTTCTTTTGAAGAAATCGCTTTATTAACATGTAAAAAAGAAAAAGCATCATCTATGTTTTATATAATCAAGGTTTTTTTGTATTTTTATACTTGAAGAAGAGGATTCATGAGCATGTAACACATTTATTCTGTAAATTATTATTTTTCTGATTTATTTTTCCTGCTAAACCATTGAAACCATGATCACACAGCAGCGGGAGGTTCTCCAGAAGAATACACCACATTTATAAAAAAGCACATATTCCCTCTACTATAACCAATAGTCTCTACGTACACGGCACAGTTTAAACTCTATTGATGGTTTATGATGAATGTGTGATTGTTCAAACCATTTGTGGAAGTTCAAAAATGTATATAAACCCAAATGATATATTACAAAAGTTTTATGTGGACATTTTTTTAGACGGGGGGGAAAGAAAAGATAACTAATCTAAAAAGGCATGCATACTGTAAACATTCCTGGACATCTGCACGCGGCGTCGACACAGGTCAAATCTACTCGTCAATAATTCTGTGTATACTTGTGAGTGTATGATAGAGTAAACAACAACTGTACAGTAACATAGATTTTTGTATTATGTTGAAGAATGGGGCAGCGAAGCCCCTTTTACTGTCAGAATAAATCCAAAAAGATGATTATTGTTATTATTGTACGTGTTGAGAAAGATATCAGGACGATGTTGTATATCAACTGTTCCTCCAGTCTGAGAGTGATGCTCGCTGTGTGCGGTAAGTGTTGTTTGTGAATTGTGAAGAAGAATGATAATCTACTACCGAGTCAGTATAACTTACTAAAGACCAACTAAACAGAGCAACACGCCAAGCGCAACTTTGTGTGTGGAAAGTAAAAGTTGCTGCTTCGTGTGAGAAAAAATCAACCAATCACGAAAAAAAGAAGAAAACTGAACAAAGGTTTGCTGCTTTTGTAAGTTCCTGTTGTGTTTTTGTGACAATAAAGGTGACTCTTATACACGACGGCTGTGAGTCGTGATGATTCATTGTTTGTATTATTCATTCATTGTTTGGTCCATAAATATATATATATATATACAATATCAAATATCTTGTTCTGTAAGACTCTTAGTCCAAAACCTGAAAATATTTCATCATGTTTAATTTAAGACCAAGAAAATTAGACATTTTAATCCTTTACATTTTGACCAGAAAGGTCAAACCGTCAACACTCACAGGAGAAGTTCCAGTTAGTTGCAATCTGCATCCACGCCACATTCTGTCTAAACCAGTGGTTCTCAACTTTTGGGTCGCGACCCACTTTTGGGTCGCGGACCCGTTTTCAGTGGGTCTTTGCCTTTCAGGCCTTTGCCTGACAAAAAAAAAAGTGATTTTATTTTGAAGGGCATTTTTTATGCAGCGGAATTATTCCAGCATTTACGGCACTTGTTCAGCGGTGCAGGAAAAACACCGACCAATGCGTTGTGAATCATATCACGTGATGGAGCTCAGCCAATCAAATATGGGTATTCTGACAAGTTTCCTGACTTGAGTGAGATGTTCACACACGTGACACACGGGGAGACGAGGACACAGAGAGCAGAGCAGGACTGTTTATTGTTTACTACTAGACTTCTTGAATATAGATATACCCAAATTATATATATATATATATATATATATATATATATATATAATTTGGGTCGTGGGTCCCGGCTTGTCATTAAGGGATGATGGTGGGTCCCGCAGCCAGACCAGTTGAGAACCACTGGTCTAAACGATCTCAACGAACGTCCCTGAAATCGTTGTGTATTGATCTGCTCACAGCAGCTTCTATAAAGTGACACATTGCTGCTAAAACAAATAAACAAGAGACAGGAAATGGAGAGCCCCGTTCGAATGACGTCCGTCGGTCGGCTGAGCAGAACGAGGCCCGATGCCGGTACGTCTCACGGATCTCACAGGTCCACTTTGTGAGGTGACGGTGACCCTGGTCTCTGGTCTGGTGATGGAGATGTTCTGTGAATCCTGTATTACACAGGAGCCGGTGCGCACACACACACACACACACACACACAATCAGTTATTCTTTGATCTGAGGATCACAGATGATCAGAAACTCTGACGAGATGGAAAACATGCCAACACTGCAATGTGCAGCTGTGCATCGAATCAATAGCAGACTCAGAGTCAGTTCAACTGGTGACATGTTTGCATCACTGTTTACTGTTTTTTCATTGGCAGTCTACCTTCAAGGCAAGACATTAATTCATAGATTTAAATACCATTTCATCTTTTGCCTGTAAAATAAAGAAATGATCGATATTCCCATTAATAGTGTACAAGGAGCGTCATCACATCACAAACTACATCACATACGTTTAAAACATATTTCATTGAATCAGAAGAAAACTGGAATGAAACAATCTTGAATACATGCAATTACATCAACTAACAAAAAGATGAGCAGAATATATGTGTGTACGTATGGAGCCACGTGTTTAGTAACTACATCACCGTCATGTATACATGACGGTGATGTAGTTACTAAACACGTGGCTACATACGTACATCAGCATAGTAAACTGGAGTAGTGGACTAGGCTGTAGCCTAGTCCACTACTCCAGTTTACTAACAGTTGACTATGTGAATGCTGATGCAGATTAGGAAGCGTTCCTCGTTCCTCCTCTTGTTATGCAATCGTCTCACCGTCTGCTTCAGGAGAAACCCTTCAATCCCCCATCATGCAACAGTCTCTCTGATTGCCTTGATGTACGTTTCAGTGCAGTTTGATTTGATTGATTGCTACGAGGAGCTGTCACATGAGATGACACAGCCTGGGGTATTTGGGCCTTTATTATACACTCAGAGACAGACAGGAAGGAGAGAGAGACAGACACAGACAGAGAAAACAAAAACTCAAAAAAGAAAACTACGTTACAGCAATAAATATTGCATAACTTTATGCTTGTATGACAATCGTATGGTCTACAGCAGGGGTCTCTAACTGGCGGACCGCGGTCCGGATCCGGACCCAGACGCAGTTGCATCCGGACCCAGGACCTAACATCGGTATTTCGGAATCATACATATGAGGCAGCGAGTTTGTAGTTTAACCGGCGCATCTCATTCAGCCGTTGCGGTACTTGTTCAGCGGTGCAAGACACACCGACCAATGCGCTGTAAATCACATCACGTGCTAAAGCTCAGCCAATCAAATTGGAGTATTCTGACTCGAGCGAGGTTTACACACACCGTGACACACGGGGGAGAGACGAGGAAACAGAAAGAACAGCAGGAAAATTGCGCTGATCAGAGAAGTTATCTCACATGAAGTTCTCCAAAAAGAGAAACGTGTTCAGAGAGAATATCATTTATAAGCAAGAATGAACAGACTCTTCTATGTTAATTCTTACCACAGGCAGTTAAATCCAGCATGTCTCATATGTCCAGAAACCGTAACTATTGATAAAAGCGGTAAATGAAGCGCATTACCAGACAAAGCACAACTCTTTTGAACAAACGTGCCCACTCACATCTGAAATGAAGACACAGAATGATCAGAGTCCTGACCAGTGGCGGCTGGTGGAAAATGTTCTAGGGAGGGCCATCCTATCAATTTCAGCAAACATCCCAGTATGATTTAATGCAACAAAATGTAAGTATCAAACACGCATTATTACTTGGCAGTTAAATATTTAACATTTATTCCAAAACGAAAAAAGCAGTAAATAACACTTATATAATATAATACAACATGTTCATTTATTGAGATGTCCTATGGACCTTGTTATAGGAGGTAAAGATCAGGAGAAGTAAACATGAAGTGTAATTATGAATACTGATGTTAAATTAAGCTATGATGAGTTTTCACTGTTAATTTAGGGGGGAAAAAGTGGCCCGGGAGTTACTGTCAGACCGGCCCACTCAATACACGGCGCGCTGCCCACTCAATACACGGCGCGCTGCCCACTCAATACACGGTGCGCTGCCCACTCAATACACGGCGCGCTGCCCACTCAATACACGGCATGTATTTCGCCGGTCTACGGCGGCCATTCGCACCTCCGCCGGCGTCGCCCCGACAGACGCCCGGCACGACCGCACGGCGCAGACCGCGGTTATGGAGAAACGTTTTTAAAAGCACCGTAGTGTCCAGCCGTGCTGTGGCGTCCTCGGATCGCGAGGAGTAGTATAATGTCAGTTTATACTGTTGATACAGTTTTCACTGATTATTGACTTTCTGTATTAGAGTAAATTGAACGTGTTCTGTGAAGCATATAATATAGTCCCGTCGGCCTACCGGGGATTCCCCCGGTATCCCCGATGGCCAGTCCGCCCCTGCCTGTGGATACGTATGGTATGTCGAAGTAATCAGCGTACTTTTCGGAAGAAAGGAAGTTGATTGACTGACTTGTACGAAGTAGTGAAGCTTCGCATGTAGTCTGCTGTCTGATTGTGAGGTCAGGCTGATCTGATATCAGCTCTTTGGCTGCAGAATCGCCGCCAAAGTTCTCCTCTCAAACGGGTCTTGGAGGAGGAGTGGTCGCGCTGGCGCGGGCTCCTGTCGAGACTTCTGACGAGAACGCGCAGCTCCGGGGCTTGATCGTTCTGGCCCACAGCTGAATGTATTTGAGGCGCTGATTGGCTAAATTGTATGTCACTCATATATCTTGAATCAGCAATTGGCTAAACGGCTTCATAGACCCGCCTCTTTTGGGCCCCCCTCACTGCGCGCTCTCAGACGTGTCGTGCACACAGGCAGAGAGCACGAGCAGACGAGCACACAGGGGGAGAGGACGAGCAGGAAAAGCATATATTTTGCGCAGATATCATATTGTACACACATTACTGGGTACATTCCATAGTTAAAAAACACAAATATTGACAATTTGTATAATTTATGATTATTATAATTTTTTTATTTTATTAGGGCCCGAGCCCGACAACGTCGGCCGGCGAGGCCCTATTGATATTGTTTATTTTTACCGTTTGTGACTGCTTGGGGGGGACTTGCCATCCTCCAAAACTCACCAGATTTGGAGGACTTGTCAGGTCTGGGTGAACTTAGACTTTGAAAGGGATGCATCTTTGTGTGTAAAAAAATGGCTCTCTAGCGCCCCCTACAAGTCGGTCCGGCCACGCCCCTCGGCCAGTATGTCCGATTTACTTGAAATTTGACCCACATCTCCGACTCCGCTAGATCTAAAAAAAAGCCTCTCAGACCCCTAAGGTCCGCCTGCAAATATTTTCCGCCATTTTGAATTTAGTGTGAAACCCATTTTTTCTATCTCCTCCGAGATTCTGGGTCCGATTGCTACCAAATTTCCTGTGGATCATTAATGGACCTACCTCATCAAAAGTTATTAAAAGCTTTTTGATACCTCTTAGCGTTTACAAGATATGGCCCAATCAACTTCTTAGGGGCGTGGCTTAATATCAATACACATAACTTCTCAACCGTTGGTCCCAAAATTCCAAAACTTGCAGCATATGTGCACATCGCATGCGGTAACATACCCTGAGAATTGTTTTGCATTCAACCACTAGGGGGCGCTACAGCAAACCCGCGAAGTTGGCATTTTTGCCACTTTTTGCCGATTTCAGCCTTCGCATTTGAACGAACACCTCCTAGAGAATTTATGCCATCAACTTCTCCTTTGGTCAGGATGTTCTTAAGACCTTTGTGATTAAACGGTAAAAAAATCTCGCGCTTTCATCAAAGAACCTTGACGTGGCGTGGCGGCCATTTTGCCTCACTGTTTTGGAAAAAACAAATTGATATAAGTTGTTATAACTCCAAGGTACATTGTCCAATCCTCACAAAACTTCTTATGCATGATGATACATCAAGCTTAAACATATTTCAATTGAAAAGAAATTCAATAACGCATAGCGCCGGCTACTGGCTAAAGGAAATGTCATATTTTATACTTTTCTTTATACCTCCTAGTCAGGTGACCTGATGAGTCTGACATTTGGTAGGAATAGCCTTAAGACATTGATGATGCATGATCATGAATATTGTGCGCTTTCGTTGGACGGTGTTGCCGTGGCGAAACATCCAATTCATGAAACAGGAAGCTGATGGTTGAGTGTGTTGGGATGCTCAAAAACTCATGAAACTTTGTACATGTGTCGTAGGTCATTGGAAGACATAGCGTATATGGTTTTTTGGCTTGTCCGTTTTAAATTGCCTCTAGATAGTTATGTGGCAATATCCGCGTTCGCCAGCGGGCATTTTCTCCGATGCGCTCTGCAGGCGGGGTCAGTACGTGCACAATGGATGTCTGCAGAAACGCGGTGTTTTCATTGGTTCGCATGGGGGATTTCACCGGAAATCTCTGCTATGACGTAGAGGGAATACCCAGAGTCAGTCTCATTTTCGATTTTTTTTTCGTGCGTGTAGTTCTCGCGTCGAACAGGAAAGTTGAAAGTTTTGCTCCGAAAACAACCCCACGCAGACCCTGATCGAGCAAACGGAGAAAAATAAGAGGTAAGTGGAGATGTTTAACCATATCTTAAATGTAAACTGACGAAGTTTCGTCAAAATCTGACGATCAGAAACATGTTAAATAACTCCCGGCAGAGTCGTTGTGTATGTGGGCCATCGCACTGAAATCCATCATGGCGGCTTGGAATCGGCTCCAAAATAATGCCCGATTAAACTATTCCCCATTCTTTTAAAAGTTGAAATAGCACCTCCTGGCTCTTCCAAAGCATCCTAAGATACAATTTAAGTGAATTTTGTGGAGGGATCTGCTATGATGTTTCCGATGATTGCAGATTTTGAGAGGGTATTTTTCCGATCGGCTGCATTGCGAATAGTCACGTGACTGGAATCACGCGGCATGATTGGCTGAAGCAGTTTGTTTATAAAACAAAGGCCTCATGCTCTTTGTATTTTGATGAATCTTTTTAACTTTATCTTTGTATTTTGATGAATCTTTTTAACTTTATCATTAACAATTGAGCTCCACCATTCATTTTAACTGAAAAATATTTAGAGATGTTTTTTTCTGTTTGATGTTTCAGAACAACTTTTTTTCCAGAAATCCAGGATTGATTCAGATTCAGACAATTTAAAAAATCCTCATTCTTTCTTCTTTCAGGAAAATGCCCCTTAAAAAGAGGTCCAGGACCCTTAACGAACCTGGAAGGGGAAGAAAGTACCTTGTGGAGCATTATGCGACCATGCCGGTGGATAATGTGGAAGTGAAATGCGGTCATGTGCTTCACGTGTTTCTCAATTGCTGCAATTGTCAACGAGCGGACACCGAGCGTCAGATTCGAGGACACTTTTCTTCTGCATCTTTGGGACCATCTACAAATGCAGATATTGAAAATGTTGCCTTTCGTTTTCGGAAATATCATAAATTGACTGACCAAACTGAATTTCAGGCTTTCATTACCTTCTGTGGAGAGCCATTTGCTTTGACCGTGACGGAAACAAGTCTACTGGGGAGCCCATCCTCAACACCACAGGATAAGGAATGTTCAGTTTCTATGCCAATACCTTCCCACAGCCATCAGACACCATCACCATCAGTCAGTGCAACCAGTGAACCAATGCCATCAACTAGTGCAAAGGCCTTGGCAACACCTGATGACGAGCAGCTCTCCAGACCAGCTAGGACCCCATTGACCCCACGAAAACTCAAGCTGAAGAAACAACTTAAATATGTTTCTGCTGAGAGAGCAAAAGAGCAGGAGAGATACCAAAGTACTTTAAAGGGTTTGAAAGACCAATTGAAAACCCCCAAAAGGGTGGAAAACCAGGCAATGAAACGGAATAAACGGACTATTTCTGCATTGAAGGAGAAGCTGAAGGGCCATTCTCTTGCAGTTCAACTTGCTGACAGAAAGAGTGAACTTGGGAACCTAAAAGCAGCACATAAAAGACTGAAGAACTTCTATAAAAAGCGACAAAATGTGCCTGTCTCCCGATATCGACTTCTACAGGAGAAACTAAAGGAAAAAAACAGAGAAATTCAGCAATTGGAGAACACTAATATCATTCTGAAGGAAGAGATTGAAGAGCTTTCAGCAAAAGACTCTGTTGTGAATTTGAAGAGTGACATGAAATCATATTCGTCCCAGACTCGAATGTTAATTTTTGACTACATCACACTCCATGTTCCGACAGCAAGTATTCCTCTTGTGCTTGAACAAAGTCTTCTACGTTTAGAGAAAAAGTCAGAAAACATCCCGAACCGAACAACTGTAGAACTCATGGCACGGGAGCTTGGTTCTATTGCTGATTATCAGTGTGCTGAAAAACTTATTGAACATAAACATGTCACATTAGGTTTTGATGCAACCACGCAGGAAGGCTGCCATGTGAATGAAATTCATTTCACTTTGGAAAAAGAGTGTGTTGTGGCTGCTGTAGACGAGTTAGCTGGAGGCACAGCTGCAGATTATTCTGAACACATTCTTGGCACTGTTGAAAATCTAATTGACACGTACTGTTATTTCAATGACTTGGATGAAGAAGACAGAGCACGTACCAAGAAAAAAATGATTGGTAACATCTCCAATTCCCTAAGTGATCGATGTGCAGCTAACGGAGCAGCGCTGAGGATTGTCTGTTCAGACTGGAACACATCCCTGAATGAGTTAAACTGCCATTTGCATCCCTTAGACTCAATAGCAAGTGCAGTTCGCCGAGCTTTGAAAAACTTAGAGGAATCTAGGGGCTCATTATTCGGGAGTGATTGTGTGGCTGCCAACATTATTCTTGCGAACAACAAGCTGAGATTCAAAGACGGCAAAGGAGATCCCCGTGGTTTTTTAGCCTTCTTGGACAAAAACAAATTGCCCCGTGGACTTCTGCCTAGATATCGAGGCAATCGGTTTCATATTTTGTTCCATATTTCGGGAATTCTGATTCAGAAGTACAACCTGTTTCTGGACTTTTATAAGACAGGGACTGTAACTTGTGGTGGACTCCGACTTGCCATCTACAAAGACTTCAACTCTAGCCTAGCCAAATTGGAACTCTGTGTCTTGGGGTTGATTGGCAAACTACTTACAGCTCCATGGATGAGAACCTTTTACACTTCATGCGAGAATGAAGTTAACCATGTGGAAGGAATCGAAGTTGTTCGGGGGGTGACTGACAAACTGAAGAGTGTCATTGACAATCCTGTGGAACTGATTACTGCTGAATGTGATTTGTTTGGCAATGTATTGGCAGATGATCCAGTACTGATTGAACTGAGACAAGTGCTACAGCAGGATTTCTCAGAATCAGAATACAAGGAACTTATGAAAGCTTGTCTCACTGCCATTCTTGAGGTTCTTCAGCGGCAGTACAGTGCCTATTTCAAAATGGATGTAACAGAAAAACTGAAGGAGGAAACCAGGTCGGCACGAAGTCACAACATTGATGCTGAAGAAATCATGGGGATGTTCTCAGCATCCCAAAAGAAAGCCCCACATGCAACTGTTTGCTTCCTCTCGTGTCGTATGCGTGCCAAGAAGAACAGAACTGTGAAGTATTTAGATGGCCTTTCTAGTGAGAAAAAAGAGTTGCTCCTGCGGAAAGCTGTGACCTATGGGAGAAAGCAGAGGGACCGAAGAAGAATCAAGCAAAAGGAACTTAGAGATGAGGTAGTGAGAAGACAGGAGGCTAAGAAACAAAAAAAGGAAGACAAAGAGAGGAAAGACCTGGAGAAGAAACTGAAGAAGGAAGGCCTGGAAAATGTGTTGAAAAGTTTCCCCGACATCAGTGAGGAAGACCAGATTAAAGTGACAGAGACCCTGGATGGCAAGCTTGTTGGCAGAAGACTTGTTCATGTTTGGTCTGAGGAAAGTGGATCGATAACCTATAATGGGAAAGTCGAAAAGTTTAGAAAGGCAAGTGGAAAGTACAAAATTGGGTACTGGCAAGAAGATGAGGACTACGACGATGCCATAGATTGGGAGATGTGCAAAAATGCTTTGGCTGTTGATCTGTTGCTAGGAGACCTGCTTTTAACTGACTAACTGTGATAACGAAACAAATTTCATCTGGCACTCTGAACTACTTGTAATTGGAATGCACGACTTTCTCTTAGTTTCATTGTCTAAGTTCATGAAAGAGGATGACAAACAGTTGACATCATATTCAGTGTCGAGGATGCTCAACTTGGATGCAATATTGTTGTCATGTGTGGATTTTCATTTCATAAAGAAATTGTTGAGATTAATTAACTTGTGGATTTTGCTGATTTTTCAATGCATTTCACTTCAGCAAATGTCTCTAAAAAATAAGTAATCTGATTCTGAAAACTTTCATTTGCTTTTCGGGCTAAAATGTTACCTGACGCTTCACCTAATTAAGTATTAATTATTCTTTAATTTTCAGGAGAACTATGGATATTAGGTAGACCTGGATGCTGCTTGTACTCACCATTCATTGTGCATTAAAATCAGGAAGTGAAAATGTTAGAACCTTTTCACATTTGAACTTTTAATTAGTGCAGATTATAAACTGGAATGTTACCATTCATATGCTAATTAGGTTAATTAACCAAATTAATTACATAATTAGTGAGAGAATATCAATAATAATGATATATTTCATGTGAGGATACCATTCTCTCAATATCCTGAAAATTTCATTGAAAAATCTGCAAGGATAAGTGAGATACAGATAATTCTTTGTAAAGATTAGTAATTTGCGATCACACTTTTCTTAAGAAACTAATTGAAAACAATAGGGAGGAAAAGATGGTTTTTTTAAAGTAAAATTGCTCTAATTTCTTTATTTTCCAATGGATTTTAACAATCTTGGTCTCATTTTGTTGTGTTTTTCAAGCTTAATCCAGTCAGGTACTTTTTCTTTTTTTTTTATTACATTTAATTTTTTTGTCACATTCCTACTCTAGAGCACCCCCTACAATATTTCAAAACAGCAGCCCCAGCGCTACGTTTGAGCTACATGTATGAAAGTTGGTAGGCATATGTATCTTATGGAGACTAAAAGATAAGTCTCTTGGGACCATGCTCTAAACCCTACCGAAAGTCTGCCATTTTCAATTTTGTATGAATTTATACAATATTTCGACGACGCAGCCCTCGCGGTACGTTTCACTATCTATATATAAAATTTAGATGTATAACATTTGGTAAACAGATGTATCACATGTAGACGGACAAAAAAGCTCCAGGCGCTCTAAGCTCTAAACCCAACCGGAAGTCAGCCATTTTGACTTTAGTGAAAAAAAACACATTTTTGCAAACTCCTACACGCTGGCTCTGATTTCTATGAAATTTGCTGTGGATCATAAGTGGATTTAGATCATCAAAACTTATCAAAATCTTTTTGATATCTCTCTGCGTTTGCAAGATATGGACCAATACACTTCTTAGGTGCGTGGCAAAATATCAATACACATAACTTCTCAACCATTTGTTCTAAATTCCCAAAATAATCAGCATATGTGCACATCGCATCCAGTAACAAACCCTGAGAATTGTTTTGCATTCGACCACTAGGGGGCACTACAGTAAACCCGCAAAGCCTACTGGCTAAAGGAAATGTCTGATGTAACTCAGCTGGACTTGTTCCAAACGGTCCCAAACTTCACATGCTTGATAAGACTCATGGCCTGAGGATGTCTACAGGCTTAATTTCACTAGTACTCACAGCGCCACCTGCTGGCGAAAGGAAATCTGCGTTTTCTGACAAACGGCATCCGATTCACGTGACTTTTACACTACGCGGTTGACACTTGACACAGAGCAACACGACGCACGCGTTCTGTAGCGCCAGGCAGAGGACACAGGAAGCATCAGACTATTTGCAAAGCGTCATTTCCGGTACCAGGCGGTCCACGCGGGATCAAACACGTCTTGCTCGCGGACGCGCCGTCCGACGGTCGCGGACGTTCTCGGACGCGCAGGCCAGAGTCCCGCCGGCACGCCGACGCGCGCATGGCGAGGGCCCGTTCATCGCTGCTCGCAGCTTTAATTTAATTTAATTTTTTTTTCGTGTGGCTCATGGTGGGGCCATGCCCCATTGCCCTCTCTTGACCAACCGCCACTGCTCAGTACATAAAACTGTCCGCCTGACTCACTCAGTACATAAAACTGTCCGTCTGTCTGACTCACTCAGTACATAAAACTGTCCGTCTGTCTGACTCACTCAGTACATAAAACTGTCCGTCTGTCTGACTCACTCAGTACATAAAACTGTCCGTCTGTCTGACTCACTCAGTACATAAAACTGTCCGCCTGACTCACTCAGTACGTAAAACTGGGAACACATCCCAGCAATTCAATTCTTCCTCTTCGCACGCTGCTGTCCTCTTCTACGCTGCTAGTCTTTCTCTCGCAGTTCTTGGCTGGACCAGGCAGAGGATCGTCTTCATCAGTTTCCTCGTCGAAGTCGGTGTCGCTTTCAGCAAACTCATCCCACCAACAAAATTCTTCGCTGCTGCTGTCCTTTTCTACGCTGTTAGTCTTTCTCTCGCAGTTCTTGGCTGGACCAGGCAGACGATCGTCTTCATCAGTTTCCTCGTCGAAGTCGCTTTCAGTAAACTCATCCCACGAACTAAATTCTTCGCTGCTGCTTTCCTTTTCTACGCTGATACTATTTCGGTAGGTGTCGCTTTCAAAAAACTCATCCCATCTCAATTCTTCGCGGCTGCTGTCCTTTTCTACTCTGTTAGTCTTTCTCTTGCAGTTCTTGGCTGGACCAGGCAGAGGATCGTCTTCATCAGTTTCCTCGTCGAAGTCGGTGTCGCTTTCAAAAAACTCGTCGAAGTCGGTGTCGCTTTCAAAAAACTCAACCCATCTGAATTCTTCGCGGCTGCTGTCCTCTTCGCGGCTGCTGTCCTCTTCGCGGCTGCTGTCTTCTTCGCTGCTGCTGTCTTCTTCGCTGCTGCTGTCTTCTTCGCTGCTGCTGTCCTCTTCGCTGCTGCTGTCTTCTTCGCTGCTGCTGTCCTCTTCGCGGCTGCTGTCTTCTTCGCTGCTGCTGTCTTCTTCGCTGCTGCTGTCCTCTTCGCTGCTGCTGTCTTCTTCGCTGCTGCTGTCTTCTTCGCTGCTGCTGTCCTCTTCGCTGCTGCTGTCTTCTTCGCTGCTGCTGTCTTCTTCGCTGCTGCTGTCTTCTTCGCTGCTGCTGTCCTCTTCACTGCTGCTGTCCTCTTCGCTGCTGCTGTCCTCTTCGCTGCTGCTGTCCTCTTCGCTGCTGCTGTCCTCTTCGCTGCTGCTGTCCTCTTCGCTGCTGCTGTCCTTTTCTACGCTGTTAGTCTTTCTCTCGCAGTTCTTGGCTGGACCAGGCAGAGGATCGTCTTCATCAGTTTCCTCGTCGAAGTCGGTGTCGCTTTCAAAAAACTCATCCCATCTCAATTCTTCGCGGCTGCTGTCCTCTTCGCTGCTGCTGTCCTCTTCGCTGCTGCTGTCTTCTTCGCTGCTGCTGTCCTCTTCGCTGCTGCTGTCTTCTTCGCTGCTGCTGTCCTCTTCGCTGCTGCTGTCTTCTTCGCTGCTGCTGTCCTCTTCGCTGCTGCTGTCTTCTTCGCTGCTGCTGTCCTCTTCGCTGCTGCTGTCCTCTTCGCTGCTGCTGTCCTCTTCGCTGCTGCTGTCTTCTTCGCTGCTGCTGTCTTCTTCGCTGCTGCTGTCCTCTTCGCTGCTGCTGTCTTCTTCGCTGCTGCTGTCTTCTTCGCTGCTGCTGTCCTCTTCGCTGCTGCTGTCCTCTTCGCTGCTGCTGTCCTCTTCGCTGCTGCTGTCTTCTTCGCTGCTGCTGTCCTCTTCGCTGCTGCTGTCCTCTTCGCTGCTGCTGTCCTCTTCGCTGCTGCTGTCCTCTTCGCTGCTGCTGTCCTCTTCGCTGCTGCTGTCTTCTTCGCTGCTGCTGTCCTCTTCGCTGCTGCTGTCTTCTTCGCTGCTGCTGTCCTCTTCGCTGCTGCTGTCTTCTTCGCTGCTGCTGTCCTCTTCGCTGCTGCTGTCCTCTTCGCTGCTGCTGTCCTCTTCTACGCTGTTAGTCTTTCTCTCGCAGTTCTTGGCTGGACCAGGCAGAGGATCGTCTTCATCAGTTTCCTCGTCGAAGTCGGTGTCGCTTTCAAAAACCTCATCCCATCTCAATTCTTCGCGGCTGCTGTCCTCTTCTACTCTGTTATTATGGCTAAATGGGTTCAGGCCAAGGATGTGTTCAGGACGGATTCCATCAATCGCAATATTATCCAGGTTAAAAATTATCAAGGTGGGGTTGATACGTGATATTCCAGTAAAGTGGATTAATTGCGCCAAGTCTCCAGACAAATTTATACCTTCTGGTTCACAACGGAAGATGAATCCGGGGTTGTTTTGGTAAAAAACTCTGAAACCATGTTGTCTACAATATTCGGCTATATTGAGGCTGTGAGGCTGTACTTGGTTGTGCATTTTATCTATTTCAGCTACTGGTCTGTACTTTGGCTCAAGGCGTCTGCTAAAGGACTAATGTAATGTAAATGTGGGCTTTGAGTGCTGATCTGTGCTTTGATCTGATATATGAGTTCTAGAACGGCATGGTTGAGCTATGCTGATCTGTGCTTTGATCTGTGACATCCCAGTTTCCTTGCCTTTATGACACGTATGAGTTCTAGAACGGCATGGTTGTAGTATCTTGGATACTTCCGGGGCAATGAACCGTCACGTTGTGATGACGTCATTGATGTGCGCCAGTGAGTGTAAAATACCATACAAACAAAGATGGACGCCCACCGCGCCCTATGAGACAAACTGGTATCATTCGTTTTACTTAGACACTTAAATGTCAGTCGAAACAGAATATTACATGGTGTCAGAATAGCTTCGTTTTCACTTCGACCTGACGACGGAATATGGAGAACACACAGGCGTCCCCACGGTCGTTTTCGGTACAAACTCTCCAAGAGTCCGGGAAAAACGACTCTGCCACGGTCCGGATCTAACGCTCGAGAAAGCGATTGACATTGCACGCTCACACCAGCTATCACAATAGCAGCTAAAGACTATGGGTTGCCCCTCCGCTAATACAGCTAGCCAGTCTGTCCATGCAGTTAGCAGAAGGCCGTTCAGTTCCGAACAAAGATACCACGGACGCAAAATAACTGTCGGGAACGACAGCCGCGAAGAGTGTGGAGCATGCGGAAGAGAACACGGTCGCACGGAGGAATGTCCTGCAGAAGGACGTCAGTGTAACAAATGCAAAAAGCCCAGCCACTTTGCTAATATGTGGAGGACAAAAACACAGTATCAGCCATCAAAATACAAGCCCAAGAAAGTCCATGCTGTTTCAGAAAGCACGGAACAGGCACCAGTGGATCTGTACATTGACACGATGCAATGGACCGGTTAGACTTCCACTGACCACAGCATGGAGACTTCCTGCAGCAAGTGCAACATTTTACTGAAAGTGTTCTCAAATCAAGCCAGAGAGCAACGTAATGTCTAAGATGACTCGTTGACATGTCGATGTTTGAATGTTACATAAATGGTCAGAAAAGGATGTCTTCATGCATGTGTATGTGTGTTTATATATCATTTATTCGTTGTAATATCAATTTGAAGTATTCACTTAGCACAGTGTTTTTTATTTGCATGATCAATAGAAAAAGATAACGCTGGTGATGTTACTGGTGTTTTTCTACAAATCAAGTATAAGCATTTAAATGTGCAACACTGCTTCAGTTGAAATTAGTCAGACAGAAGAAATGATCTTGATAAAAACTCATAAAACATCTCCTCAGTACTGTTACAGTGAAAATTGGACTGTTAAAAAGAGCATCTCCATTTGCAATTTTCTGGTTTTATAGTTTCCCTCGAGTTGCTTGGTTTCCTTATGGCTCAGTGGCATACATACATCTGTTCGTTCTCTTTTGTCCCATTAGATCGGCTACAGTGGAGCACTATAAAGCAGCCGTGTTGCTAAGTGGTGTTGGTGATGCTCTGGGATACAGGAACCAGCTCTGGGAGTACAATGAGTCGGGACCAGCTTTTCATCAGGTCAGTGCAGGACCAATATGAAAGGAGGGGCTGAGGTTGTGATAAAACTAAAGCACTACTGAAGGTGGTGTCACCCTAACATGTCTGCCCTTGCCCTTTCCCTCCTTGCAGGAGCTCAGAGAGCTTGGTGGTCTGAAGAACATCAAGGCCGAGCTCCCTGACTGGCCGGTGAGCAACGACACAGTTCTGCAGTTCTAACTGGTGAGGTTAAACGGACATTGGAAATGCCAACTATTTAATTTAGCGTTTTAAAGTCTTTTTCGGTTTTTATTTGTTTTTAAGTCATTCTAAACTAAATATTGTTGGTTCTTGGACTGTTGGTCGGACTAAACAGGACATTTGAAGAAGTCACGTTGGACTCTTGGTGGCATTTCCATTTCATAAAACCAAAATACATATTGATTAATTAATCAAGAAAATAATCGGCGCATTAATCTACAGTGAAAATAGATTAATAAATAAGTTGCAGCTCTAGTGTCACGTCTCTTTTTGTATTAAATATATCTCGGTCTCAACTTCCTAGATCAATAGAGCTTAACTAAATAAAAAGTTAAACTTTGAATTTGTTTTACACAGAAATGGAGCAAAATGTTCTTTTTGTCATGTGACTTGATGTGTTTGACCCTAACGTGACTTGATAACTGCACAAACAACCAAATAACCACAGAGTTAAACGAAAGGTTGTGAACCGGCTTCGGTGGCCGTCAGCAGTCACACCCTGAAATGTTTTTGCACGTGTTGTCCGCCCGTTGAACCTACAGCTCCATGCTGTGAGCATGGCTCTGAATTTTGACTCTTTTTATTCGGACATATTTCAGATTTGTCAAAGGAAATAAAATACTGCCAAATGTACAGTATATACTAAATGTTTTTTGTGGATTTAAAAACGTAATACCGATTATAATTACTGACCAAAAATCCACGTGCAGTTGCAGTGACGATAAACATCTGTTGACTGGTACCAACATCATTTTGCAGATCAGAATCTTATCAGAATTGGTAGAAATGATCAAAAGCATCCCACAGAACCAGTTTCAGAGATATGAAAGTGTTCTAAAATCTTACCGTCCTCCTGCTGACGAAAACAACTCACCCAGGAGGGTATGGCGAGGTCAGCCAAACACAGAGCTGGTTTCATTGGCTGGAGGTGGTTATGGTTTTTTGCCCGCAGGCTTATTTTTAAAGAGTGGCAGCTTCTCAACTCTCAATCTCAGACTCAGGAGGAAGGCTGGTGACATGCTGAACACCTCAAACAGCACAGGTAAGATCACTTCAGACAATCTTAGGTTTTAAGATTTTAAACACTGATTGGGAGATTCTTTTTTTAGATTTTGTGATGAATTTTTATACTCATTGAGCTGAAACATCAATATACTTAATGCATATAAATATATATGGAAATTAGAAATATATATTCATATATAATAATGTATACATTTATAAACATGACTGAGTTTACATGTAAAATATTCAGATTCATTTGCAGGTATTCAATAAACATCACTTACAGTACTGATATTAAATCATGAAATCAGTTCTTCGTCACTGCTTTGTAAACGTTTGTAAAAATGTCAAATAAACGAAATGTTTCACAATTCTACTTCAGGGAGATTATGTACTGTAAGCCAGACCTCCCTGAGAGGAAACCCCAAGGAAAAAATAATGATATCATACTGTAGCCACAGTAAAAAGAAGAAATGAAACTGAGTTCACTGGCATGTGATGCGGCTGATCGTAACGCTGCTCATGGTTTCCCACATGGCAACAGTGTGACACACAGCTGTGAAACATGACTGAAATATATAGAACTGCTTCCCACTCAAACTGCAACAGACACGGTTTCTACTCCACGTGATCTCACTTTCGACCTGAATGCAGGGGAGTTGGGATGTCCTGATATTGCTCGTTGTTATTACAGACGCAGTTTAAGAGAAGAGTTGCAGGACTGTTGACGATATTTAAATAATGTGACACTGAATACTGACAACAAATGTTTTAGGTTCAAAATCTAAATGTGATCGGAGATCAGACCTCATTTAGATCCAGATATGTTTGACAAGCGAGGAAAGACAATATTTACAATCTTAATATTTAGCGTAACTTTGACCGCCAGCATAAGAAAAGAATACAAAGTCAGACGACCAAAAATGCCCTCAAGGATATGAAGAAACAACCCGTCTATACTTTGATCCAAAAGCTTAAGACATTTGAGAATGAAAGACAAAATGTTGCGAGAGTGGAAACAATGTTTTCGTCGTAATTGTCCCTCAAGATCGAGGACCAGAAAATGTATTTTTAAGACATCGTGTCACTCGAGCGGATGCTGCTGAGATAGACAATGTGCAAAAGATTACATTCATTTATTGTTAAAAAACTGAATGAATAGAAACAATTAGGAGAGTTATAAACATCTGATAATTAGGCTTAAAGAAGGTAACTTCATTTAAAATGTCCGCGGCAGTGCTGGCATTATCAGTACACACAGAGGGACTTTCCATCCTCAAACAATCATCAGCTTGTGTTTAACATTAAATGAGAGGAGAGGATATTAATGAAGCCAAATATATTTTTGAGATGCGTCTCCCTTCACATGTGATGGTCGTCCAATAGTGCGATAGAGAGAGAGACTTTAAAAGTGACGGTGATAGTTTAACAGCCTGAGTGACGACGGCAGAGTAACTTCACCACAATCTCTATAGTCGAGACATTAATAAAGGCTGAATGCAAGTCTAGTGCCGTAAGACTCCATTTTTCTGATGTTTGATTTTTTATGAAGAAATATTTGAATTTTGGAGCAGCCAGAGAAGCATGTAGATGTGGAGAACACCAAATATTCTGTCTGTCTGCATTTAGGACTCATGGGTCGGGCCTGAGTACAACATACAACACATTATCATCGGCATAGTAAGGACATTGAAATACATAGAAGTGTGTATATGCATGTATATATGTATATGTATATATATATATATATATTGGTGCTGGGCAACGATTACTATTTTTAATCGCGATTAATCGCATGGATTTTTTGCGATTAATCGCGTTGTTATGCCAAAGTTCAATAATGAATTAAAAAGTAGTGTATTGTGCACTTTTATTTTAAAAGTAGCCTACTGCTATATGAACAAAAGGGCAATAACATTTGGTTTGCAAACACTTATTAAAACAAATGAGGTGATTTTTAACAGCAGTATTCTCTCCACACAGCAGCAGTTCTATCTCTTCACTCTCTGTGCTCAGTGTGTGACTGCATGTGAAACGTTCCACTGCTGTGCAACAGGAATAGCATGTTTCAGCACGTTTCAGCAAAAATGTGTCTTCATGACAGTCAGAGCATGTGATGCAGCTCTACTGTTCATCACTATGACGCTGTAACTCAGAGGTGATGATGGTGACCCAGCGATCAAAGACTAAAGACACTTTACACACAATTTAGGTGTATTAGGTGCAGGTAGCAATAAATACATCAGTCAAGAAAGATGCTGCATTGTGGACTATGATTCTATGAGTTTTTGATATATTAGTACTTGAAATAGCACATGAACACTGTTGTCATGTTGTAAACCCTCATGGAGGTAGGAGGCCTGTAACAGTTAGTAAATCATAATATGAATCAAAACTGTTCGTCGGTTTGGGGTTACGTCTCATCAGAAAACATGACTCGGATTCATATTCTATATTTCCTTTTTCCTTCAGCTACCTGAGCAAAACACCAACAAATGTTCTGTATTTTATCGTCAAATGTTTCCGTGCTCTTCCACAAATATGTGGAAAGTTACAAAGCATAACTTGTATTCCAACACAGACCGAGTCTACATCCAACTGCACGCTAAATAACGTCTCCGTTCATTCTGGAGCAGAAAGTTACAATAACACTAAATCACATGTAGCCTCACAACTCAACAACTCCCGTTTCCAAAATGTACATCTGTTGAGAACCAGTTTAACTTTTAGTAAGTAAGAAAATATACAAATATCAGAAGAATCCCAGCGCCGTTCTGCTCACGAGTCTGTTAACTTCCTCTTACCTTTTTCAAGGGAAACTCCTTTAATATCTATATCCACCACCAAAGAAGAAGATAAGAACAAGAGCACAATTAAATACTGCGAGCAGCCTCAACAGTAACTGAGCTGCAGAGTGAAAGATGAAATGAAAAAAGGTGATTGTGGAAACTGCCCGTAAAGGCTGTTGGCACGCGACACTGACTGATCTGTAGACGCTGAAGCTGCCCACAGTTTCCCCTGTAACAACGACCCGGTGCCAGTCTCACGCAACCCAGAGCCCAATGACTAAAATATCACAGCTGCTTAGTCAGACTGAGGAGCAAAGCTGCAGGTCTCTCACTTTCAAGCTGAGTGTGGAGGAGGTAGTGTTTCCTGATATCGTGACATGAAGCATTCTGCTCAAAGTCAAGCCAGGCCGGTGTCTAGGTTTTTGTATTTGAAGCTGCTTCAACTGTGACATTTCGTAGAAGCCCAGAATGACTCATAGTAACCATGACAGACATGCAGCAGAACGCATTCAAAAGTCCAAATTTAATATACATTTCAAGGTGGGTGAAGTGAACTGGAGTAATTCAAGAGTAACAGTACGATGGTGACGGGAACAATTCGATTTTTTACCTGTTTGAAACGAGTTGTGATGTTTTAAAAAGAACCAAATTTCAAGTTCAAGTTCCACAATTACTGTTTCTGTTTGAGGCTCTGTGCCAGAGAGTACTGTCAGACTAAAGGTCCTCCGATTCTCCCCAGATTTACATTTGTGGCGGATTCAATGGGAACGACTGCCTGCAAACGGCTGAATCTTACAGCCCAGAGACCAACCAGTGGACAATGATCAGCCAAATGACCTGCCGGCGCAGTGGACTTGGCATCGTTGCCTCTGCAGACCACGTCTACGCAGTAAGTACATGAAACAGTGACACGCTAACTGTGTGACGTATGAAGAGATTTGGTCAGCGGTTGTTTTTAGACTCAGATGAGCGCTCTCTTTTGGCGAAGAATTTGGTTGAATCTCAATTCAAGCGTCTCGCCCTTAATTTTCACTTTTCCTCCCAAAAGGTTGGCGGCTTTGAAGGCTCCGTCCGTCTGAGCAGCGCAGAGGTCTACAACCCGAGGAGCAACACCTGGCAGCGAGTGTCCCATATGTTGACTTCCCGCAGCAACTTCGGTATCGAAGTGCTCAGCGACCGGCTCCACGTTGTTGCGGGCTATAACGGCCCCCAACTGCAGTAATGTCGAGTACTACGACGCAACGACTGACGAGTGGACGGAGGTTTGTTCCTTGGATACTTCCCGCAGTGCCGTGAGTTGTCCGGGCTCCCCAACATGGACGAGTATGTTTTCCCCCGTGAGTCCCTGTCGATTGTCAGTTTGGATGACGTGTCTTCGGACTCTGAAGACTCATCAGGAGACTCCTGAACAGTGCCGTGGTGCCATCATCCACCCGGCCAGATGTAAATAAGGAAATAAATATTGATTGTGCATTGAACTGCTGTTCATCCACAGATTTTCTTTTCAACTTTTCAGTTTGTGCAACTTCTAAGTTTGATGTTCTGTGAGGGGGGTGCTGTGTTCCACCTGCAGACACACACGGGTTGATCCAGAGTGCATCGTTGCAACATTAACACCTTAATACGACAAATACGAATTGCTGTTTCATGCATTCAGGTTTTCACATCGGCCACCGTATTTCTCCTGCTCGCTTGGCACAGCTTGAAAAGGTTTGGCTCTAGAAAGGGCATTGCCTGCTTTTTGCGTTAGGTGACGTCACCGTAGTTCTCATGACAGGCTCGTAGAGGGAGGGCTGAGCAGAGGGTCAGTCGGTTTGTTGCAATATGCCACCTTCACACTAGATGCCACACACTAAACACACTGGTTCTTCAAACTAACATTATCAGCCAGTGTTCAATCAATTAGCCTTTGGCGGTGGAAATATGACAATATGTAATTAAAAGGTTATAGTATATTATACCACATACATGTCATAAGAAATATACAACGTAAAACATTTTCTCACTGATCAGATACTTTGGTTTATGACCAAATATTATTATACTAATATTACTATATTAAGAAATAATATAATACATTTAATATTATTATACTTAATATTATGTTTCTTTAGTGCATAATCACCTGGAAATAAGAATTGTTGTGTTTGCGATGCCTTCTCATCGGGTTTCTCTTTAGAGTCGGCGGCCATGTTTCTACGGAGGCCCAGAAAGGTCAAACCGTCAACACTCACAGGAGAAGTTCCAGTTAGTTGTAATCTGCATCATCGCCACTAGATGGCGCCACATTCTGTCTAAACGATCTCAACGAACGTCCCTTAAATCGTCGTGTATTGATCTGCTCACAGCAGCTTCTATAACGTGACACATTGCTGCTAAAACAAACGAGACAGGAAATGGAGAGCCAGGAAGCTACGTAGCTCATTAGCTCATCAACTTCTGTTCATTAAGAATCCGGTTTATTAAAAAGTAGGTTTTGGTAACATAAACATAGAGAAAGTTAAATTAGAGATAAAAGTCAGAAAATTACAACAATTATGCAAAATTGTACAAAGAATGTGCAACGGTTCACAGTATGAAGTGTAAAAATATTATTTTAGTTCCAAAGATGTCCGTCGGAGTACAAACAGCTTCACAGTTTAACAGTCATTGATACAACTTTTAAATGAACAGAATTTATTGTCGAGTTAAAACTCTGAAACCACTTAAGAACAAATGTGTTGATACGAGTGCCTCTAAAGTGAGTTTTATCTAAATCGTTATGCGGTTAATATCAGTTGAGATGAGAATGCAGCTTTGTAGCCGTCCTAAATAAACCATGAGTCATTTAATACCCCCCCCCCCCACAGATTAGTTTAAACGCCTAAAGCTAACCGAATATGTTCCATTAGCTTCAGCTGTGGTGTGATGAGGTCGGCCGGCCTTCGTTACGATGAGATGAAAGCGTGGTGATTCCTCAGGAGGAGCTCAGTGTTCAGAGATATAACGATGAAGTGATTAGAAACAAATGAACAATTTGAAAACGTCTCTTCTGTAAATCAGCTCCAGCTGTAAGTGAGAGTGCAGTTTAAACACCGTTTCACGGAAAAAAAGTCATGTAAAGTAATTTTACAAATAAAAAGAAATAAGAAAATAAAAAAGAAAGTAATAAATAAGTCACAGTCGGACGATGTGTAATTAAAAGGTTATAGTATATTATACCACATACATGTCATAAGAAATATACAACTTAAAACATTTTCTAACTGATCAGATACTTTGGTTTATGATCAAATATCCACCAAACCTCAGCCGGCGTTTACTGCTCAACCAACACGGCAGCTAAACACCGACATGCTGCACGAGTCGGCATCCATCGATCGCATCACAGCAAACAGGAAGAACACACCCAGTCAACAACGGTACAAAATGCTTTATTTGTTGAGAATGCAGAAGCAAAGTTACTCATTCTTACACTTCAGTATTAAAATAATTTAATTATATTACAAATCTTCAGCCTAAATCTGTGAGGAAGACGGACAGCGGTGATTACGATGTTCTATTTAAAATAAAAGCAATTCAAAAAATCAGGTCTACAGCATTTTTAAGAGAAAACTATCAAAAATGATTTACGAGTCGTCTGTCGTCGAACTTTGCTGTGACTGCGTCTGAAGATTGAAGCGTTAATGAAGCCGTCTTTGTTACAGGTCAGCTGAATTCTTCCGTGTAATTGTCTTAACGAGCTCTCGTGACATCCGGCGTCGTTAGCATCGAGCTAACGATCTTCCTCGTTAACAGTCGATCATTCTAATCGCACGACGTTTTCTACGATCATCCAAAGAGTTTACTGCTGTCAGAGCGACGCCTCGCTGTAACGCACAGACTTTGCATCGTCAAGCGTGCAGGAGACAAACAGCTGCTCGTGTTGAGCTTTAGCAGCTGAAGCCTTGGCGGTGGGCCGCGGGGGGTTTCAGAGGGAGATGTCCGAGGACACGTGGAGCTGTTGTCCCGGTTTCCACTTGGCGCTGCGTCTGCCGGCGTCCGTCCGTCTGTACGGCTGATTCCTTAAATCTGAGGACGAAGAACGGAACACACTGAGGAAAAAACTCTTCAAAACATTTGTGTTGTAATATTAAGATCCTTCAGGCAAAAGCACCGATAGCTCACTGTGAAACAACTTCACGAATAGTCCGAGACAGTCCAAACTTAACTCGAGTAAAAGTATGTAATTAG
>CM051708.1:19171719-19211719 GCA_028022725.1 Lycodopsis pacificus
ACAGATACAAGGTTCTAAAAACAAATACTTTCACTGTTCCACCAGAGAAAGTCAAAAGGAAAGACTTCCTCAACACTGGAGCCTTTATACCACCATGCAACGTAAAAGGCCTTTTCTACGGTGGCCCTGAGAGCTCAAAGCACTGCAACTTAAAACAAACAAACATATGCAAAGAGACAGAACACACGCAAACATCTTCACAACAGACAAACACACAAACAGGAACAACACAAAAAGCACAACAGGAACTGTTTCCTGGGGACGCTTAAGAGTGACGCACACGCGTTTGTGGATTATGAAGTTATTTAAGTCGTCTATCAGTCATTGTGATGGCATGATGTAGATATTGTTTATGAATCTGAAGGCTAACTCTACATGAACAGCTGATTCCTGTTTTATTTTAGGTCATTTTCCAACAGACAGACTTCAGTGACTTCATGAATCACAAGCCGGCCGTGTGCTTCACTCTTTAAATACTAAATGCTGCTCGTGTGACGTTAAGTTGCTGAAGATGTTTCGTCCTTTGCTCCTGAACTCTTCATTCATAATTATTAATGTTGAGCTCTCAGGGCCACCGTACTGTTTCTACAACAAATGACAATCTGCACTGAAGTGAAGAGATCTTGACGTTAGCTTCTGTTCTCTTCACATTCAGAGATCGTTGTTCATCAGCAGCATGTTTATAGTTTCGGTTTCCGTCGCTGCCTGAACATGAAATGAACTGATGAACTAAACGCGACGTGAAGCAGAGTCACGGTCAGAAAAGTAAAAACACAAGAAACTCTTCTGTTGTCACCTCGAGGACTTTCTTCAGCTTGCTGGAGGATTTGATCGACATCGAGGCGGCGATGATGGCGTTCAGTTGCTGCCAGAAAGAGATGAAAACTGTTGAGATCATCGTTGGTTTGTAAACAGATGCAAGATGTCTGACATCAGCAGATTAAAGTGGCGTTTGATTTACATTGAGCCTCATCGTGTGTTCAGTTCTTCAAGAGGAAATGTTAAAGTGTTTTTCTGATTCTTTTCAATTGATGTATTTGTGTAATATTGTTTTTCTTCATATGTAGAGTATTTGAACTTATTTACTGATCTTTATATTTGGCTAGTTTTGACTTTTCTTGTTTTATTGATACTGTAAATTGCTGGGAGGAAGACTATCGATCACTTTGTGGAAGCTAATGAGGATCCAAATGAAGAATAAATAAATAAACAAACACTCGGACCTTGAATGTCTGAAATATTATGTTCTCAACAATAAGTAATGGGAGTTATAGAAAAGCAATCTCTTCTTGCGGGACTATTTCCTGGCGGAGGAATACATCTCTGACCCACCGGCTGTACGAGCTGGACGCTCTCGCTGAAGTTGCCCATGAAGGTGAGCGTGCTGATGCGCTGCGAGAGCCGCGGGATCTTGCTGAAGCGCACCATGAAGCGGTCCTCCTCGCTGAGCTCGTCCAGGGGCCTCCCGTCGCACTCGTAGCCGTGGATGAGCTTCGTCTCGTACTCCGTGGGGATGAAGCGCTCCAGCAGCTCCAGGAAGTCCAGACTCAGAGCCCTCTGGTTGTACCTGTGGGGGGCCGGCAGTGCGGTCACTTACTGGTGTGGGGTAATAAAACCAGTACCAACGCCGGGCACATGATTCGGGTACGTACGTCTCGATTGCACAGCAGATGTCGGATGCAGCCACTCCTTCCTTGCGCAGAGTGATGGCCAGGTTCTTGGCCCTGTTGGGCTCCATCAGAGACACTTTACTGGGGGTCTTGTGGGCCCGTTTCATCTTGAGGGTCCCCAGTTCTACAGGGGCCGACTGAGCCTTGGTCTTGAACTGCTCCTCAAAAGTCTCCATGTTGAGCTCCTGAGAAAGAGGAAGGCGAGGAAAGAGAGAGAAGCAGAGACGGGATTAACAACTGATGCATGAGGTTCATTCTTCTTGGGGACAATAAACATATTTCACATTCGACATGTTGGTTTGTTCCAGCAGGAAGCACTCAGGTGTAAGAGTCACACCTGGTGGACCACAGCCTCTGTTTGTTCTGCTACAAGAAATGTAAATTGATTTATTTTTGTTTGTTAGAAGCCAAAACAGAAGTATAGTCAGAAGGCTGGAGTCTGGCTTCAGCGTTACTGATTAGAGCCAAGAGGATTTCTATCAGCTTCTTTATTTAACGTTTCATAACAAACCTGATGGAGTAAAGGCTGATGATCAGACTGCTGCTTTCACAGCCAATCAAGGTTTTAATAACGTTGTATTGTCTGTAACGGGAACGACGGGGACGACGGGACCATTGGAGGAAATATTCAGAGGAAAAGAGTTTAATATTCTCTGAGATTAAAGTCGTTCATCTGCAAGAAAAAACCACATCGCTTCATTTTGTACGGATGGATCAACGTCATCACACCGAGCAGCCGTGTATTATTGTATTATACCTGCAGTGGGTTAATTAATCTAATTGTACTAATAATCAGATTCATCAAAAAGGAGATAATCATGATTGTAGCTCAGAATCACCTCGTTATTAATCAGCATCCAGACTTTGAGGAGAAGTTTCTGTGAATTGGGCCGATCGAAACGAAAACAACAAAGTGATTCAAGTTTTTAGTTTCATGTTTGTTTTTCTTGTGAATTTACAGCTTTTATCTCAGACATTCTTCTGAGAACATTAACCCCCCCCCGCTCCGTAATGAATTATTTATGATAACACGCCGTCGTAGAGGGGAGCTCTATGCGGATGCTGAGTATTTATTTTGTTTAAAAAGAAGAAAAACAACAACAAACAAACTTTTAATTTACTAAAATTAAAATAAACATTTGGACTGGACTGAGATGTTTGGTGTCAGCAGCACGAGGAGGTCAAACCTGGAAGACGCTCTCGTCGTCCAGCTCGTTGAAGACGGTTCCGGCCACCTGGTTGGACTTGAGGGCCTGCCAGTTCAACAGCGGCAGGCGGTATTTGGTTTGAATGGGCTTCTTCTTTTTACAACCTGGAGAGAAAGAGAATTATTCTGCTTACATGTTGGCTATATTTCTCTGATCTTTGCTGGTATTTGTCATGGCTTCACGTTGTCATTATCTGCTTTTATTGTGTTGTTTTCATATCTTTGCTGTATTTGATTGAACAGAACGTTAACTGTTTAAGTCTGCTCTATGAATACATTTGGATCGGTTGCTTTTTTTCCTGCACCATAAACAGTTTTACCACTTCGGGCATCTAAAAACAATGTAACTAAAATACCGTGTTGAAGGATCTCGACCCAAAGAGTCTGTGAACCGTTAGCGGATCGCTAACAGTCTGCTGTAAACACCCTCAAGCTGTCACTGTTGCTTTAAATCAGTGATCGTTTCAGATAAAAGAAAAATATAATTCCTGCTCAATCTTCTCTGCCCCCCCCCTCTGATTGTGGACTCACCTGAGCTGCCATCAGTCAGATCTCCTGGTAGATGGGTCGTACCACCTCCTGGAGGAAGAAGGGGGGGTGGAGCCGCTGGTGGTGGAGGAGGAGGAGGTGGAGGAGGAGGAGGAGGAGGAGCTTGTACCGACTGCAGAGGAGCCTCAGAGAGCGGAGGCTGAGGGTCTGAGGATGGAGGAGAGGCCTCGAGGTTTTCACCCGAATCTGCTTCTTCTTTAGCTGTCGAGGAACAACGAGACGGTTCATCTCTGTACATTCATAGAGTGGAGTCATAAAACCTCACCATAATAGTTATCTTGCAATAACTTCCGTAATATTTTCTTGAAAAGCTTCCTGGAAAAGTACGTCATTTGATGCCGATTATAAGAAAAACAGAGAAAAAGTTCTGAAAGAATTCTTAGAAACTTTATCGGAAGATAAACTGTAGATACGAGGTTCTAAACTAACGGCCCAGAGAATATTTAGAGTTTATAATTAGATCTGGTCAGCAAAGATGTTTCCATATTTCTATTTTTCCAGAGTTGCAAGGCTGCGAAATCTGAATAAAAAACAAATGTTTGAAGAAATGTTACATGAACCTTTTAAGCTTAAAGTAAAGCTTCAACAGAACTGAATTAGTGATTATTTTATCGTGGAGATCGACTCGGACCTTCCTGCGTCACGTGCTGGATGACGGGGACCACCTGGATGTCCAGGTGCCCAGAGGAGGAGCGCTCCATTCGGACCAGGCCCTGCTCCGCCAGAGCCAGAACCTTCACCTCCAGCTCCCTCAGGGCCTCGGTGGATCGATCCCTCTCTCTCTCCCGCTCACGTTCCAGCTCTCGCTCTCGTTCTTGCTGCTGCAGGAGAGTCACCCGGGAGCCGGATTCACGGAGACTCTCCTGCGATACACAAGAAACAGGAAACAGTTGTGTGTGTTAATAACAATATCACTAACTCCTTAACCAGCGGCATGTGTTCTCAGTATGTCCGATGTGTCGTATAATAAGATTGGTGAAGGAAAACTACAGCTTACTAGAACAGGACTTTCATTGTTGCAGCTCTGGACCAGACGGCAACCTCCGGTTCTAAAGAGTGAAGCCGATGCTTCATGTGTTCAAGCTGCATTCTCTCTAGTGTCCACCAGGGGGCGACTCCTCTGGTTGTATAGAAGTCTATAGAACATGACTCTACTTCTCTCTTGATTTATTCCCTCAGTAAACATTGTAAACATGAGTTTATGTCTCAATCTCTAGTTTCAAGTCTTCTTCAATACAGCATGATGTTCATTTAGTACATGATGGTCCATTTAGAGTCACACAGACCATAAAGCAGGGGATGCTTTAGGGCGGGGCTACACGCTGATTGACAGGTCTCAAGTTGTACTGTTGCTTTAATAAAAAATGAAATATTCAGAGGAGGAGCTACCTTCAGGAGCTCCACTTCTTTTGTGGTCTGAATGAGCTTCTTCTCCATCTCCGACATGTTCTCCATCGCCTCCCTCTCGCTCTCCTGAAGCCTGCCGCTCAGCTGCGACATGAAAATTCATGCATTGAGATTTCCTCCATACATTCTATGTGTGTGTGTGTGTGTGCAGTATATCTACCAGTGTGTTGTGCTCCTGCAGCTCCTCCATGTGCTCCAGCAGAGCGTTCTTGGTCTCTGCGTCCTCCAGCAGAGCTCCCACATCAAACACGTTGTCCAGATAGGCCTGAATCTGCACCAGCAGCCGGTCGCTCTCCGTGAACTTCAACCTCTGCAGATTCAAAGAAGAAGAACAAGTTACACAAAGAGTCCTGCCTGCATGATAAATACACAACGGCCACGTTTCAAGGTTTCTGTTTGAAGTGACTGAAAGGGTCGGAGGTCAAACTTGCGTCGAGGTAGTCGTCCAGCCCGTGCTGAGTGAACTCGTACTGGAGGTGGACTCTGAAGTTCATGTTTTCCACCGAGTGGACCACGATGTTGATGAACTGCATGCAGGCCACCTGGTGGACAGACAGAGGAAATACTTACTTCATCTTTACATCTCGTGATCCGTTTTCTTCTCTCCTGTGTTTTTGACTTCACGTTTCACCAGGAAAATGTTTTTAAATTGCTAATATATATATATATTTAGTTTCATCTGTGAAAAATATGTGGTTATTTTATTTATAAAAACTTTCCAACACACAATAATATCTGCACTTTGTGAAGCGAACATGGAGGAATTAAAGCGCACCTGGAAGAAAACACGAATGCTTTTATTCCTATTGAAGAACATGAGGTAACGGTGCACTTCAGCCTCTTGTGGCCGAAAAGAGTATTACAACAACAAACGCTTAAAAGATTATCCCAGCAAAACAAATGTTCCCGCCTGTTCTATAGAAAAAAATAAAATAAAAGTCAATTTTAAATCAAATTTGTGACTACAGCTTTGAATATTTTGGTTGGTAATGAAATCAGGGTGCGAATATAAATATGAACGACCAGGCAGCAATCAAAACACAGACACTTCATTAACTATTTTGATAAATTGATTCATCTCTTTCAGTCATCTGCTCTCTTTGTAGATCTTTCTCTTCAGCGTTACCATGAAGTCGATGTTGCTGTCTTCATGGCTGAAATACTCCATGAGCTTCTCGAACCGACTCTTCTCTCCACACACCTGAAAGAGCCCAGGAAACAGAAGCAGAATAATTAATGTCAGATCACAGCAGAGAAGAGCCACAGATGATTAAATAATCACCTTCTTTTTCTTTCTTTTGTGATTAATTGTTAATGCGTAAAAAAATTCCTTTGAGACATGATTCTGAGGATGGATTAGAAAAATAAAACCTGTATCATGTCTTCTCCACATGTACACACAGTAAGTGCTCACAGTAAGTCCAAACGATATTACAGTAATGCATCCATCTATCTATCTATCATCTATCCATCCATCCATCCATCCATTCATCTATCCATCCATCCATCTATCCATCCATCCATCATCTATCCATCCATCCATCATCTATCCATCCATCATCTATCCATCCATCCATCATCTATCCATCCATCCATCCATCTATCCATCCATCCATTCATCTATCCATCCATCCATCTATCCATCCATCCATCATCTATCCATCCATTCATCTATCCATCCATCCATCTATCCATCCATCCATCATCTATCCATCCATCCATTCATCTATCCATCCATCCATCATCTATCCATCCATCCATTCATCTATCCATCCATCCATCTATCCATCCATCCATCATCTATCCATCCATCCATCATCTATCCATCCATCATCTATCCATCCATCCATCATCTATCCATCCATCCATCCATCTATCCATCCATCCATCATCTATCCATCCATTCATCTATCCATCCATCCATCTATCCATCCATCCATCATCTATCCATCCATCCATCATCTATCCATCCATCATCTATCCATCCATCTATCCATCCATCCATCCATCCATCATCTATCCATCCATCCATCATCTATCCATCCATCCATCATCTATCCATCCATCATCTATCCATCCATCCATCATCTATCCATCCAACATCTATCCATCCATCCATCCATCTATCTATCCATCCATCAATCATCTATCCATCCATCCATCCATCTATCCATCCATCTATCCATCTATCCATCCATCCATCCATCTATCCATCCATCTATCCATCTATCCATCCATCAATCATCTATCCATCCATCCATCCATCCATCAATCATCTATCCATCCATCCATCCATCCATCCATCTATCCATCCATCTATCTATCCATCCTCCATCCATCTATCCATCCATCTATCTATCCATCCATCCTCCATCATCTATCCATCCATCAATCATCTATCCATCCATCCATCCATCTATCCATCCATCATCTATCCATCCATCATCCATCCATCTATCCATCTATCCATCCATCCATCCATCCATCCATCATCTATCCATCCATCCATCATCTATCCATCCATCCATCAATCCATCCATCTATCCATCCATCCATCCATCTATCCATCTGTGTAAATCAGCTATATTCCAGCAAACATGTGATCTAATTAAACAGTAAAGTGTGGACAGAGGCTGTGAGTAAAGTTTCAGGTTCAGTTGAGTTCAGGGACGAACAGAAACGATGGCAACAGTGAAGCCAGTGCAGATAAGTGCAACAGTCCAGTGTTCTCTTCTGTCAACATGAACAACATGAACACGGCTTCGCTAAGTGTTCCAGGATAAAATAATGTGGCTAAATTATAATTGTGTTTTTACTAACAGCTCAGCAGACCCCCCCCCCCCCCCCCCCTTCTGCCCACTCATGTCCTGCTTAATAATGCAGCGCGCCAACCTGACAGCCTGCTCAACCCAAAACAAAGCCCACGTTCTGCTGCTGAGGGACACATGAGCCGGCTCCTGGCTCCGTGCCCGCCTGCCTCCACTCTACGAGCGATCCACCGCTGCCTCCACGGTCCTCTCGCCCACACGCTTCAGTTCTGCACAAAACAAAACACGCGCCGCTCGCTGCGATGCTGCCGTCACCGCTGCGGAAACTGATCAACTGATCAACCAGGAGAGGGGAGGACTTGTCACCTAGTTTTCTTTTTCTCTATTAAATGATATATGTTTTTTCTATATTAGTTTTAATGACCTCGACTCGATGGGGAACAATAAGAACGGGCTGAACGTCGACTTGTGAAAGAACCGTTTACTGCGTATTGTGTCCTCGAGCATCTTTCTACAATGTGTTCTGGCTCAAGTGCTGAGTCAGGAGATAGATTTCAAATGACAAACGAGGAAACAGCCTCAGCAGAGAAGACATCTCGTATTCAATTCAGCAAATTAAAATCCATTTGTTCAGATTTCTGTCCTTAAATTTAAATCACAACATCTAATGAAACTTGTTTTAAGTGCGTCTCGAGATGTGGATCCAGACAGCAGCCTTCCTTGTTGCAGGGCAGGTTCTCACGAATAATAGACGCTCCTGGTTCAGGTCCGCGCTCCTTTCTGTCTGCGCTGTTGTGGCTGCACGAGGCGATCTGTTGGCAACAGTTGCTGCTTTCTCAGACGAGAGAAGGCCAAGGAGAGGTCAGAGGCCACTCAACAAGTGTTTCACATAGTTACGCCTCTTCAGTCAGTTTCCGTTTGGCGGCGGGACAACTGGGCCGAGCAGCTGACGGACGGACGGGGGGGGGGGGGACGGGGACCAGCTCTTCCGTGCATTAAAGGACGACTGGTATGCGGGAGCTGTAACACTGATACCACCTCTCCATGGTCAGCATCGCACCAGTTCAGTGTAATGTTGGGTGAGTCGTCCCTGCTGCAGTGGAAACAGTGAACTTTGATGGATGATGACGCAACACTACCTGCTCTTATTTACAAACTACTCAACACCAAAACTGTCCTTTCAGTCAAATCTCAGCTTGGACTTATTGATCTGCTCCTGAGAGCTGGATATCAAACGGTACCGACTGAAATGTGTCCGTAGTACAAGCAACAAGATCTGTAACCTCGTTTTAACTATTTAATCGTCTTTCTTTATTTCCATAGTTCCTAATTTGTAAATACAATTTGTAATTTTTAGATTCATATTTGACAACATGCCTCATTTCAACTTAATACGGCAGCGTCGTCATTGTTTGTACACAAACGTTGATTACATATTCATGGAAAGGTTTAAAGACCTCTTTGAAGCTGTCGAAGGCGGACAGGATGATGTCGTGGCCTCCTCTCACCAAACACACGGCCGCCAGCAGCTCCAGCACCAACGCCTTCGTCCTGACGAGCACAAACGTAACTTTACTCTCGATGAATCGGGTCTTCTCTGCGTTCATCCAGCGGACGGAGTTCACCGTGCTGCGTACCTCGGGTTCCTGTTGTTGAGGCTGAGCGTGATCTCGTTGACGCAGCGAGGATGCTTCATCACCTGGTTGAACCCAGACTGACAACACACGCTCGCACGCACACACACACACACACACACACACACACACACACACACACACACACACACACACACACACACACACACACACACAGCAAAATGTCAATGGAAGCTACACGAGTGACTAATATTTAAAGTAAACTACGTGACTTGTTTTTTTCTTCTTCTTGTTGTTTGACTCCTGCTGTCATTTAAAGTATAATTCAGCCTCATTAGGTGTTTAAATGTTGAATATAAAAGTCAATGTCTGTCAGGAAAATAATATAAAATATCAATCAAAAACAATGTATACACCAAATGTTTATATATATTTGGCGAAAATGATGAGATAGTGAGTTAAAATATTGAGACAGTAATAATATACAATATTGTGACTCTAAGTCTTAAGCATAAAGGCCATGAGACAGAGATTTGTTGTTGTTTACATACCTGGTAGTTCATGATGGCTCGCAGACACATGATGCACAGATGAACGTCGTCGGTCTGGCTCACAGCGCGAGAGCTCCTCTGGACTTTCCTGTTTTGGAGAGAGTTGAATCTGCAGGTGAGAGACGCTGCGGTTACGTTGCTGTCCCTACGTCTTCACTAAAATATCCTTATTAAGTAATTAGTAAACATGAAAAACATAATCCATACAGCCATCATGTAAATCCCATAATGACAATAAGGTAAAGTACACAGGAAAGTCAAAATGAGTCAAACTGTAAACTTTGTTTCGCGATAAGTTTGAGTGTCACATTCACGCTCAAACGCGTGACAAAGAAACACACGTGCACCTGAACCAGAGGCCAGCGGGCTATGACAAGAATGCAGTCGCTTCACATCAGAGAGATTACATGTCGAACAGTGTGTGTGTGTGTGTGTGTGTGTGTGTGTTCACGTTACAACGTCATCTGCTGTGCGACATTTTCCCCTAAAACGCCAGTTCATCATTGCACTCGGTTTGAAAACACTGCTGTCAGAATTTATGATATTATTTTAGGACTGAAGATAAAACAGTTCTGCAAAACAAAAATATTTATACTATGATCGAATGTATGTTATTACTTTTTAGTATCTTATATCATATCTCGTATCTTTTTATTTCATAATAGGGTAATACGCATTAGAATGTACTCAGTTGACCCTTAAAGTGTCAGAACCGGAGGTTGCCGCCGGACCAATACTCATTTTGAAGAAGTGGAGCTTGAACGTAGATCAATGGAACCTCCGTATGTACGTTAGCCGTTAGCGCCTATGCTGCTAGCGTTACTAGCTCTCCTGCTCTCTAGGTTGTTCACATTGTAGCGTCATCAGGGATCCACGATGAGCAGGCATTCATACCAATCCCCTGATCGCATATTGCTGAATATTGGTAAAGTAAACGTTATTGTAGGGGGGATCATGGCAGAACGGTGTGATGCAGCACCACTGTACACTTTGTCATTTTTATTTGGGACATCGAGCTTCACATGAGTCCATGAAACCTCTCGGCCGCTCTGTGCGTACCTCACGGTGAAGGCCTTGCCGGCCTTGGAGGCGCTGTGAGTGGGCGAGTTGCTGGCACTTCTGCTCAGATCCTCCACGGACTTCTCCACGCTTCTTTTATCCGTGGGCACCGTGCCGTTGTCCACAGTGTCCGCCTCGTACCTGCGAGCCAAAAGAATCAGAGTTCACGCGGGAAGACAAGAGACGAACATAACCCAACAAATCACGGCACGTCCAGCTGACACCTACGTGACAGCACTGTGGGCGAAGGACAGATAATCCACGAGAACGTCTAAGCCGAGGTTCTCCTCGTTGAGGAACTCCTGAGCCCAGCTGCAAAGACCAAATACATTTCAACTCATCACACACTTTCACATGAGATATGGAATGACAAACACGTGTTATCAAGAGCTCTGCATCTTTAACAAACGTTGAATTTAATTCATGATGTCTAAATATGTGTGTTACATTTATATCTTTCCTTTCTTCTGTTCAACGTATCGTCTTTCACGTATTCATTTGTGTTTATTGGATTGTTGTCCACTGAGTGCTTTGTTTTTGTGCTCATTGTGTGCACTTCTTTTTGTAGTTTATTCTTTCTTGTATTTTTCTTAATTACGTTCGCTTTTTCCTTTATTTCGATGTTTATTTTTCTCCTTATGTTGAGCGTCGGCTTATTGAACTCTTGTCACATTTCTTACTTTTTATGTTATGAAGTCTTACGTGTGTGCAAATAACAAAACACCTTTTAGGATTATAAAACTACAAACTACAAAACACACCGTTACATTTTCTATTTAACGCGGGAAAACATAATTACAAGAAGAAACGAGTGTATCCAAGAAGCTTTTCAAAGGTTTGTGTTTGAATGAATGTGTTGTTGTAACACCACTTTAATTAAAATCTCCTTCAGAGGCTCAAGTAGGTTTTTAAAACTTTTGTCAGAGTTTTCACTTGGTGTGGTATGATCACACAAAGCCCTGGAGGATTGGAGGGAGACTCACCCGATGTAATTGGTCCTCAGGGAAATCTCCAACTCTCTGAGGATCTGAGTGGATTCCTGGACGCGTCTCTTGAACTGACAGAAGGGAAGTTGTGAAGTCAGTAAACGCCTCATTATTCAGAAAATGTAAAAGTTGCCGGGCAGTTCTGTGTATTGATCTGCAGCTTGAATTTAAGAAGCAATCACACTGACAAGAAAAAAACCTTCCTGCCAGTGAAACAAGCAACAAACATTGTTTATCTCAAAAGCACGATCAAAGAGTGACACGGAAGTCCTTCGTGGTCGTTTGATATCACAATAAATCCCATGAATAAATACTCCTGCATGATCGCCTGATTCCAATCAAATCAAATCATAAATCCTTCCATAAACCTTCTGACAGGATGTGAAACATCACATTGCTTCTTTTGTTGTCTTTTAAAAACGACCCGTTCACGCTGACGGGACGTCGTACAGACGGACAGGCGGCTCGTTGATTGGACTTCAGGACACACGCGGTGAAATTAAATTCACTTTGATGCTTCTGATGCTTATTTATGTTCTTTGATTAATACCTGACTATAAGCATTATCCGTATTAGCGTTTGACCTCTTGATCAGGTGATAAAACCTTTGCTGACGTGCTTATATACGTGACATTGAATACAGATCGATACGACTGCTTCCTGAACAGATTTTTACAATCAGCAGATGGATTTATTAGCAGTTAAAGCTTTTGAAATCTCGCTAAAATCACAGTAGTTTGCAATCACACCACAAACAAACTGCACCAGAGTCTGCTGGGAAGCGGTGCTTTACTGGCATGAATGTACCGAGGACAATAACGAGATTACATAGAAAAAGAAGACGGTAAAACTCATATAATAAAGAAAAGAGCAGGAAACAATTGCTCTGTGTGATAAAAGACTTTTGTGAAATCATTTTTCACACCAAACAGAAACTGAAGGTTTGAGCTGAGACGTGAGTCCGCCGGGTCGTATACCTTCCGGCTGACTCCTCCGTGATCCAGGTGACTCTTCAGCTTCTCCAGATAAGCAGATGGTGGGTTCTTCACTTGAAACCGCTCCTGAAGATGCAGACACACACACACACACACACACACACACACACACACACACACACACACACAGCGTCTTTTATGCAAATGTGTTGGATCTCAACAAGCTTCCAGGATTTATTCTACTGCGGTTCTACGTCACAAACACTTCAGCGGTTTGTCCGTTTTGTGAATACATCATCAGTAACAGCTTTCAAAGATTGGCTCCATCTTTGTGCAGTTGTAATTATTATGTATGGTTTGAGCAGAGTGAGCGGTGTCCTCTGTCGCTGTCCCGTCACCTTGTTCTGGACCTCCCCGGTTACTCCCGTGTGCGTTTGTGATGTTTGGTCACGACATCGATCGCCCTACACTGCACATGAAAGGCCATCGATTGTCCTCTTTCTTTATGAAGTGACCAGAGAGACGCTGTGCATGACGACAGAGGGGATGGAGAGAGCAGACCCACCTGGTCACAGATCAGCTCCCACTTCTTCTCGTTGTCGTACTGACTCAGGATCTTCACTTTGTCTGGAGGAAGATTCATTGTGTTCTGAAAACAGAGAGAAAGATGCAGAATCTGTTGACGACACGCTCCAGTGAGAATCGTCATTAGTCCTATTCGAGTCACTCGTCTGGTGCTGAGTCATGACTCCATGAGTCAGACGTCGCCGATCAATATCGGTTCAGTCTGCAGGTCTGTTGTCACAACAGTTGTGTTGCTACGGATGCTGTTACACATCACGTCCTCACAAACAGACGTCACATCAGTCTCAGTTTCAGTGAAAGCACACAGAAGAATTCACAAATGTATTGTTACTTTTGTTTACATTTATACACGATGAAAACTATTTTTGTGGAAAGTAAATCACAACACTCACCTGTGAATCCTTCTGTGTGCATTCATTAGTTCTGAGCCTGATCTGACTCCACAGTAGCAACACATGACTGGATTAAGAACAGTTACGTCGCACATTAATAACGCTGCTTTGTGTGCAACACCGTCTCTAAACAGAAAGCCGATGCTGCACTTCGATGACAACGGAGTGCTCGTCCGAAACTCTTGAGTGTCAGCTGATGGGGTCAACGACAACGTTGTTTGTGTGGATGACAAAACAAAGACTCACCACAGACATCGACACACATGAAGACACCCGTCGTGGTGTCCCACATTACAGACGCATCAGCCGAACGAATTAGAACCCACACATGAAACTGGGCTCGTCCACACACTCGGCTAACGCCTCACTTTGTTTCAAAGCTGCATCTCTTCATCGGTTTCTCCTCTTCATCCGTTCCTCACACCTCCTGAAGAAGAGCGACTCCTCCACGAGGTCATCGACACGGACTCTGAGTAAATGTCCAGCAGTCGGTACTTAGTGCTGATTGTACTTTACCTCCGGGCCTCAGCTCAACCGCATAGAACAGCTTTTAAATCGGACTTTTGTTCTTTTATTATATGAAGTAGTTATACAATCATGTCGCTGAGGTACAAGCTGATGCAGTCTAAATACTGGAACACATGGAAGTCTACTGTGCAGACATTAGCGTGCCGAGTTTAAAAACGGCCACAGTGAGTTCCACATAGTGCAGTAAATCAATGCTGCTGTGAGGCTGGATGTGAACCTGATTAATCAGGCCTGAGGATCAATGCTGGTTATATTTGACCTGCTGGATCAGAAACAAGCTTACTTTACTCTGCTGCACATCTACAGTATTTCTTAATGACATTAAATAATCACGAGTACAAAAGGGACTTTTGGGAAAACATCTTGAGGTTTTATTCATGATTAAAAACTCTAATGTGCTTCATCAGAACTGTGTGGATGTGGCTTGATCAGGTTTGATTGGCAGAGACTAACTTATCATTCGATTTTAACTACATCTGTGAGAATATTGTCATATTTGTCCAAGAAAGTCAAAAGGACAGTTTAGCACCATGGGTCAGAATATCCCAACTGGTATTGTGTTGGTGAGCAAAGGAGAAGTCGAAGGTTATGTTCACACTACGAGCGACAAAAGCAACAGAACGGTATATTATTAGCAATGGTATAAGCTGACGAGTGAAGCCAAAGCTTCATGTGTTAAAGCTGCATTCTCTCTAATGTCCACCAGGGGGCGACTCCTCTGGTTGTATAGAAGTCTATAGAAAATGACTCTACTTCTCTCTTGATTTATTCCCTCAGTAAACATTGTAAACATGAGTTTATGTCTCAATCTCTAGTTTCAAGTCTTCTTCAATACAGCATGATGTTCATTTAGTACATGATGGTCCATTTAGAGTCACACAGACCATAAAGCAGGGGATGCTTTAGGGCGGGGCTACACGGTGATTGACAGGTCTCTAACAGACCATAAAGCAGGGGATGCTTTAGGGCGGGGCTACTGTGATTGACAGGTCTCTACCAGAGACGTACACGGCGTCTCTACGTCTCCTCCTCAGTCCAGATATGGTCACTTCCTGTTCACTGGTTGCAAAAAAGCCAAGATGGCGACGGCCGAAACACAGAACCAGAGGCTTCAAAACATCAGTCCACAAACTAATGAATGACGTCCCGACGACTACGTCCACTTCTTATATTCAGTCTGTGGTTCACGCTGGAATATGATTTTGGCCACATTTCAAAAATGATGCGAAAAGCCAAACAAATAAAATTGTATCCGAGCAATAAGCCAGAATCGAGCACGAAGGTTTGCAGTGTGATCAGCTTGTCCCATTTACGTCCAAACCCAGTACAACATGTTGTAAAATGAGAAGATGAATGTTCGTGATAAGTGTGAAAGCAAGTTGTCACACTCAAATGAACACTCTCGCCATGACAACCTGCACAATAACTGCCTCAGAGTGCTCAAGGATCACAAATCCCTCCAACTCTGCTTCAGCATGCTGATTTAAGCGGCATTAAAACGTTAAAATCAGCGACCTCTACGCCTGCCGTTAGCACACACACCGTCAAAACATGGAACGAGCTGCGTCTGCAGCAGTGGATGAATAATTACTGTCCTCCTTCCTCTCCCCGTTCAATCCGACTCCAACAGTACAACGCTGAGTCTGTTGCATCACATGTACTCACAGGGAAACACATTTAAGGATCGATACATCTACTTAATAAAGGGGAAGGCTAAATGCACTGCATTTCATTATCTGGTGTAAATGTCATCCTGATAAAATCATGTTTAAAGAAATGAAATGCATATTAATGTCTGGTGTGAAAGTGTAAGTCAAGATCTGTCTCAGAAGTGGACGACGTCACCGTTACGTCACCTGTTGGTTTCTGGACTAATGTTTTGAAGCCTCGAGTTCAGCATTTTGTTTAAGTTTTCTGCCGTCACCATCTTGGTTTTTGCCCGTCGCCATCTTGGTTTTTGCCCGTCGCCATCTTGGTTTTTGCCCGTCGCCATCTTGGATTTTGGCCGTTGCTATCTTGGTTTTTGGAACCAGAAGTGACATGAGGGGGTGGAGGTTTTACTGGGCTATGCTATTGCCTGGCTACCGGTATTGCTCTTGGGGGGGACGGGCCCATTGGTTGCACCGCCTGGTGAAGATGTGGCTTTAAGGGTCTTCTTTGTAGAGATAACGTCCCTCATATTGTGATCATTCGGATGAAGCTAACTATCGGTTTAACAAAAAACTGGTGAGTAAATGTTATCTCATTTTGTCTGTGTCTGTAAATACAGTACACAAATCCACAGATGTATATTTACAAGTCCACCCACTGCCGTGTTCCCTGTTGGGAAATATGCAAAATGTTATGTAAAACAGTGAAACAGTGAGGGGGGGGGGGGAGTGCTCCAAGTAAATTTGGATTTGACTGGCGTCATCAGAGTCACATGCAGCACAGCACTGTGAGGACTTGTGCTGCTCCGATATTGATTCTCTCAGTTTGAAAGCACTGCAGTGGCATCGCACAAATCCATCACAATACGAGTGAAACATCAATAAGAGCCGCTCATGAAACACATCGAAAAACACGTAAATACTGCATGTTCGCATGCAAATGTGAGCACACACACATATTGTCCTCCACCTCCCAAAGCCACACCTGTGAGGGAAAGTCCGACACGTTGAGCCTCTGCAGAATGAGACGTGTGACAGTTTGCAGCATCCCTCACTTTAACCTCCTCACTCACAGGCTGAGCAGACGCAGTCTCTTCTCCATTTAGAACAGGAGATTCTGCGATGCAGACTCAGCAGAAGGCGAGTGGGGGGGGGGGGGGGGGGGCGCTATTTGGTGGCAGAGATGATCTATATGTTGTGGGATAGGATGGCGCTGAAGCAAAAAGACACACTTGTTCAGCAGTTCAACTCCAGCAGAGTGATGCCTGTTTGGGTTTGCACATGAGAGACTGCACATGAGAGACTGCACATGAGACTGCACATGAGAGACTGCACATGAGAGACTGCACATGAGACTGCACATGAGAGACTGCACATGAGAGAATGCACATGAGAGAATGCACATGAGAGACTGCACATGAGAGAATGCACATGAGAGAATGCACATGAGAGACTGCACATGAGAGACTGCACATGAGAGAATGCACATGAGAGAATGCACATGAGAGAATGCACATGAGAGACTGCACATGAGAGACTGCACATGAGACTGCACATGAGAGACTGCACATGAGATACTGCACATGAGACTGCACATGAGAGAATGCACATGAGAGACTGCACATGAGAGAATGCACATGAGAGACTGCACATGAGATACTGCACATGAGAGAATGCACATGAGACTGCACATGAGAGACTGCACATGAGATACTGCACATGAGACTGCACATGAGAGACTGCACATGAGAGACTGCACATGAGAGACTGCACATGAGACTGCACATGAGAGAATGCACATGAGAGACTGCACATGATAGACTGCACATGAGAGACTGCACATGAGAGACTGCACATGAGACTGCACATGAGAGACTGCACATGAGACTGCACATGAGACTGCACATGAGAGAATGCACATGAGAGACTGCACATGAGACTGCACATGAGACTGCACATGAGAGACTGCACATGAGAGAATGCACATGAGAGACTGCACATGAGAGAATGCACATGAGATACTGCACATGAGAGACTGCACATGAGACTGCACATGAGAGAATGCACATGAGACTGCACATGAGAGACTGCACATGAGACTGCACATGAGAGAATGCACATGAGAGAATGCACATGAGAGAATGCACATGAGAGACTGCACATGAGACTGCACATGAGAGAATGCACATGAGAGACTGCACATGAGAGACTGCACATGAGAGAATGCACATGAGAGAATTCACATGAGACTGCACATGAGACTGCACATGCTCGAGCAGGAACAAAAAGCTGCAGCCGCTGGCACAAGACGTATGCTGCTGTCAGATGAATTCATTGCAGTGGTCATCCCACGACCCCGCTGCACCACCTGCACACACAAATCAGTCCACTGCAACACACACTGAATGTACTGTATATATACACTGTGAGTAAAGACATCATATGCAAACAGCTGTCTCCATGCAAAACAAGAGACAAGAATAGAGGCTTTATCTGCTTTAGGTGAGGAGGTCTCGTATAGTTGGTCAGCATGGATCAGACATGTCGAAACAGGTATAAATACTACATTCTGAATGATAAAAAATGCAGTATTTTGTACTATTATTATACAATTATTATTACTACTATTATTTTGTACTAGTATTTTGTAGTATAATGATGGTCGCTGGCTTTGACTCCGAGTCATGGGGGAAGTCCAGGCAATAAAATACACACGTAAACTTTTATCTAGCATGAGGTGTTGCTATATTCTTCGCTACAAAAGCCTGAAACACCCAAAGTCAGCGAAAGTGATAAACAATAAAACCACAAGTGAGACTACGAGCGTTAATCTGCTGCTAAAGCAGCTGCTGTTGAACCTAACGGGGTCACACTATTCCTCTGATCTACAGGTGGAAGAAACGCAGCAATGAAGGCAGTGAAGAAGAAGACTTCTTGCAAAGATTTGTAAGCGTTTTAAGAGGAAAATAAGTCAATTAAATAATTGTTTAAGACCACAAGGATTGAGGTGTTTTAGTGACCAACACAGAATGTAAACATGACTTTCGTTTGTTTATGAGAAAACTCAGAGAACATTTAGTGCGATATAAACAAAATAAAGCACGAAATGAATAGTATCCAGACTTGTAGAGTGTGTCAAAACAAAAAACTAGTTTTGACAATGACATTATATTGTCTCATTTCCAGGCCTTTAAACACTGGGGTGCGTTTTCTTTCACGCTTCAATATATGTTCCCAGTCACGAGTACTTTCACACAGAACGGGAAGATTATTCAGCAAAAAAAGCAACGTGATTATTATTTTTTTGTTGTTTTTTCTCAGCCAATCAAAAGCGTCGACTGTGTTGTAAAAAACAACACAGAAGATCGCTGCTTTGCTTTTTCTTACTGGGACATTAATTCATGTTGAAATAGGAAAGACACAAACACAAACAGTGTGCCGCAGTTTACTTCCTGTTGATTGGGACTCAGCAGGCGGCAACCTCTGGTTGTTCCGAGTGAAGCCGATGCTTCATGTGTTAAAGCTGCATTCTCTCTAGTGGCCACCAGGGGGCGACTCCTCTGGTTGTATAGAAGTCTATAGAAAATGACTCTACTTCTCTCTTGATTTATTCCCTCAGTAAACATTGTAAACATGAGTTTATGTCTCGATCTCTAGTTTCAAGTCTTCTTCAATACAGCATGATGTTCATTTAGTACATGATGGTCCATTTAGAGTCACACAGACCATAAAGCAGGGGATGCTTTAGGGCGGGGCTACTGTGATTGACAGGTCGACACCAGAGACGTATACAGCGTCTCTACGTCACTCCTCAGTCCAGATATGATCACTTCCTGTTTATCGGTTACAAACAAAACAACAACATGGCGACGGCCGTAATCCAAGATGGCGACGACTTCAAAACATCAGTCCACAAACCAATGAGTGATGTCACCATGACTACGTCCACTTCTTTTATACGGACTCTGGGCCTTAGAGGCTCAGACCAAACCAAGTAGACCCAAAGTGTGTCCACATACTTTTGACCACAGGATGTAAAACTCTTTGTAACAATGTAATCTCATGAAATAAATCTTCCTAACGAAGTTAATCTGAGTTGAAATTGAATCTGTGATGAAAAAAAGGAGAAGTTTAGCTTCACCTTTTATTAAATTGTAAACAACCCCCCCCCGCCCCTCCATTCTTCTGCAGTGAGCCTAATGCTGCAGTAAGCTCCAGTATAAAGGACCTCTTATGTATCTTTCCACAGCGGCATTGTGTACCTGGCACTGTGCTAAGCTTGTCCTGAGGACGTGCACATTTCCAACATATTCCAAATTCTTTGTTGTCTTTTTTGCAGTGTGTGTTCGCCTGCCGCTCTGTGTCACAACTCACCAGCACTGCACCGAAGCGTTGCTCCAGTTCCTCCTCGGGTGGCATCGGGAGTTTGAGCCCCGTTTGTCTCTGGGGGCCCGTGGAGCCCGGAGGGGCCACAGACGCCGCCGCCTTGCCCTCCTTTCCTTGAGGCACCTCCATGCTTCCTGCTGCGTTTCCCATGATTGTCAACACAATAGATCCAAGAAATACTCCCCAAAAAAACCTGCCTCGGCTAAAAAGTACAATAAAAGGTATTTTGTATTTATTTATTCAAAGTTTGAGGCTTTGGCCCGTGACCTTTTGTTATTTCCATGACCCCCCCACCACAGTCTGTTGACTCAAGCGCCGCTCATTACTCGTCCATGATTCTCAAACCAGGAGAAAGCAGCGGGGTGAAATCCACCCCTGCCTCTGAATGAGATCCTGAAGCATTATGAAACCCTAGAGAGAGGGGAAGGGGATATCCTAAAGAGTGACAGGCCGAGTGACAGCTGAGTGAAAGGGGGAGGAGGAGGTAAAGAGTTCAGAGGCCGAGGCTGCAAAAGAGAAGAAGAAGAAAATTAAGATTCACCAGGAAAAGATATCACTTCTGTGCTTCAGGTGGAGGAGAAAACTCTAAACTACTCCAGAAGCTGCAGAGGTCTCTGGTGATGAGACTTAGCTGGTCTTTGGAAGCCCTCATCTGCTGTTGGATGCTGGGAGTCTCTTTGATCTCCGCGTCCAGGGGAGGAAAAGAGGGGAAACGGCAGCGACCCAGCAGGCAGACACCCTGTCTATCCGAAACAGGGACACTGAGAGAGAGAGAGACAGGCGGGAGCAGTGGAGGTAGTACCTCACAGCTGAGAGCAGGGAGCTCTCTGGGTCCTAGTGCCTCCAGGTACAAGGAGGCACATGTGACTTGTAGAGTGTCTCGTTTCTGACATAAACTGAGCCACACGTTCAAGATGCTAACACGAGAATTTTAAAGATTGATTTTCTATATTTCTTCTGTACAAATCACATCAAAACTGTATCTAATAATAAGTGTTGTTTGTGTATCAAAGCCTGATATCTCTTGTTCCTTGTTCTCTTGTTTTGATGTATCACAAATACGTTTAATATAAGTCTGCGTAGAGGAGGTGCAGGCGGATGGATGAGTCAAACATGGGACTTTCACCCAGGAGACCACTGAACCTAACCGTAACTGAGAATACACTTTTTAAAACTGCAAAAGCGCAACGTTGATACACACGTATGTAGAAATGTTGACATATTTTTGGTTCAGAAACGTCGAGATTCAACGTATCCGTGGGTTGCAGAAACGTACAATTCCAATATTTCAGTCTGGCAACTGGGTTGCACTAGTGCGCCACATTTGTATCATTCCGCCGATGAAAATAGTCCCCAACAAATGCACCATTTCCTCCTGTTTGAGTAATGTTTGCTAACAACTACAGTGACCAGCTGCTGTAGGAAGTTAAAGTCTTTTTTACTCGCTGAATATGAGTCCAGACAAGAAAGTCGAGGAAGTTGTAGATGGGTGTCGCAGAGGAAAAAGCACAGGTGTAAAAAAGAAGAATTCCTTTTAGATTTAGATTTAGAAACATCTGCTGTGTAAAGATGCATTTTATTTAAGTGTCAATGATATTTGGACCTAATGTGTTTATTCAATCATGGGAAGTTTTGTTTTTATGTTTGTGATATTTAAAGTTACAATGAACTTTCATTTGTGTTGATTCTGTCACCCCCCTGTGGACTAAAGTGGTAGTGTTTCTGGACCTTTAGAAAACATCTCATTTTACTGCAGCGGGGTCTGACAGTCTGACCCTCTCAGTCCTGGTTCTGGTTCCCTTCCCTCCAGAGGGTCCAGCGATACATCCTGGGTCTCCAGCAGCATAGTGTCGGCTCCCAGAGAGGAGGAGGAGGAGGAGGAGGAGGAGGAGGAGGAGGAGGCGATCTGGGTCTGTCCAGGCAGCTCACAGAACCAGCTCCCTATGTGATCAGAGCCTCATTCATAGCAACATGTTGCGTCATCAGAACCTCATAATACCCGGCGTCCAAACAAACCACAGTTGTAATGCGGCTGCTAAGGAGGATCATGCGCTTAATCACAATCATAAGTTGTGTGTCAGCGATGACATAAGGCCTCTCTGTTAGTGAACATGTTGTTGGCTACAGAGCGACTGCACTGTTACTGGAAGGTGGACGTTAATAAGTAATGAGCGTCACACTGATACCTGCGTGTCTGGCCACACCTGGTCAGCAACACAGGACCTAATGAAGCGTGACACAGTCAGACTTTGTTCACCGGGTTTACGGGAAAAAGCCAGAATTTTAGATAAAAAGTGATGATGAATACAAAAAAAACAAAGCAGGATCAAAACATCCACACAATTCTCTCCAATGCATCACATGTATGTAAGACTATCTGAGGTCTTTTGCATTGTGAAATGCAATCAGTTTGCTCACATGCAAAAAAACAACAACAACCCGATTATGCATTTCTGGCTCAACTTCACCGAATTCCAAAGGTGCATAGAGAAGAGAAAAAGTCTGAAGAGGTAAATAAACAGCAACAACCTTATTGTTAGACCAACAAAGAACATTTAAGGTATTATTAGCCAGAAGAAACCATTAGTCAATGAATCGATCGTTCAATGGACAGAAAACGAATCACCTTTTTATCGATGAATCACTTTCCAAGCGAAGAATCTGATTATTACCTTGTTTCAGGATTTGCTTTTCTTTGTTGTAGTTGATAGTAAACTGAATTAATTTGGGCTTTGGCTTGTTGATCGGAGACCCTGGACTCTAGTAAACTGTTATCGGTGAGAGAATTAATTGCAGTTCTATTTTCATGTCACCTGAGCACAAATATTTAGAAAAACTTCCTAATTCCAATGATTGCGATATGATGTGTGATATTAAAAGTGAATGATCATTGTTTACATCGTTATTCTATTTTATTGAAAAATCATTATGGTGGGATGTTTTGGGGGTTTGACGAATAAAATATACGAAAAAGTAAAATACTCACCTGTGCACGTCATATGTGTAGTGCTTTTATTGTGAAAGGTAAGAACAGAAGGAGTGGATCTGGTCTGCGCTGCATTTGTCAAGGTTAAAAAGAAAAGACTAATAAAGTTTGTAAATTAATATTGATGTCGCTTTTTCTCCGCCAAATAATGGTGTTTAACGCCTGCAGTGTTTAAAACCTCTTAAGCACGACGCCCCCGATTTTGGGGGCTCTGGGGGGAGGGGGGCTCATTAGCGTCCAGAAATTGCTTATTTTGATAGCCAGAAGTGTACATGTGTATATTTCATTTACCGGACGTACGGGCAACACGATCATAGAAGTCACCTTTTACGCACTCGTAGATCTGCGTTATGTGTGCTTTACATCCATATTTGCACCACTTAGCTCGGAGCTAGCGGGCTAATCCGTACATCGATTAGCATTAGCTTGCGACACAGAAATCATAAATTCCTTCGTTTTTTCGTCTCCGTTGAACCAGTAGAAAGCTGTGAGTGGTCAAGGGTACCATGGCGCTGGTCTTCAGCCGAACAAATCCTTGTTTTTTTTGTGACGTTTTATGAAATATTAGTACAAAAACATCGAAAATAATCCGTTTTTGTGGTACCGTCATGGCCGCCAAGTGCTTCCTGTTTACTTCCGAGCCGTTTCCTGTGGAAGGGGGGTCAACCCACCTCGGGCCAGGGGTCAGACTTTCAGCCAATAGCATTTTACGCTCGGGGATAAGCGACACTTCTTGCAACGTTATTCGCTGAAAGTTATGTCAATCAACACCAAATTCTACACCCGCCTTCATGAGACTCTGACGCCTCGAAGGAGGGCTCAAACACTGAGATCGACCAATCATAGGCTGACCTGGAGCCCCATAGACACACATGAACTGAGAAAATCCCATAGATGACAGCCAGAAACATACTCTGATGATGTTAGGAATCTCAAAATGATTCCTAGCAGCTGTATTTGGATGTATTGAATAATATGAGTGATAAAAAAGTGAAATATATAGTTATATAGTATATAAAAGTACAGTGTAAGAGCTGCAACAGCTGGTTCGAAAATGATGACCTCGCGTGACCTCACTGTACTAAAGCCTCTTATTCTTCACTTTATCCCACTTTAACCTTCATTCAACAACTACTGATCAGTTGTGCAATGATTTGGGATCAATAAAAGTACTTTTTTTTCAGGCGAACCTGAATATTTTCAATTTGAGCTGTGTAATGTCTTCATTTACTATATTAACCAGCAACATATACACAATATTACCCTCTGAACAATCTCCCAGTGTTGTGATCTGATTATAGCCTCAAAAAGGATTAAAATAGACCTTGTAGTTACAGAACTGTGGTCTCCTTAGTATGGGTATGCTATTTTCGAGCAGAGGCCTACAAATAAGGCTGGTGCTTAAGAGGTCTTATTGATGTCGCCAAATAATGCAAGACAAATTACAAATTACAGCAAGACAAATTACATGTAAAATGTTATTTTTGACATTTTACAAATGTTGCGCCTCCTGTGAACTGCAGGCGGCCATATTGTGATTTTTAGTGGATCTTCATGACAGCCCTGTACGTCAGTGTGGAGGTGAGAGTGTGTCTCTCTCTGTCATTGATTAAATAGTATCTGGTAATGAATATTACATCAGAGATGACGTGAAACCAGTCTGTGATACTGTCTCTGTCATCTTCCATGAGTCGTGTCTGTTTGAAGCACGTCACTGCATCACACTGACATCTAGTGGTCAAAACGTCGCGTGGCAGCAGAAGAGCTGTTCTCAATGAGAGCGCCGTGCATTAAATACCTTTGATATATTATGATGACCTTTCTCTCTCTGTGTGTGTGTGTGTGTGTGTAATCTCCTGACAGAAAATAAATTAGAAAAGGCTTTGAGGAAATGTTTTAAAACATCTGCTTGTCTGGTATTATTAATAATATTGCTGCTATAAAAGGTTTGGTGGAAAGACGAGTCTTTAAGTTATTAAATGCATTAAAGTTTATTGAAAAAGGTGAGTGGAGAAAACTACAGATCAAAATAAACAATTTATATTTAACACTTTGACAACACAGGCAAATTAAACAAGTCTCACTATACAATGATAATATGAATTATGATACCTTGCATGCTACTTTGTGAAACCACATGTTTTCTCATAGTCCAATGATAACACCCATTTAAATGATCTGATCTATCAGCACGAGTTTTCAGTTTCAAGTGATACGTACGCGTGGAGAGAAGTCTGGTTTTGTTTCCGTTCGGTTGGCGATACGGTCGAAGTTAAGATTCAAATCTAGTGAAGAGAAGCTACAGAATGACAGGGACACGTGTACCGCTAACCCGACAGCACGCACTCTTTATTTAATATCCAAGAATGCACATCATTATACATCACCCTGGACATGACAGGCAAACAGAGGACATGAGATCAAAACAAAAACGTTTGATCCTCCTGAGAAAACTATTCTGAGAGCAGAAGAAAGTCTGTTAATAAAAAGCAACTCTGAAACATCTGAGCTGAAAGGGCTTAAATCTGACAGAAAGTCTCCTGAACGTCAACTTCTATTCCACAGCAGCGTGAAAGCATTTTGTAATATTTCACTTCCTTGAAATATAAATATGGTGCTGCTGCACATGATGTTGTGGTTAAAGCTACGGAAATCTGTGACATCTGCTTTTTGTCACCTGATGGCTGAAAAACAACTGGAACCGAACAAATCGAGTGTTTTTGTGACAAATTTTGGGCATAAAGTCAACGTGACTAAAGCTGGGAATCACATGTTTGTTTTTAAAACTCATGACTTTCTATCACCAACGTTTGTTGCTAAATTTGTTCAAAACTAAGTTAATTTATTATATTATTATAATAAAAAATGAAATAAAATAGAAATTAGGGATGTCTCGCTTTCAGAAAAACCAATCTTGTAATTTGTTTTAATGATTTATTATTCGAGCTCGTGCAAACAGCTAATGATTCTATCGCTAAATCTATATATGTTGTAAAAACATCTCCTTTATTCAACTGGATTTACATTTTACAGATTACATGTGAACACATCATGACAACGTTATCGTTGACCGGTGCTGCTAACGTTAGCTCTCCTGTTGATTTCAACACTGATCGGTTGTTTATCATGTAACATTAAGAGAGATGTCCTGATCGCACATTTTTTACTAAATATTGGCCAAAAATGATTGTCAGTAAAAAGAAAATGTACACCATGATGGTCAAACGGTAAGTAATCCACGGTTGGCACGAGTGCCGAACCGCGAGGTGTAACCGTACGGATCACGGCTCGACAGTGGTCCGTTACACCACTAACATCATGTATACTGTTGAGAAATATGTATATTAATTCAAAGTCCACTGCATGAAATATTATTTGGTTCCCGGAAACTGAAATTTGGTGGGAGGCACAGCGTTGTTGCCAAAGGAACTGCATCCGGGGGATGTTGGCGAGCTAGCCAGGAGCACCGGAGCAGGTGAGGAGCTCACGCTCTGTGGAGCCAGCTGGAGCCCACAACGGCAGCCCGAATCACGGACGAGCCTCATCACGTCGCTACGGAAGCGCACGCCCACCAGAGCGTACAAGATCGGGTTGAGGCAGCAGCGGGTGTACGCCAAAGTGCAGGTGATGTACTCCAGCAGCAGACCGCAGAACGGCCCCGCCATTTTACGCGACAGCACCACCGTGTACGGCAGCTGGAACACCAGGAAAACCAGCACCAGAGCCACCATGAGCTTCAAGGTGCGCTGCCGATGCCACTGCTTGCCCCGCCGCGCCTTCCCTTCCCACAGCACTCGAGCTATCAAAGAGTAGCACGTCACCATGACGGCGAGGGACAGGCAGAAGACGGCGATGATGGCTCCGTTGGTGGCCATTTTGACTCTTTCGCATTTTATTATGCCGCAGTACGCCTCGCTCTCCTGCCACGCCACCTCAGAGTAGAGGATTCCGGGGAGGCTGAGGAGCACCGCGACCAGCCACACGCCAACGGCGGCAACTTTCCCGCCTATTAGAATCCGACTGCGCAGCCTGAGCATCTCTTTGGCTCGAGCCACCACCATGTAGCGGTCGCCGCTGATGCAGGCCAGCAGCAGGAGCCCGCTGTACGTGTTGATGGCGTAGCATGCACGCGTGGCCCTGTAGAGGGCGACGGAGGAGCTCCAGCCCAGCGTGTCGACGGCCTGCAGCGGGAGCGTGAGGAGCAGGAGGAGGTCGACCAGCGCCAGGTGGAACAGGAAGACGTCGGTCATGGAGCGCAGCCGGAGGCGGCGGTAGAGAGCGAAGGTGGCGATGACCAGGCAGTTCCCCACCACGCCCAGCAGGAAGACGAGGCAGAAGACGCAAATCTGGAAGGTTTTGATGGTGAGCTCCTGCTCTCCAGCCTCACAGAAGTCAGAATCCCAATCGCTGAAGTCTGTGATGTTACTTGTATTCCACGACGAGTAGTTTAGAAAGTCATCGTCCTCGTAATCAGTATAGTCGACGCCGTCGTGGATGACATCCATTGCTGGTGGGGAAGGAAATGAAGACTGGTAAATCAGTTATCAATGGGAAGAAAATACATATTTTATGGTTTTATTATTTTTAGGTGGACGGACAATTGTAGAGAAATGTATATTAAATTTGGACTTTTGAATGCGTTTGTTAGAACATTGTTAGTCTCATGCCACCATCAGGTGAACGTGTGTGTGTGTGTGTGTGTGTGTGTGTGTGTGTGTGTGTGTGTGTGTGTGTGTGTGTGTGTGTAAACATTACAACCATACATGTATAAGTGGCTGGTTGCAGCTTTGTGGCTAAGTTTAGGTTTCGCTGCGAGTTTGGACACTTATTCATCACGGTGTTGAGAAAAACCAACAAGATGGACATAATGTGCATCTTTCATTTTTGATGATGATTTCTGGCAGGATGTGTGAACAAGCTCAGAACCTTCAGGTGTTATTTGCTTCTTACATTTTTAAAGCCGTTTAAAATGTCCTCCAATTACTCGAATAATGTGCAGATAGAACCACCGCTTCAGACCACGAGTTTCAGCTGATTACATGTAAAAGAGGATCATTTACATATAATCTAGTGAAACACACGGCTGTAGACTAAAATTCATATTCTTTAAGTTCTTTTCAATATTTTACATTGACTGAAGGTAGTAAGTTCAACAACCTATAACCTGTTCAATAGCAGGTCATTTGGCTGATCATTGTCCACTGGTTGGTCTCTGGGCTGTAAGATTCAGCCGTTTGCAGGCAGTCGTTCCCATTGAATCCGCCACAAATGTAAATCTGGGGAGAATCGGAGGACCTTTAGTCTGACAGTACTCTCTGGCACAGAGCCTCAAACAGAAACAGTAATTGTGGAACTTGAACTTGAAATTTGGTTCTTTTTAAAACATCACAACTCGTTTCAAACAGGTAAAAAATCGAATTGTTCCCGTCACCATCGTACTGTTACTCTTGAATTACTCCAGTTCACTTCACCCACCTTGAAATGTATATTAAATTTGGACTTTTGAATGCGTTCTGCTGCATGTCTGTCATGGTTACTATGAGTCATTCTGGGCTTCTACGAAATGTCACAGTTGAAGCAGCTTCAAATACAAAAACCTAGACACCGGCCTGGCTTGACTTTGAGCAGAATGCTTCATGTCACGATATCAGGAAACACTACCTCCTCCACACTCAGCTTGAAAGTGAGAGACCTGCAGCTTTGCTCCTCAGTCTGACTAAGCAGCTGTGATATTTTAGTCATTGGGCTCTGGGTTGCGTGAGACTGGCACCGGGTCGTTGTTACAGGGGAAACTGTGGGCAGCTTCAGCGTCTACAGATCAGTCAGTGTCGCGTGCCAACAGCCTTTACGGGCAGTTTCCACAATCACCTTTTTTCATTTCATCTTTCACTCTGCAGCTCAGTTACTGTTGAGGCTGCTCGCAGTATTTAATTGTGCTCTTGTTCTTATCTTCTTCTTTGGTGGTGGATATAGATATTAAAGGAGTTTCCCTTGAAAAAGGTAAGAGGAAGTTAACAGACTCGTGAGCAGAACGGCGCTGGGATTCTTCTGATATTTGTATATTTTCTTACTTACTAAAAGTTAAACTGGTTCTCAACAGATGTACATTTTGGAAACGGGAGTTGTTGAGTTGTGAGGCTACATGTGATTTAGTGTTATTGTAACTTTCTGCTCCAGAATGAACGGAGACGTTATTTAGCGTGCAGTTGGATGTAGACTCGGTCTGTGTTGGAATACAAGTTATGCTTTGTAACTTTCCACATATTTGTGGAAGAGCACGGAAACATTTGACGATAAAATACAGAACATTTGTTGGTGTTTTGCTCAGGTAGCTGAAGGAAAAAGGAAATATAGAATATGAATCCGAGTCATGTTTTCTGATGAGACGTAACCCCAAACCGACGAACAGTTTTGATTCATATTATGATTTACTAACTGTTACAGGCCTCCTACCTCCATGAGGGTTTACAACATGACAACAGTGTTCATGTGCTATTTCAAGTACTAATATATCAAAAACTCATAGAATCATAGTCCACAATGCAGCATCTTTCTTGACTGATGTATTTATTGCTACCTGCACCTAATACACCTAAATTGTGTGTAAAGTGTCTTTAGTCTTTGATCGCTGGGTCACCATCATCACCTCTGAGTTACAGCGTCATAGTGATGAACAGTAGAGCTGCATCACATGCTCTGACTGTCATGAAGACACATTTTTGCTGAAACGTGCTGAAACATGCTATTCCTGTTGCACAGCAGTGGAACGTTTCACATGCAGTCACACACTGAGCACAGAGAGTGAAGCGATAGAACTGCTGCTGTGTGGAGAGAATACTGCTGTTAAAAATCACCTCATTTGTTTTAATAAGTGTTTGCAAACCAAATGTTATTGCCCTTTTGTTCATATAGCAGTAGGCTACTTTTAAAATAAAAGTGCACAATACACTACTTTTTAATTCATTATTGAACTTTGGCATAACAACGCGATTAATCGCAAAAAATCCATGCGATTAATCGCGATTAAAAATAGTAATCGTTGCCCAGCACCAATATATATATATATATATACATATACATATATACATGCATATACACACTTCTATGTATTTCAATGTCCTTACTATGCCGATGATAATGTGTTGTATGTTGTACTCAGGCCCGACCCATGAGTCCTAAATGCAGACAGACAGAATATTTGGTGTTCTCCACATCTACATGCTTCTCTGGCTGCTCCAAAATTCAAATATTTCTTCATAAAAAATCAAACATCAGAAAAATGGAGTCTTACGGCACTAGACTTGCATTCAGCCTTTATTAATGTCTCGACTATAGAGATTGTGGTGAAGTTACTCTGCCGTCGTCACTCAGGCTGTTAAACTATCACCGTCACTTTTAAAGTCTCTCTCTCTATCGCACTATTGGACGACCATCACATGTGAAGGGAGACGCATCTCAAAAATATATTTGGCTTCATTAATATCCTCTCCTCTCATTTAATGTTAAACACAAGCTGATGATTGTTTGAGGATGGAAAGTCCCTCTGTGTGTACTGATAATGCCAGCACTGCCGCGGACATTTTAAATGAAGTTACCTTCTTTAAGCCTAATTATCAGATGTTTATAACTCTCCTAATTGTTTCTATTCATTCAGTTTTTTAACAATAAATGAATGTAATCTTTTGCACATTGTCTATCTCAGCAGCATCCGCTCGAGTGACACGATGTCTTAAAAATACATTTTCTGGTCCTCGATCTTGAGGGACAATTACGACGAAAACATTGTTTCCACTCTCGCAACATTTTGTCTTTCATTCTCAAATGTCTTAAGCTTTTGGATCAAAGTATAGACGGGTTGTTTCTTCATATCCTTGAGGGCATTTTTGGTCGTCTGACTTTGTATTCTTTTCTTATGCTGGCGGTCAAAGTTACGCTAAATATTAAGATTGTAAATATTGTCTTTCCTCGCTTGTCAAACATATCTGGATCTAAATGAGGTCTGATCTCCGATCACATTTAGATTTTGAACCTAAAACATTTGTTGTCAGTATTCAGTGTCACATTATTTAAATATCGTCAACAGTCCTGCAACTCTTCTCTTAAACTGCGTCTGTAATAACAACGAGCAATATCAGGACATCCCAACTCCCCTGCATTCAGGTCGAAAGTGAGATCACGTGGAGTAGAAACCGTGTCTGTTGCAGTTTGAGTGGGAAGCAGTTCTATATATTTCAGTCATGTTTCACAGCTGTGTGTCACACTGTTGCCATGTGGGAAACCATGAGCAGCGTTACGATCAGCCGCATCACATGCCAGTGAACTCAGTTTCATTTCTTCTTTTTACTGTGGCTACAGTATGATATCATTATTTTTTCCTTGGGGTTTCCTCTCAGGGAGGTCTGGCTTACAGTACATAATCTCCCTGAAGTAGAATTGTGAAACATTTCGTTTATTTGACATTTTTACAAACGTTTACAAAGCAGTGACGAAGAACTGATTTCATGATTTAATATCAGTACTGTAAGTGATGTTTATTGAATACCTGCAAATGAATCTGAATATTTTACATGTAAACTCAGTCATGTTTATAAATGTATACATTATTATATATGAATATATATTTCTAATTTCCATATATATTTATATGCATTAAGTATATTAATGTTTCAGCTCAATGAGTATAAAAATTCATCACAAAATCTAAAAAAAGAATCTCCCAATCAGTGTTTAAAATCTTAAAACCTAAGATTGTCTGAAGTGATCTTACCTGTGCTGTTTGAGGTGTTCAGCATGTCACCAGCCTTCCTCCTGAGTCTGAGATTGAGAGTTGAGAAGCTGCCACTCTTTAAAAATAAGCCTGCGGGCAAAAAACCATAACCACCTCCAGCCAATGAAACCAGCTCTGTGTTTGGCTGACCTCGCCATACCCTCCTGGGTGAGTTGTTTTCGTCAGCAGGAGGACGGTAAGATTTTAGAACACTTTCATATCTCTGAAACTGGTTCTGTGGGATGCTTTTGATCATTTCTACCAATTCTGATAAGATTCTGATCTGCAAAATGATGTTGGTACCAGTCAACAGATGTTTATCGTCACTGCAACTGCACGTGGATTTTTGGTCAGTAATTATAATCGGTATTACGTTTTTAAATCCACAAAAAACATTTAGTATATACTGTACATTTGGCAGTATTTTATTTCCTTTGACAAATCTGAAATATGTCCGAATAAAAAGAGTCAAAATTCAGAGCCATGCTCACAGCATGGAGCTGTAGGTTCAACGGGCGGACAACACGTGCAAAAACATTTCAGGGTGTGACTGCTGATGGTCACCGAAGCCGGTTCACAACCTTTCGTTTAACTCTGTGGTTATTTGGTTGTTTGTGCAGTTATCAAGTCACGTTAGGGTCAAACACATCAAGTCACATGACAAAAAGAACATTTTGCTCCATTTCTGTGTAAAACAAATTCAAAGTTTAACTTTTTATTTAGTTAAGCTCTATTGATCTAGGAAGTTGAGACCGAGATATATTTAATACAAAAAGAGACGTGACACTAGAGCTGCAACTTATTTATTAATCTATTTTCACTATAGATTAATGCGCCGATTATTTTCTTGATTAATCTAAATGTATTTTGGTATGAAATGGAAAAAAATGCCACCAAGAGTCCAACGTGACTTCTTCAAATGTCCTGTTTAGTCCGACCAACAGTCCAAAAACCAACAATATTTAGTTTAGAATGACTTAAAAACAAAGAAAAACTGAAAAAGATTTTAAAACGCGAAATTAAATAGTTGGCATTTCCGCTTGAAAGACGACTCAAGCGATTGAGTTGCAAAGCTATGCACTAATAAAAATACAACTTTCTTTTTTTTAAGTGAGGTATAATCTGCTGCTATACAACTGAATTCCTCAGTACTTAAAACACATTTACTGTTACTATTAGACCTCCACTGAGAGCATAAATAGGTGTATATTCATTCGAACAGCGTACTCTGTGAAAAGCATACATTTTGTATTTTTGGAGTTTCGTTTAGCTTTTAAAAAAGAGGCTACAACTTGATGAAGGCCTGTTTCACGCTAATGCTGAAAATCATTTCTCATATCTTTATTTGTGTTTGTGCATTTCTTTGTGTTTTATTTGTATTTTTGTTGTGTTTAGTGCATTTAAAAAGGCCGATCTACCGACAAGCATTGTAAACTGGCTCAAGTATTGAAAACTAGTGTAACAAGGATAAATAGTAATGTATCATCTGCATAGAATTGGACGTTGCAATGTTGAGTTGGCAAATAAATGTGATTTACGGATAGCGTGAATAATAGGGAGCCTTATATAGATCCTTGTTGGACTCCTTCATGAGCCAATTAAAGCAATCCATCCATTTAGAGGCAAACACAGTTCACTTAACTTCACTCAAGTTCTAATCCAGAACCTTCTTGCTGTGAGGTGAACGTATGAACAAATGCACCACCTTGCTGCCCTTTTGCACTGTTACGATTATGTCGAGCATCAAACCACAGTGCCCTCGACGTTGGCATCAGACCATGAGAAGAACGTACCATGAGTTCAGTGTGAATTGTTTCGGTTTATGGGAACCGTTTGTATGTTGAGAGCTGGGCTGAGATGTTGACGTCTCTTGATCCACAGTGTGGCTTTTGTTAAACTTCTGATTTCCACCCTGCATGCTTGTTTGTATATGTGGTTATTGTAAACCGATGTGAAACCGGCGACCTACTATTCAACCTGTGAACACAGCTCAGTTTGAGTCGTGATTGGCTCTTTTGGGTGATGGTTCACTCATTTCAAACTTTTATTTCTCCAAAGTCTTTTTTTCATTTTTAAACAATCAATTGTTTTTATATTACACATATTTGTTCCCTCAAGCTTCAGACAACAAGCTGTTATCCAGTGACTTCCTATGACCACCAATAATATTATTGATTAGATTATATATAACATTAATCAGAACAATATTTGCATTACAATAAGCTATCAGGTCTGCAGTTATGGACGTCAGTAAGTCACTAATAAAAGGCTTATTGCGTTATTATGTATTTGTACATGTTATTATTTAAAACTAAAAATGTTAACCACTGGAGGGCGAGTTGAAACCAGCTTCAGCTTCAGTGATCATTTCAGCACCAGCACAACTCAAATATGGACAGCACAACCACCGGAGCTGTTCATGATCGAATATTAATGAAGTTAAAGGGTGAAAGTGTGGAGCCGCTCTTTATTTAAACTGTTTGTGGGCGGAGCTGTTGAGACGGCCGGCTGGCGGTGGTCTTGGTTTGGAGAAGTACTCTGAGGAAGTTTCTCTGAGGAAAAGTGTTTATACGACTGAACTGACGCCAAAACCTCACTTTTTTTTCACCTTACCTTAAGAAATATCAACCCAGTTCCCATTTGACAAAAGAAGTTAATCAATGTTACATTTTGTATAAACAGAAGTAATTGTACACAACCTTTGCCTAAATAAAATAGTCAATAATCGGCACGAACTTAATGGAATCTGGAACTAGTTGGAACGATCAGATGTAAGAATAAGCAAGGGTCCCACGGTGCAGAACCAAGCGGTATAAAAACAGCTTTGTTCCAGCAGCCATCACGCAGGTGAACAAATCATAGCATAGTGCACAGATGCTATAGAAACGTGTGTGTACTTTTTTATTTTACTTATTGAGTGACTGATTTTTACTTTCCTCATGTTTGTCTTGTTGTCTGTGCTGTTTGTAATGTCTGTCGAGATGGATGCCTCGCTCTCTATTTGCAAACCAAGTCGACCTACAGGTACAAATAAAAGTAACCTGAACCTGAAACAATGTTATGAATTTGACCAGATATTTAGTTTTTTAATGTACTTGACAGTTTTGGTGGGTTGACATAGTGTGATGTGTTGAGTTGTTGTTTCAAGGTGTTATGAGTCATTCTGTCAGTGCTCAGAAGAGGAAATGTGTTTTTATCTGTTTCATCTGTTAATTGATTGAAAAAATTAATCAGATTGTAACAGGAAGTTTGATGACTGGATTCAGTTTCATTTCTTACACACTTAACATATTATTTAATACTAATAAAGCATACTGTATTAAAGTAAATCCTTCATACTAAGAGCTGCGTTTGTCCTGATTTCTTAAACATAAAAATACAAATTGCACAATATTTACAATATTTACAGCTCCTACAAACAAAACAAATCACAATAACTCATCGTCATTCTTGTATTTCCACAATCTACAGAAACAGCAGTCAGTCTGTCAGACGGCATCGTGACAATAATAATATTTGGCTGCTACACATCCTTGGTTTTGTCCCTAAATGTCTTTCAACATGCAGCAAAAAAAAAAAACAGAATGCCAGAAAAGCTTCCTGTCGCCGCGAGCTGAGGTGTAGACTGAAGCCATTACAAAAAGCTCCGACATCCTGCACATTAAAAACACACAAAGAACAGGAAGTTTGTGTGTGGTGTGTTAGAGGCAAAGGCATCTGTATTTCAACATGCTTCTTTTATAAAATGAGCAGAAATCCACTTGTGTTTTTTTGCACAAACTACATGGAACTTGTTGGGTTTTTAGTTGCATCATTATTTTGTGTCAAAGCTTTCTGTGAGCAGACTGAGGTATTGTTTGTGTGTTTTTGGGAGGTTTGCCTTTCTGTCATGTCAGCACCAGCTTCCTGATTCCAGCCACCTTCTAAATGCTGCTAAATGAAGGAGGAAATCCCGAAAGAGCGTTTTCAGTGACTATCTGAGGAGGAAACCACGCTGCCTCCCTTTACCCGCAATACCACCAACATCAGGAGAGTCCCATTCCAATTAGGAGTTATATCCCTGGAGTATTATGGTGTTTTTATGGCAGTAGACTCTCAGGGTAAGTAAAGACATACCAGCACTTCCTCTTATTTACTACAAACAGATGGAATCATCTGTAGCTGAGAAACACGGATTTGTATTGTTTGTATAAAAACTGGTCTACTAAACTTCATACAAACATGAGGAACCATTTATTCCTACCGATCACAAATATATAGTTTCATTTCCTTTGAAAATAGGCTCAGTTCATCCGAAAACATCTGGTCACTGCAGTTTTTTGGGACCATTTCCTGCAGCACGATAATATACATTTAATGCTCTAGAAATGAAAATGTGTTTTTAATAGTTTTTGGACAACAATGGGGCTCTATGGAACATGAGGAATATTATATATTAGACAGAGATGCACAGATAGTGGGATTAATTCAGTGTTGGTTTGGGTCTGAATCTTGGATTTACTGGGAACAAGGATATCAGCTTCCTTATCTCTGTAGTTCCCTAAAGCATCCCCTGCTTTATGGTCTATTAGAGACCTGTCAATCAGCGTGTAGCCCCGCCCTAAAGCATCCCCTGCTTTATGGTCTGTGTGACTCTAAATGGACCATCATGTACTAAATGAACATCATGCTGTATTGAAGAAGACTTGAAACTAGAGATTGAGACATAAACTCATGTTTACAATGTTTACTGAGGGAATAAATCAAGAGAGAAGTAGAGTCATTTTCTATAGACTTCTATACAACCAGAGGAGTCGCCCCCTGGTGGCCATTAGAGAGAATGCAGTGACACAAACTGATGAGTCATGATTTAAAAAGCGTAAAGAGTAAAGCAGGAATACAGGTCCAGTTATTTTGGATAACCTGTAAAAGGTGTTGTTTTGTATTTATGCTTCCTCTGATCCTTTCATGCAGTAGATTGTCACCTCCACTTCTTCCACTCCTCTTCCTCTTCCATCGCTTCTATCTGTTCATCAGTCATATTCCAGCATCACCGGACCACACAAGCACAAACACAACAAGCAGTAGTGCAGAGATAAAGAGGGTTGGGCTTGTTCCTTTAAACCCGCTCAGCTCTCAGACCTTCAGCTCGGGTCGCCGACCGGCCTCAGAAGGTTACCGACGATCCGCTCGCCGAACTCCACCATGATCCTGTACCTGCTCTTCCTCATCCTCATCCTCGGTACGTATCCAACTTCACCGACACGTTTGAAGGGTTTCAGGTTGATTTAGTGTTTTACTCTCTGAGCATTTCCTGTTCTTTTGGGGTCCATTGTTTTCCTTGTGTGTGGGACAAAGGTTGTGAGGCGGCGTTTTAGTTTCAGCAGCAGTAAAGAAAAGGCTGCTGTGAGAGTCTGTTTTTTAAACGTGCTGGATTTGTTCTTCGATGTTGAATCTGTGTCCACAGGTGAAGTGGAATCACAGACAGACAACACGACAGAAGAAGAGAAGAGCAAAGTTGAGAGGAACCAAACATTCAGAGAGTCCAACAGTAAGACCTGTTTTTTAATTTATTACGCATAATTCATCTTGATTAATCGTTTGGTTCATCAAATGCTGGAGAGCTTAATATGTCCTCTCCTCAAAGTGACATCTTCATATTGATTTAAACAATGCAACATATTCAATCTGTCATCTGACAACACAAAACAGCAAACGTTAACATTTTAAAGCAGAACATCAGGTGGAACCAGTGACTTCTTTTGACTTTAACGATTCATCTTTTACTAGAATTGTCAGTAAATTCTCTGACAATCAATCAATCTGCTAATCGTTTGTCGGACCATTTATTTACTACATCATTTATGAAAAAGTCATCCTGATAATAAAGCTGAAACAGGAGAAAATGTGTCATTGGAGCTTGAAAAATAATTCATTAGTAAGTTTCAGACTCGTCGTTTTAGTGTTTAACACGTTAGACACTCATGTCTGAGTAATCGTGGCCAAAATGGTTGTGGTTCACATTATTATCCTTTTAGGCAAAAACAAACAATTCTAAATAAGGTAATCATAAATCAAACACTGTCTCTGCATCAAAAAAACATGAGAATTTGTTTTTTAATCTCTATTTCTCACTCCTCTGGAATGATGATGAAAAACATCTTTTTTTAAAGTACTCGTGTCGATATTCACGAATATCCCAATCAGGAAAAATTCCCCACAATCATCACGTCATCGTGTGGATTTGACATAATTCATTCATTCACCAAACGTGGAGAATATTGCTCAGAAATAAACGTCTGTTGGACCGACAGGTACAATGAAACCCGGCAGCCCGACGCACAGTTTGGACAAAGACGAGAGGCGTCTCATTGAGGAAGAACTGCAGAACAACCAAACATCGAGCGTTATCACGGAGGACGACGGTGAGTGTTTCCACGTATTCAGCATGAAGAGAGGAAGCCCAGCGTCCTTACGTGCCTTCAACCTTCCTGCACTTAAGCAGCTGCTTACTTTGAGATAATCAGGCATCTAGTTTCATTTTGAGGCAAAAGCCAAGATAAAGAAACATGCACTGCTGAGCTACTGAATAAGATTAGACCTTTAAGAAGCTGTACACTGGATAAAGCAACACTAAAACACAAAATCTATGATATCTGTCATCCGTTTGACACAGTACGACACACTGCATAATGTGCTTTATTAATATAACGGTGGGTTTTATTAGAAATGTGTGTCCCTGTCTACTTTGCAGAGAGTTTTCAGGACCAGGAGAATAAGTTCCAAGGCGAACATTGCCAAGAGGAAGCGCTGGAAGAATATGGTCACAAGATTTGTGTTAACAATTTTCAGACACAAATGATGTCAATCAGCGAGGAAGACTGGTGTGTGATGGAAAATATCATCAGGTAAGATATTGGGTTTTATTTCTCATTTGAATCAGATTTTTTCTGTGTTTCTTTGCCTCAGTTTTGAAACTGTCCCTCCACAATTAACCCAAAAACTAAAATGTTGCTCGTCTTGCAATGCAAAGTGCACTGCAGGGCCACATGGAACATTACATATGTTTGCAGTATTATAATTAAATGCATTAGTTTCTCTGGAGTACTTTATTTCATCTAGAAATAAAGTATAAATTAGATTAATTACACCGTTGTGGTGAAATTCAACAAACCACAAAACATTCAGAAGGTAAAATAAACGTCATTTCAGACTTATTTACATCTGCTTTTAACATGTGTTAACTATTATGATCAATTAATCATTTTAATATTTAACAAAAAACATTCCCTGGTTTCAATTTCTCAAACGTGAGGATTTCCTTGTAATATATGATAATAAAACAGTGAGGGAAATGCACAATTTTCTGACATTTCATAGATGATTAGTCGATTAATCGGGAAGATAATCGACGGATTAATAATCAGTAATGTAGACAATTGTTAGTTGCAGCCCTGTTACGTTCAAAACAAGTTTGTTTTCTTGTTATTTTATTCACATGAACAAAATAACAACTAAATAATATAACAACACATTGGCTACATATGCACAATGAGGATACAAATAAATGATAAAGAAATAAAATAGTCCCAACAAATGCCCTTTTTACTGTCGTTTGAGTGATGCTTACAGTGGCCACCGAATTTAGGAAATTCCTGAATTGCTAAAAATGACATTAACGATATATACTGTATGTGTGACCGCTTAATAAAGGATTTCCTCAGTAAGAAGCAACGAGCCACAGACAGACTAGAGAAGTCAGAAAGTATTGAGAGATGGACAAACACTCTTCAGTACTTTCATGAGATTTGCTGACAATAGGAGTAATATTGAAGAACACCGTATCCTCGAAGCAGCAGGACACTGTGAATACTAATGAGGCTCTGGGACATGTCCATCATCAGCACTGAGCCGAGTGGAGTTAGTGCCGGTCCCACTGCAGAGTAAGCGCAGCTCTAGATGCTTCCCTTCCCCAGCCTCCGTCATTCACGATCTGTTTAT